>JAJJWW010006548.1:0-181469 GCA_023531295.1 Papaver armeniacum | reverse complement strand
TTGGGGAAAAAGATTTCATAGTCTAACTGTAGACCAATGAAATCCAACCATCCAATAAAATTTTGCAGGCCCAACTAACACCTTAAAACCCCACCCTTATCAGATCCTGTGGTGGAGGAGAGGTAGACCAATTGGTCTACCTCTAATGGTCCGCGCCTAGGAAGGTCGAGAATGAATTATGCACTTGGAATAGCATAAAACACATCTTGTTACAGCCTCTCATCGGTTCCATCGCCCCTTTGGACTCCACAAACATTATGAAAACATAATTAATAACACAAGGCCTAATCGAGTTTTGATCGTGCACGGGAACATAGTTAAGCAATCGAGTTTTGATCATGTATGATAGCAACATTCTCTTTAGTTTTCATTCACATATACTCCGCATTTCTTATTCTCTTCTCTATAGAGAGCAAACCTGAGCGATCTTTTTGCTTAGTTTCTTTAAAAATGAGTACCAAAACAACTAGATAAAGAAAAAAAAAAGTGGAAAAGACAATGACAAAGAAAAATTGATTACCGCAATATGTGATCGCGTCTGGGTCCAGGATATAGAAAAAGAGTTCGCAAATGTTAGGCAACTAATTGGTCATGGTGTATTACCTACGCATATATCTAGCCATCCCGAGCGAGTTAGTTTACCTAAACTAAGAGGTGGGTGGTCTGAGATAACTGAAGTGTTTGGGCTCCTCCCTGAAGCTGTTCGACACTCCGTGCGAAGATATCCTTGGTAGTGTCTATATTTTATGAAAGGAAAAAACCACATGACTCAAGTTGTGCGAGTTATAGTAGAACGTTGGTGGAACATTGGCAAATACGTTCTTTTTCAAGGATTTCGAGTGTGGAAAGTTTTATTTTTTTCAATTCAATTGTTAGTTTCATTAATATTCAATTATTGAAAAAGATCCTCTCTCCTCTCCGAAAATTTGGGAGCTCTCTCTGCAATGGCGATTCTCTCCAAGAACTCAGCCTCCTTCACGCTTCAATCCTCTGTGATTGACTCAGTGTAGAAGTGTGCTATTCTGAACTTCTCCATTGTCCAAGGACGGATCTGTGAGCCTTCCCCTTGGGGCCGAGATTTATTGGGTAGTAGAGTTCTTCGTCGTCTTTATTTTTAAAATATGAAAGTAACGCAATTAGCTACTATAGTTTTACGATCTAAATCTTTTTCTTTTTCTTGGATCTTTTCTGGTCTTAAATGTAGCGAAGGATTCAAAAACAAATCTACGAATATCGTTTTACCAAGACTAGCTATTCCATGGCTTTCATCGGTGTTAATGATGGCTTATGAAGGTGAATATGGAGTAGGTAAAATATGGTCGAAGAGATTTAATAATGTGATGATCCAGATTCAATGGTTAAACAACACTTCATGTAATTTTCATAGAGTGGATGAGTTCTCATCTTCTTTTTCGTCAGGGAGTTTTTTATGCATACCTAATGGAGCAAAATGGAGGTATCTGGAGAAAGTTCTGGGAGTCTTTAAACCCTAATATTATTGTTTCAAAGGATTCCCTGCAAGTTCAAGACTCACAGTCTATGAAGATCAATCAGGAAGCTGCTTGTTTAGATGTTGTACACAGTTTTTATAATCGAGCTCTAGCAGTGATGGTTCACAATTCTCACTCAGGCTGGAGTAAAATTGAGCATTTGTTGAAAACGAAATTTAATTGGAAGGAGAAGCTGAACTTACATAGCATGCATGGAAAATTGAGGTTTTTTTTTTTATGCAAGTGATGAGGTTGATTATGACTACTTTAAGGAAGAGAAATCTTTCCTGGTAGGAAAGGTCAAAATCTCGATTAGGCATCGGAGACCTGAAGATGTTTATATTAATTCTAATCAAGTTCAGCAAAATGTATTTTGGCTAGGAATCAAAGGTCTTCCATTTTACTTATGGAACTCACAATCCTTCAAGTCAATTTGTCATCCATGGGGTAAATTTTTGGAGTTACATAATACATCTGAGAAGTTTTTAAAACTAAACAGATGTATGATCAAGGTGCATGCTTATTTGTCAGATATTCCGGCAGTAATTTGTTTCCAAGGCGTATGGTTGATTGTGGAATGGATTCATGATCAGCAAGATGTTAATCAAGAACTTATTCATAAACCAAAATTAAAATATGTGATAGTTCAAGATTCTGACGATCTTTTTCCATCGATGGAGCAGCATAATAAGTCTATTCTTTCCTATTCTAATGCTGTGAAATCTCGGAAGAATAATTATGCAATTGCATGTCCGACTTCTACGCCAAGAAATAAGTCACCAGATTTTTCAAACACCACCAACTCATTTTATACGTCAAATCCGGCGGTAAAAAGGTTGAAAAGGGTGTGGAGGAGGGTGATTGAACTTCAGCTAGGGGTTAATAATACTCTAGTTGGCTCTTCGGATGATACATGCATACCATGGGTCACGGTGAGAAGAAACAAAACGGGTTCGAGTCGGTATATGGACCATATGGGGAGAATGTCACCAGCTCGTACTGGTTGCGGCTCTACATTAGATAAGAATGGAACTCCTGTCCATGACTCGACAGAAAACTCGGATCCTAATATAGGCCAGACGGGGAGAGTGGTATCCTCGGGTGCGGGTTTAGACCCAGATATCGGCTATACATCATTGGATGGAACTCCAACCTATGATCCGAATGTTTCGGCACCGTTAGATATAACTCCAGTTCCGTTAGACGTTTCTGCAATACCGTTGGATGATTCTTCCAGTTCAAATTCAAATATATCTGAAAATTTGAACTCTCATAATGACACTGTCATAGAGCCGTTGTCTCATGATGTTGATGTGCCAGTTCAAATGGATAAGGAAGAAGATAATATTCAAACTGCGCTTGAGAATCAAATGATTTTCAATAAAGCTATGGGTCTTAACACAGAACATCCAATGATGGTGCATATCACTACAGATTTGTTGTTTAGAAACTCTAAACCAAATGTTGAAATGGAAATTCCGTTGATAGAAGATTTAAATGGAATGGCTGAGTATGATCAAGATGAAACTTTGCAAGAAGGAACGATGTTGTTAGAAGCTAAAGATCAAATTGAGGTTGTTAGCGGCTCCGTGGAAGTAGAAAATCTGGAGGTGGAGGCAGTTTTCAATCCAATTTCATCTTGGTATGAGAATGTTCATTAATGGACCACAATATATTGAGTTGGAACATTAGGGGTTTGGTCCAGGATATAAAGATTAATGCAATTAGACATGCTATTGCCAAAAATAATCCTACAATTGTGACTATTCAGGAGTCTAAAAGAGAAGTTGTTGATGATTTCTTAATTAGGTCACTGTGGGGAAACAATAATTGTAGTTATGTTTATCTAGCTTCTGAAGGTGTTTCTGGCGGAATAATTGTGATGTGGAAAGATGGTATAGTGGTCATGGAAGATCACTTGATTGGTGCTTTCACAGTTTCTATAAAATTTAGAAATATTTCTGATGATTTTCTTTGGTTATTCACTGTTGTGTATGGGATATTACAATCAATTTTGGCAAGAAATTAGAGACATAAGAATTTTATTTGATGAGCCATGGTCGTTGGGTGGAGATTTTAATGCAACTTTGCATGAAGATGAAAAAAACATCCCAGGTGGAGGAACTGCTAACAGGAATGCTTTCAAATCTTTTGTCAATAGATTTGCTCTTATTGATCTGTCAATGGCTGGGGAAGATTCACTTGGACTAACTCTCAAAATCCTCCTACTTTAATAAGGTTGGATAGATTCTTGTTATCTCCTGACTTTCAAGCTCATTGTGTTGCTCCAATCCAAGTAAGGCTGAAGAGACCCATTTCTGATCATGCTCCAATTATGCTATCTTGTAACTCAGGTGAGAAATTCAAGTCCCCATTCATACTTGATAATTTCATTCTTACTCATCCAGATTTTTTACCTAATCTTGAAATCTGGTGGACCAATTTATCTTTTGTTGGGAAGCCTAGTTTTGTCTTTGCAAAAAAATTACAAGCTCTTAAGTCTTTGATCAAGAATTGGCAAAGAACCACTTTTGGGAATTTGCGGTCTCAGATAGATGATTTGGAAATTACTATTGATGTGTTGGACAATCTAGAAGAAATTATTGTGCTGAATGATGAGGAGGTGCTGGATAGGGAGCAGGCAAAGATAAAACATGCAGATTTATCTATGACTTTTACTAGAAAACTAGCTCAGAGAGCTAAAGAAAGATGGATAAAAGATGGTGAGTCTAACTCAAGTTATTTACATCAATTAGCTTCTTTCAAATACAAGCTTAATAGTATAAATTGTCTCAAGATAGAAGGTGAATTATGTTTTGATAAGAATAAGATAGCCAAGGAGTCAAAAAAGTTTTATTCTTCTTTATTCACTGAGAAGTTTAGTGTAAGGCCTTCTTTTGAGAATCTGGATATGCCTAAGTTATCATATATTGACAGTATTAACCTTGAAAAACCCTTTACTGAAGAGGAAGTTAAACATATTGTTGATAAATTTGGTCACAACAAGAGTCCAGGACCTGATGGTTTCACTATGGAATTTTACAAGTTTGTTTGAAATGTTCTTAAAGATGATCTCATGAAGGTGGTGAAAGAATTTGAAAATACTAGCATGATGGATTGGAGGGTGAACTGCACTAACATTACTCTAATTCCAAAGTGTAATTGTGAAGTTTCTTTGCACAATTTTAGACTTATAAGTCTAATTGGGAGCATTTACAAGATTGTTTCTAAACTTCTTGTTGAGAGATTAAACCTGGTTCTTCCTTCTATAATTTCTGAGTTTCAAGGAGACTTTGTGCATGGTAGGCAGATACATGATGGCATTTTGATAGCTTCTGAGCTCATTGATTCAAGATTAAGAAATTTGGAAACTGGTTTGATATGCAAAGTGGACTTTGAAAAAACTTTTGACAACATTAACTGGGGTTGTGTGGATATTGTTCTTGCTAGATTTGGTTTTGGATGTAAGTGGAGGAGTTGGATAAAATGGTGTATTTCAACTCCAAGGTTTGTTGTCTTGCTTAAAGGTGAAGCCACTGAATTATTCAAAATTCAAAAAGGTATTAGGCAGGGTGATCATATTTCTCCCTTTCTCTTCATTTTGGTAGCTGAAGTTCTCTCTCTGATGTTCAAAAAAGTAGCAGCTGAATGTCTTATCACAGGTTTTAAAGTTGCTCAACAAGGCACTGAGATTACTCATTTGCAATTTGCAGATGATTTAATTGTCTTTCTTGATGATAATGAATTTCAGATTAACAATTTGAAAAGTATATTATTGGCTTTTGAAACTATCTCTGGTTTGAAGGTCAATTTCAGAAAGAGCACTATTGTTGGCCTTGGACAAATGCACAATGGGGAGGTATGTTCTGATTTATTTGGTTGTTCTTTAACAAACTTCCCTTTGAACTACTTAGGAATTCCTCTTGGAAGTAAATCTAAGTGTAGGAATGTTTAGAATGACATAATCCAAAAATTTCATAAAAAGCTAGGTGCTTGGAGGAGGAGATATTTGTCAAAAGGGCAAAGAGTGATTTTAATTCAGAGTGTACTAGCTAGTTTGCCTGTGTATTATCTCTCTTTATTTCAGATGCCAGCTAGTGTAGTCAAGGAGTTGGAGAGAATCATGAGGAATTTCTTATGGGGTTCTTCTTAGACGGTTAAGAAAAGGAGTTGGGTTTCTTGGGCTAGTGTGAATCTACCTAAAGCTAGAGGAGGAGTAGGGATAAAAAAAGCTCAAACTGGTGAACAAAGCTTTACATTCTAAATGGATTTGGAGATATGGGAGTGAAAAGAATGCTTTGTGGAGAAGAATCATAAATCAGAAATTTGGAGGGATTACTGAAGCTTTGTTTCCAAATCAATCCAATAAGTTAGTCTGTTTTAGCTTATGGGCTGGAATTCTGAAAGCAAGAGATTTTGTAAAAGCAGGTTCATCTTTGTTGGTTGGTGATGGGAGCAGCATATATTTTTGGGAGGATGTCTGGGTTGGATAACAGGCCCTTAAAAATCTTTTTCCTACTTTGTTTAAGCTTTCTAAGAACAAAACTGCAGTTATTAAGGATGTAATCTCAGTTGATGGAGCTTGGAATCTAGATTTTTCAAGAAGCTTGACAGGGTCTGAAATGCTGGAGGTGATAAATATGTTGGAAGTAATTGGTGACCAAGGGAAAGAGTGAATAACATGGCAGTTGTTGAAGATAACATGCACTGGATTTATAATCAGGGCAAAGGTTTCTCTGTTGCTAGTGCTTATGAAGCTCTAGAGACTGAAGGATTTCTTGCTTTCCCTGATAAGCATCCGTGGAATCCCAAAGTCCCTTTGAAAGTGACTTTCCTGGTTTGGACACTATGTTATGATGGTGCTCCAACTTTGGAATTTTTGTTCAATGCAAGCTTGGTGCAGGATGCAGTTTGTTTGCTCTGTGGTGATCATATGGAGACAAACCCTCACTTATTTCTTCACTGTGATTTTACTTTTACTGTGTGGATGTATTTTTTGAAAAGCTTTGGTGTCTCTTGGGTGCATTGTAGTGATGTTAGAAGAACCCTGTGGGAATGGCGCAACAAGAAGAGCAACAACAGAATTAAAAGATTGTGGAGTTACTTGCCCTTTGCAATATGGTGGTGCATTTGGAAGGAGCGCAACAACAGGTTTTACAACAACCTAGTGAAAAATACTGAGCAGATTATTATTGAAGTCAAGTGTTTGTTGTTCAGCTGGACAATAAACACAAATATTTTTGAAAATTATGGTCTTTCTTTCTTGTTATGTAATTGGGAAGCTTTGATGCAAGCTTCTTTGTAACTCTCCTACTTGGTCACTTCCTTGTGACTGAGTAGTTTTTTGCCTTAATAAAATTTTCCTTCAGTAAAAAATAAATAAATCAATTTGTAGTTTTAGATACAAACTTTAATTATGACAATGTTGTTTCTAGTGTTTACACCGTTATATTTGTATATATTGACGGGAATAAAATGTGATAGTGATTTACTTCAATTTAACTTATTAAAGTGGACATCGGAAGGAAGATGGAAATAACTAATTCCCTTGTAATCGAATGATACTGTAGGAAAGGCAGAATACAAAGTATTACATTCATATGGCCTAAGAATGTCTGGGTTGAAGGCTTTTTTGAAGCGTTATGATGTTGTTTATGGGTAAAAATCGTTTCCACCGATTTCGGTAAATTCGGTAGGTGAGTGAGAAACTGGTTTAAACCCTAAACAAATGTGCTGCACGTGAGCACTTTATAGATTCGAGAGATCAATGCATACAAGTCCGGCCTAAACCAAGAAATGGCCGTTCCGGACTTGCTTCGATCACAAAGTGGAGGAGAAGGGTTGATTTGGGGAGGGAAGCAAAGAAAGGTGTTGAGACCAGAATAATTCTGGGAGAGTAGTGCCTCGACTTGTATCATAAAGTGAAAGGTTCTAAGCTTGCAAGAGATGAAAGCTTTTTGAAGAGCTTGCAAAGTTGCCTTTTCGAGAGTGTTGTGTTTTTCTCCCGACCGAGACTTGTTGTCCTGGTGGAAATAGGTAAGACCTATTTATACAAGTCGAGATTGAAACGTACCACGGCCTCATGAAGGAAGAGAGTAAAGGGTGAAATAATGGGAGGAGGTGGTAACCGCATGGTGTTTATGGGTGAAAACGTTTTCACCATTATTTCCTCATTTATTTGACCGCTTTATTCCTATTCACGCTTTCTTAATGTGAGCGTAGTGTATGCTGCATGTTGTGACCGCCAAACCGAGACCCTGGAAAGCATCCCCCAGTTTGTGTTGATGTCTCGAGTGTTGGTTGCACCTTGAGTGCAAGTGGCGTTGCTAGTGGCGCGTGTGGCATGTGCGGAATGCTTTTGTTGCGGGTTGCACCTTGAGTGCAAGTGGCAACGCCAGAGCTGCTAGTGGTGTGTGTGGCATGTGCAGAATGCCTTGGTGGTAGGTTGTACATTGAGTGTAAGTGGCAATGCCAGAGCTGCTAGTGGCGTGTGTGGCATGTGCCAATGGCGTGTGCGGAATGCCTTGGTGGTAGGTTGCACGGTTTGCAAGTTAGGCTACCATCGTGGGTTTTGGCATGTGTCAATGGCACGTACGGCCAAGTTGGCCTAGGTTGCACGGCTTGCAAGTTAGGCTACCAGCGTGCGTGTTTGGCATGTGTCAATGGCACGCACGGCCATTAGGGCCACGTCCTGGTAAGAAAAGCCACCAGCGATGCATGTTGGCATGTGCCAATGGCATGCTCGACCATTAGGGCCACGTCCTGGTAAGAAAAGCTACTAGCGATGAGTGTCGGCATGTGCCAATGGCATGCTCAGCCATTAGGGCCACGGCTTGGTAAGAAAAGCTACCAGCTAGCGTGTTGGATGTGCCAATGGCATGCTCGGCCATTAGGGCCACTACACAGTAAGAAAAGCTACCAAATGCGTGTTGGCATGTGCCAATGGCATGCTTGGCCATTAGGGGCCACACGGCTTGGTAAGAAAAGCTACCAAATGAGCGTGTTGGCATGTGCCAATGGCATGCTCGGCCATTAGGGCCACGGCCGGTAAGAAAAGCTACCAATGAGCGTGTTGGCATGTGCCAATGGCATGCTCGGCCATTAGGGCCACGGCCTGGTAAGAAAAGCTACCAGCGATGCGTGTTGGCATGTGCCAATGGCATGCGTGGCCAATTTGGCCTAGGTTGCACGGTTTGCAAGCCTAGGCACGGGCGCTACTTTGGCATGGCGCGGCTAGGGCCAAGGTAAGGGTGTTTGGCTTGGCGTGGTGCGATTAGCGTAGCTAGGGCCAAGGCAGAGTGCGTTCGACATGGCGCGGCTAGCTTGGGTTAGGTGTGGCTGGCATGATTTGCCATTGGCACGGAGCGCGGCCAAACATGGTTGGCATGCTTTGGCGCGTTTGGTGTGACTAGCATAGCTAGAGCCAAGGCAGTGTGTTTGGCATGGCGCGCTAGCTTGGGCTAGGTGTGGCTGACATGATTTGCCATTGGCACGGAGGTGCGGCTAGCATGGTTGGCACGCCTTGGCGCGTTTGGTGTGATTAGCATAGCTAGGGCCAAGGCAAAGTGCATTTGGCATGGCGCGGCTAGCTTGGGCTAGGTGTGGCTGACATGATTTGCCATTGGCACGGAGGTGCGGCTAGCATGGTTGGCATGCTTTGGTGCGTTTGGTGTGACTAGCATAGCTAGGGCCAAGGCAGAGTGCGTTTGGCATGGCACGGCTAGCTTGGGCTAGGTGTGGCTGGCATGATTTTCCATTGGCATGGAGGTGCGGCTAGCATGGTTGGCATGCTTTGGCGCGTTTGGTGTGACTAGCATAGCTAGGGCCAAGGCAGAGTGCGTTTGGCATGGCACGACTAGCTTGGGCTAGGTGTGGCTGGCATGATTTGCCATTGGCACGGAGGTGCGGCTAGCATGGTTGGCATGCTTTGGCGCGTTTGGTGTGACTATCATAGCTAGGGCCAAGGCAGAGTGCGTTTGGCATGGCGCGGCTAGCTTGGGCTAGGTGTGGCTGACATGATTTGCCATTGGCACGGAGGTGAATTAGGGTTTTGTTCGTTGTAACCCTAATTTGAAAAAATACCCCCTATTAATTACTGACTACATGCATTGAATGTTCTAATAAATGTGTCACTAGTGACATTAGGTTATTCGGGGTTTTACGATTTTACCCTTTGTCTAAAAACCACCATCAACAGATGCAAAAATGGAAATTAGCAGAGTTGAAGATTATCATGAACTTGCACATATTTTTGTGTTATGGGTGCTAGGGCAAGTTATGTTACCCAATGCTAGCTCAGTGGCATTAATTGGTTTTCTCGAATCTTTAGAAGATTTAACTAAAAAGCCAAATTATGATTGGGAGTCTTTAATTTTAGATGGAGGTAAAGATAGCTTAAGTCTCGGTAAATGCTCGTTTGTGAATAAAGATAGCTTGAATGGATTTTGGGTCATAATGGAGGTAAGAACCACAATCCCTTTCTATTATTTGATTCATTATAGATTTTTTAAATTGTTGAATGTGCTAACACAACAATGTTTATCAATGTTATATTCAGTATTGGTAGTATACTACTCCAGGGTCTGCGAACCTGATCTTCACGAAAGCCCTATAATATTTCAAGTCGTGTGCAAGTACAAAGCCGATAATTGGATTGGTCAAATAAATGACGGTCAAAGTGTCACTGCCATTCAGAGGACGCAACAACTGTATAAAACAAGTATAAACATGAGAGTGATGCTGTATATTTCTATTGATGAGTACCATGAGCCAATAACACAAATAATGCTAGAGTTAAGCCTCAAGCGAGTTATGTTTTATGGTCTTATTACGTGTTATGGTATTTGGTACTACGGAGAAAGATATATGTTTTAACTACAAGGCAGAAAGGCAAAAGCAATCAACCCGTTTATAACTTCAATAATTTCACAGGATGATTGGATAACGTTGATAAATAATGGATAATATTGGGAAGAAGCGGAAGATTTAATCAAAACCCCAGATGATGACTTTGATTACTATAGTTGGTTTCAGAAGGTATGCAAGCTAAATATTGTTGTTCAACCACAAAACTTGGGTAGTGTTGATTTCCCAGCAATTGGCAGTTTGTCACTTACGGATCTTTTATCCCAACCTCCACCACCAACGGGCGAAGCATATATTTATCCTAGTCAAATGGGTTCGTCAAATATGCCTCAAATATATTGGAAAGTCCAGACTTTATCTCCTGATAGGAGATATTGTTATTGTTCCACTTAGTACTGAAGGTATGCAGCAGAGTTATCCAAATTACGGTATGGTGGCATCACCAGGAGAGTATGAGAAGTTGAACACTTTAACGCTTCTTCTCGATGGATTCCAGAATTTTCACTTGAGAGAGATGCAGGTGCAGAGGGATAATTTGACTTATGAAATGCCAGAGACTCCGGTAGGAACAAGTTCTCAAATGTGTTTAGGTCGTGATGGCATGTCCCCTGGTAGTAGCAGCCAAATAAGTCGTGGAGGTCGTACAAGTCATCATTTTACTCCAAATTTAGTGGAAGAGACTCAGGTAGTAGCAGCAGGAGGATACGTGGAGATGACATATTTCCAGTTCCAGACTCATAGTGGCTTGGTAGGCCTTGGAATGGGTATAAAATTAAGCCTACTTGTAATAAACCGCAAGTGCACGGCGTCTATCGGAGACGCGGCAGAATACGGGACGAACCACGAGAGACTTGTGGTGCTATGGTGATCTAAGGGATTTACCTACTGAATTCCTAGAAAGTGACAGAGTAGTTATGCTTTGTGTCGATACGACTAAGTTGATGATGTATGAATCTAAGCTAAGGCAACAAGGTAAATTGTAAAGCACAAGGGTGGTTTCTACCACCTGATCTTATGCTAAGTCACTCAACCAAGTTGTGTTCTTGTAACTACCCAAGGAAGCTTCTAATGAATGAAGTGTCAACTAATCATACCAATTCCCCCTAGTATCAACTGTCTTTTGACAAAGACAATTGATCACAAATGGCCTTTGGTTAACTAACTAAGCATCATTTACGTATTGTTAAGCACATATATCCTCCATGACAAGCTCTCTATTGGATAATTGCCTAACTTCATTCTCTAGCTCTCCCTAGTATTGGTTTGTCTTCTTACAAAGATAGCCAATCACAGGAGCAATAGATCAATTAGCTAGCAATATTTCTATCTTAATCAAGCACAGAATAACACAACATGAAGATGAATTTTTACTTAACATAATATCAGGGGTTTCAACAACACCCTGGTTAAGAAACTCAGAACATAATTAAAGTAATTAAAAACACAAATTAAACTACAAATTAACCCTAAACTATGTGCTCACAGCTAGCCTGCATGCCCTCAAACATCCAATTACACCTTCTATTTATACATGCAAAATCCCCAAAATATCAAACCCTAAATTTACTTTAAAATAGAAATTAAATTCAATAATCTCTCACCCATGTCTCTCGAATCGAGTGATGGCTCTACTCAATCGTCTCGACTCCATTAATTGATTGCTTACACAGTAACCTAACCCTAGTTCCATTTATCTCTTTCATAGCCTCTAGAGTTGTTGAGAGAGGCTAGGCAAGGGATAACTAAAACTAGAGGTGGCGAAGATGGAGCGGTTATTGCGGTGAGTGGTTGTTGGGCGGGGCGGTGAGATGGAGAAGGTGGTGGTTAGCAGAGTTGGTCGGGGAAGAAGAGAGGGATGGAGTGGTGTCTGGTTGTGTCGGGTGAGGGAGAGGAAGGAAGAAAGAGAAATTAGGTTTAGGTTTTGGGGGAATATATAGGTGTCTTCGTTATGGTGCGGGAGCATCAAGCTTTGATGAGACTGATGGAGCGAGCGTAGGATGCATAGTGGCGAGATCTCAACGGCCGAGGAAGATTTGGAGTGATCTAGTGTTGCACGGGAGAAGCGAACTTCGATGTGCGTGGAAGCAAACGACCGTATGATGCAAAGATAGGTGTGATCTCAACGGTTCGGGTTGGATGTGCTCGGATCCGGGTCGCGGGTCGGGTCTATCTCAAGCCCATGTCTAGTAGATGAGTTGCTACTTGTTGGGTTGCAAACTCAAGTTTGCCGCGGCTTTGGCTATCTGCTCCATAGATGCTCGTCTCTAATTCTTCGCTCTTTTGGCTCCTCGATTCTCCAAGCTTTATTTATTACCTAAAAACACAAAATTAATTAATACAAATATTTATTCTTGAAAACAAAGAAAACACGAATGCTGGGATAATATCTCGATTTCTAAGCGCAAAAGATGAGTAAAATGCCAATAAAAAGGTGTATAAATATGCACTATTTGGCACTCATCAAATACCCCCAAACCCGAATTTTACTTGTCCTCAAGTGAAACAGAAATGAAGAAATCCTAACTATACCCCTGTCGCAGTCTCTCGAATGCATTTAGCGTATGCACTAAGCCTTTAAACCCCTAGGTGTCCCTAGTGGACGAGTTGTAGTCTCGTGAGGGTTTACCAGAGGTGTACCCACAAAACCTTCTCCAACTTCGTGTGTAAAAGAGTCTCAAGCCTCCAAGAAGCTATGAGGACATAGAGTTTCGCATGCTATTAACAGGGAAGTTAGAACTACTAAAGAACGCATTCTCATCCTTAAGTGCTGAGCGAGAAGTAACCATACCATATGAAAGAATTGGATTCGATTGTGATCATAAGTCTCAACTTCTGCCTCACCATTAGGGTTTTATGATGATTGCACTCAAAAAGATCGCTTTTTTAGTCTCTCATGTGTGCAGGAAGGAATAAAGAGACAAATCCTGCACACGTTGTAGGTAAGAAGGATAACCTTCCGAAATAAAATCTGGAGACTCCACAGAAGTGTGGACAAAAATAATATTTTTCTGATGATCTCTAAGAAAGGAAAATCAACCATTAGCAAGGATGGGAGTGTACTCACTTACCTTCTCACCCGATCGGCAATTAATATCACTCTCTCATAAGAACCATAGAAACGTCTTCAATCTTCTGTTCTTCAATCGTTGATGACGAACTTCGAACTTTACAAAAACTTGATTTTTTTTTTTTTTTTTTTTTTTTTTTAAGTGAAAAATAAACTAATACAATAAAACGATAAACTCAATTTTTTACAAAACTTCATTAATTCTCATCCTATTTTCTTTTCTTTTCTTTTGTTGTACATAAACCTTGGACTATATCAATTTTTCTTTCAATATTCGATCTTCTCCGTTTGTTGACGATGATGTGTTTCTATGGGTCTTGCCGATTGAGAGAGAGAGTGGTGCTAACGCAAATCGGTATTTAGAAGGAGTTTTCATCTTTAGACGTCACCCTCATGATTGACAAAAACTAGCACTCAAGAGATCAAAAGTAGTGCTGAAATTGGTGCGAAGTTGGGTAGCTCACCATTCCTACCCTAATTTACGTACGGTGACACACACTCTAACAAACCTTTTCTAGAAAGTTGCAAAAATTTGAAGGTTGGTGCCTCACTTGATGTAAAATGGGTAGTCTCTACTATGGGTGATCACAATTCTACTACCGAATATCTAACAGCACCTAATTCGCCCTCCGGTATGGTTATATCCAACTTTAACGCTCTAATCAACTAAGGAACCCGATTGTGTTCTCCGGTACTTCTAACTTTTGTTATTTCGGTCAGATTCTCTATGTAAACATAGCTAGAAGCATGCTAGTGACTCTAAAATCTCTAAAAGTTGGAGGTTTTTATTTACCAAAAAGAGTTTTCAATTTTTTTTAATGAAAATAAAAGGTTAAAAAGACTAAAAACTCTATATGCAAATGCACCCCCAAACCTAAATCAAACATTGTCCTCAATGTGTCAACAAATAGAAAAATTTAAACAGTCACATACCGAGAGAACTATGCTGATAAGAGAAAAGGGAAGAGATTACCGGATGTCGGCGGGAGCACGGTTAGAGCTTCATTAATCAAGGTTAGAATCCAACATTCTCGGTGGAGATCATATCGGATTAGCACAAAATATGCACAAGAAGACTCAACCGTTTCAAGAAAAGAAAATTTTAACAAGTCCTACTGGATTATATACAATGAAAATTCACCATACACTAACAATCTAAAGAGTTGAGGATCAACCCAATAGAAAATATGTACAACCATCAACAATCTTACACAAATATAATATGAGAGTGCAAGTAAGACTGTGTATGTGAATGAGTTTCCCCCAAACCTAAACTTGTGAACAGGTGTGTTTGGGAGCACAAAATCTTGCAATTTTAACGGTACATCATGCAAAAGGTCTAACTCAAAATGAGTTTTATTAATAACAGGCAGACATACACATTCCAACTGTGGCTCCTTAAGAGTGTTATACTTTGATGCAAAATAGTCCAAGAGGACTTGGGAAGCACAAAGCTCTAGGCCTAAGTTAGGCATTTTTAGAAAAGTTGGTTTTGCAATTTTGTTACAAACTACACCTAGGTTTGGTGGAGGAGTTTCAATTTGTGACTTAGGAGATAAAGTAGGTACATCTAAGTTGTTTTCATGCATAAGATCATTTGCACCATCACATACTTTCCTAAGGTCAGACACAGGTATATCATGCTCACCAGCATATAACAATTCATCAATCACCATGTCATAATCATCAGAGCAGGCAACATATTGTGACATGGGCAGGGAATCAGACACAACAATAAAATCATGATCCAAAATAACATTAGTGTCAACAGAAGATTCATCCTTTCCTAAGTCACAAACAAGTTGTGAAGCATGCTCACATTCACTGAAGAATTTCACAAAACCAAGCTTAGAGTTAATATCACATGTATGAATATTAGAAGAGGCATCATTCATAGGGTTCACAGAAGAGACGCCTAACATCTCTGAACCAAAAGATTCCATCATATTTTCTGCATGCATATGCTCTTCTAACATATCATAATCATCCTCATCATCATAGCAAAAATGTGTTTCCCTATTCAAAATTGTAGCATTTCTAGTGTACTCATTTACCTCTAGATTAGGTTCATATTCAAGTGTTAATTGCATGAGTAGGAGTAGAAACACTATTTTCAAAATTATCGAGATAACAAACATCATATCATAAGTTTCCTTCCAATCTTCATTTTGTAACTCAATCGGGTTCCTTTGAAGAATCATAGTGAGTTGTTTTATTGAAGGAGAGTCTTCACTAGTGGGTATGCATTCCTCATATGGATATTCATTGTATGGTTGAGCATGAGGTTCACTAGAGAAGGGAAATTCGGACATGTTGCTATATGGATGGTCATGTATTGCATTCGATTCAAGCCTAGCATTTTGCTCCATGAGCGTTTCCATTAGTGATTGTAAACAAGGAGTCGGGGAGTATAAAATTGTTCATCTCCCCACCGTGGTGACCGATACATGTGCTCATGATGGTTAGGGTATGAGTATTCAAGGTCGGGGCCCCGAGAAGGCTCATAATACTCCCTAAAATCACTATTGTATGTGGGGGTTCGTAACATGAATCATGCCCGTAAGCAAGTTCTCTAATTGATTTGTTTGTATCCCCAGTTGCAGACAAAAATCCTGACATGATTTAGCACTCAAATTGAACTCAAAGCCTAGTTGTAATGGACTCAATTTGGTTTATTGGGTTTCATTTGGTTTGAGTGGAATTTGGTTTATTGGGCAGTGGGCTTTGGTTTGTTGGGATTGATTTGGTTTTTGTGGGCTTATTTGGTTTTGTGGGTTTCTGTTTGGTTTTGTTGGGAATGTACAGCCCAGCAGTTGGGTAACAGGTTAACAGCCCAGCTTAGGTTGAAAAATGTATAGCCCAGATTAGGTTGAATTGGGCTCGGTTTTGTGCACAGCCCAGAAAGATACAACCCACAAAAGAAAATGACACTTTATTCTAAGTGTAAGCCCAAAAGGTTGCTTTTTGAATTTGCTAAGCCCAAATTGAAATAGTGTATTTCAGCCCAGATGATGTGGCCTCGGTGTGTGCGAGACAGCCCAACAACTCAAGTTACGTGGGCTTCAAAATGTACACCCTGGTTGTGGGAAACTTAGTTGAACTGGTTTTGATTCGGTGGTGTGCGATTCAAGCTCACACAGATTACACAAATTGGCACATTGGCAAACTTACACAAAGACACTGCTGGTTTGAGTGCAGCTCAATCTCTCCACAGTTGGCAAAGTTACACAAGTTCAGAGCTTTATATTCAGTTCATCACAATGCACAAGTTCAAACAGGTCATGCACAGGTCACAGCTTAATTGGTTCTCCAAGGTGCAGCTCAACTCACAGCTTCAGGGGCTGGAGTTGGTGCACATGGCAATGAAACTAGCTAAGGGCTACAGCACAGATTAACACACAGAACACTCACTGGAAAGTAAACCTAGAGCACACAATTCAGGGTTTGTTGGGGCCTCTGGTTTGGCTAACCTTAGTGTTCACAGAGTATGCTCAAGTTGCATTCTTACAAGCACAGTTAGACACGAGTTTCAATGCACAGGGATGACAATGTCTCAAAGGGATTATAGCACAGGCCTTGTAAAGGCCAAGACTTCACAGCACAACTACAGCTGATTACGACTCAACTCGCAGCTTCAGGGGGCTGGAGTTGGTCCTAGGGTGATGCAAGGTAAGGTTTAACCGCACGTAACATACAACAGGCATACAAGTACGGGGCTAAAGCCAAGGCAAGGCAGCCATGGGGTCAGGTAGAGTTAAGCTCAGGGCTTTGGCTCAACAGGGGTCAGTTGTGCTCAGTTATCGCAGATTTATATGTGCACACCCTAGATATTGCGTAGTATCTAGCCTATCAAAGTGAACTAATCTTGGTATCCAACACAAAGTTGGCTAACTAACAAGCATGCAAATGGGTTGTACTTGCACACAAATCATGCAGGTATAGAGTGTAACAAAACTTGAGAACGACCAACCGGTTTAGCCACAATGGCCGTGTTGTTCGTTCCCCGCCTTTCCACTGGTTGGCTCACCTTAATGCCTTGCACAGCAAGAAGAGCAAAGACAAATGAGGTACCTATTTACTCAGAAAGAAATATCAGTTCTCAAAAGTGTGCAAAGCTACAACAAATGGAATGAATACATGGGAGCAAATGTTAAGCTCAATTGACCGACCGGGACCAAGAATTTCAGATTAACACTAAGCTACAAGGCAATGATGCTTATAACTTAGATCAAAAAGCAAGATGCAAATGAGATGCTTTAAATTGTGAAAGCTACAAAAATATGGGTTATGAGAATTCGGATGGACTACACAAGACAACTAAGTTACTCTAATTCGGATGGAGTATGGGTAATAATGCAAGTGATTAAAAATAAAAGTTGAAGCTAAGTTAAGCAAAAATGCAATGGTATAATAAACAATATGGAAATGATGATGCAGAGAAAGTAAAAATTGACAAACTAAATGCAAGTGATTAAAACAAATTACAAGTTACGAGAGAGAACACAGATGCAAGGGTGCAAAGAAAAGATGCAAGAAAAAGAAAAGAAAACTTTAGCTAAGTTATACCAATACTGAGGATTAAAACAAAAGAATTTTAAGGTGAGTATGTACAGGGATAGCCGAGCTCAAAGAAAGCAAGCAATGGATTGACTCAAGACACGCTGAAGTCCCCTCAAGAATCTGGCGCCAAAAACTTGGTAGGCCTTGGAATGGGTATAAAATTAAGCCTACTTGTAATAAACCGCAAGTGCACGACGTCTATCGGAGACGCTTAAGTACGGGTCGAACCACGAGACTTGTGGTGCTATGGTGATCTAAGGGCTTTACCTACCGAATTCCTAGAAAGTGACAGAGTAGTTATGCTTTGTGTCGATACGACTAAGTTGATGATGTATGAATCTAAGCTAAGGCAACAAGGTAAATTGTAAAGCACAAGGGTGGTTTCTACCACCGATCTTATGCTAAGGCACTCAACCGAAGTTGTGTTATTGTAACTACCCAAGGAAGCTTCTAATGAATGAAGTGTCAACTAATCATACCAATTCCCCCTAGTATCAATCAAGTCTTTTGACAAAGACAATTGATCACAGGGGCCTTTGGTTAACTAACTAAGCATCATTTCTCGTATTGTTAAGCACATATCTCCTCCATGGCGTCTCTATTGGATAATTGCCTAACTTCATTCTCTAGCTCTCCCCTACTATTGGTTGTCTTCTTACAAGACACCAATCACAGGAGCAATAGATCAATTAGCTAGCAATATTTCTATCTTAATCAAGCACAGCAATAACACAACATGAAGATGAATTTTTACTTAACATAATATCAGGGGTTTCAACAACACCCTGGTTAAGAAACTCAGAACATAATTAAAGTAATTAAAAACACAAATTAAACTACAAATTAACCCTAAACGGTGCTCTGGCTAGCCCAGGCATGCCCTCAAACATCCAATTACACCTTCTATTTATACATGCAAAATCCCCCAAATATCAAACCCTAAATTTACTTTAAAAAATAGAAATTAAATTCAATAATCTCTCACCCACGTCTCTCGAATCGAGTGATGGCTCTACTCAATCGTCTCGACTCCATTAATTGATTGCTTACACATAACCCTAACCCTAGTTCCATTTATCTCTTTCATAGCCTCTAGAGTTGTTGAGAGAGGCTAGGCAAGGATAACTAAAACTAGAGGTGGAGAAGATGGAGCTACTGCTGCGAGTGGTTGTTGCTACAGGGGCGGGAGATGGAGAAGGTGGTGGTTAGCGAGAGTTGGTCGGGAAGAAGAGAGGGATGGAGTGGTGTCTGGGTTGTGTCTGGGTGAGGGAGAGGAAGGAAGAAAGAGAAATTAGGTTTAGGTTTTGGGGGAATATATAGGTGTCTTCGTTGTGGTGCGGGAGCATCAAGCTTTGATGAGACTGATGGAGCGAGCGTAGGATGCATAGTGGCGAGATCTGAACGGCTGAGGAAGATTTGGAGTGATCTAGTGTTGCACGGAGCAAATAACTTCGATGTGCGTGGAAGCAACGACCGTAGGATGCAGCTAGGTGTGATCTCAACGGTTCGGGTTGAATGTGCTCGGATCCGGTCGCGGGTCGGGTCTAGCTCAAGCCCATGTCTAGTAGATGAGTTGCTACTTGTTGGGTTGCAACTGTTGCGCCGGCTTTGGCTATCTGCTCCATAGATGCTCGTCTCTAATTCTTCGCTCTTTTGGCTCCTCAGATTCTCCAAGCTTTATTTATTACCTAAAAACACAAAATTAATTAATACAAATATTTATTCTTGAAAACAAAGAAAACACAGAATCTGGGATAATATCTGATTTCTAAGCGCAAAAGATGAGTAAAATGCCAATAAAAAGGTGTATAAATATGCACTATTTGGCACTCATCATGGTTTCATGCCCTAAGGTCCTGTACTTACTGCTGGTGGTGGCGTAAATATGGATGCATTTAGGCAATCTGCAATGTATACCCCAACAACCACTTAGACATTTCACCAATTTCAAGCACCTGCTCATCCAATTCAACTATCTCTGTACCATATCAAGGTTATGAATCGCCCGATGCTACTCAACCACTATCTTAGACTCAAACTGGTGAGTTTTCAGAGGATCAAACAGGCTTAGGGGAATATATATTTGGAAATCGTTAGTTTAATAGATGCAATTACTTTTAATGTACTCGCACTTTTATTGAATGGTGGTTTAATGTAATTGCACTTTTGTTTGATAAATGAGAATCTACTTTTACATTCATGCTTAAATTAACAATTAAGAAATTAAAGCCTATAAATTGGATTGAATTTGGGCAACACTTTTAAGATTTCATAACAACTTCCGTATCGGAACTCTTTTTCGTTGTTATAGAGCCACTCTGCACGACACCTTTGTTCAATGTCCATCGGGATTTTACCACTCCTCATGTTTCAAGCCGCTTCCCTTATCATAGTAATATACTTTTTAATATTCTTAAAAATTATAACAAATCGACCATGCAACACCAGTAGATTACGATTATTGAGGTTCATTGTTTCTTCTTCAAATTTCTGAAAAGCGCGTCCCCAAAATGGCATGGCCTGGAGTGCGCTATCAACGATGCGATGATTATTAAACAAAATATAATTCCTGCAACAGTACTAAAATTGCGTTGATGTGCTCTTATTTGATTATCTTTTGCTCTTCTTATTTCATTTTGCACATTGGCTCGTGTTCATCTCTTTGATTTTCAGCAGCATGTTGCTCTTTTATCAACTGAGCCAGTTCATATTTTGAAAAATTGAAAGAGCTAAAAAAATAGGAAGAAGGTGTAAGTTGAAATGAAATTAGAATTAGGTACTTATAGGAGGGGGGGGAGGGTTAAGGCCGTTGGATCAGAATTACTGGGCGATATAGTATGCGCCGAAAGGTCGAGGCTCCGCTGCTGGCAATCTAGACTAGAACGTTCGGTGTAGTTTCAACCGAGCAGTCGAGATTCCACCACTCGGTATAAATTCGACCTCACCTAGCTAAGTAGAAAATTTTCCACTTTGACATGCCCATAGTGGGTGTAAAAGTGGCAAAGTTGAGGCTTTGCCTTTCCCATAGGAACCGGCCTAAGCATTAAAAATTTGATCAATAAAGAGCAATTACAGAAATAAATATGTTAGTATAAAGTATCTGATATTGAACTTGTAGTAAACATGTGTATGTCTCGTTTTACCCGGCAACAATATCGAGACATTTATCTGAAGAATAATTCCTTATTTTTATGGTACTGTTAAGCTTGATCTTTTGAGTAAAATTCAAGACGATGTTGAAAAACCAAGGAAATCAAGCATAATGGATTTTGAGCTGAAAGATTATTTATTTTTGAATGCATATGTATTGAATAGTTTTTTTCGCTAAAATTGACAAAGGGGGAGATTGTTAGAACACTGCTCGGTTGAACCCACAAGTTATGCTATATCAAGTATTGTCAATGTTAGATGAACAAAACTATATATTGATTTATAGTCTACTAAGTCAAGTCTCGAACTAGGTATATAAATTGGTAGTTGATTATCAGACATCACCCTCGAAGACGGAAGACCGACGAAGACATTCAGAGAACTTTATCAACAGGGTATGTGAAGACTGAACCATTCTACTTTTTCACAAGCTTTACCATTTTATCTATTTGAGACCATGTCGTATGACTTCTAGTAGATTTATTGAAAATAAGAAATTTTGAGTTAAGCTTGTCTTGTTAAACATCTTGAAATATGATTCAAGCAATGGATGTTCATTGGTCCTTTTGAAACTTAGTTTGAAACAATTTATTATTCAATAACTAATGTTTTGGATCATTTGAAAATTGCCCAAGCTTTATCATTTGTGAAGGTTTCAAACACCAAATAGAGAAGTTCATAACTTCTGTAATTTCGGCTCAGGGTAGGTTGGCGAACCATCTCGCAAACCCTAGATATTTGAGTTTCTAGAATACAAAAAGTTTAGCGAACCAGTTCGCAAACCTTAATTAAGTTCAAAATGGGACAGTCACCAACCCGGTTCACAAACCATGGTGATCTGAATTGGTGAAAGGCCCAACGGTAGGCGAACCCAGTTCACGAACCGTAGCGCCCGGAGTTCACGAGTCTTTAACGGTTGGCGAACCCAGTTTACGAATCGTAGCTCTCGGACTCATGAACTGACTCAATGGTTTACAAACTGTTTCACCAACGGTCCCGGTGGTTTTAAGCAGATGCTCAAACTTATTTTTTAAATATGTTTAGCATTGATATGACTCTCATAAACACCTCTAAGACATCTATGATCACTAAAACACTTTGTGTATGTGCACCAAGTTTAAATTCTTAAGTGTTTAAATGAGCACAATATTGATTATTAGTTCAAAGACATATTTGCCAAAGAACTATCATTATACACGGTTCACGTACCCGGACCATTATGTATATTCTTCTATGTGATTTCAACACGAACTTCTCATATGCTTATTTGGAACCCTAATTAGAGTTTCATCTAAACAGAGAAAGTGTTTGCTTGAATCTCAAGTTATCTTAGCTTGAATTCTAAGCAACCTTCAGTCTTGAAAATATATAAATAGAGAAACTCATTCAACTGAGAAATTCAATCCCTGAAACTTTGTGCCCTAGTTGATTGCTAAAATCGTGCTCTATTGACATATGTTTCCTATGTGAAACATAATTAGGTCTATGACTTAAAAGACTTCACTTGTGGATTCATGAAGCCAGGTCCGACTATCTTTACCTTGATAGTCCGTGTATCCTGATCTTGCCTTTTTGTTATCGAGGTTATCATAATCTCTTTGATCAAGCAAGATAGATAAAAATCACAAAGTTCTCTTCGTCTCATACTTTGTGATTGCTCAAGATATATAGATATCTGAAAACTATTCTTAATTGATTAGTTCAAGATTGTTCTTAAGAGGTGGTTAAGAATCCAGGTTTCTAATCTAACTGAGTGTAAGTGTTCCGAAATTGTGAGGTTTGCCAGCTTTGTCTATTACAAACAGATTTCCAAGCCTTGATCTTTGATCTAAAGGGAAATCAAATAGGCTTATCTGTTAGAGGTAGATTGGTATCAAAAAGCTTCACTTAGGTTGAAATAACTCTCAGGCTGTAAGTGACGTCAGCAAAGGGAATCAATTGCGTAGAGCCTTGCAAGGTTCAAGAGACGTAAGGAGTGCGACTTTAACTGAATCGCTTGGAGGGTGGATTCGGTCTCAACTATATTCCAATCCAAAGTCTGATAGTGTTCTAGTGTTTGTATCGGTTTAATACAGTTTGTTGTTCAAATCTGGACAAGATCCCGGGGTTTTTCTAATATTGTGGTTTCCTCGTTAACAAAATTCTTGCGCGAGTGTGTGTGTGTTTTACTTTTCTGTATCAGTACTACACAAGTTCGTACTCCTATCAAAACAAAGAAGTTGGTGGTGTACTTGGTACCCTCTCATTTTCAAATCTGAAATCCATCGATATGATACCAAGTGACCCTTGCGTTTACATGGAAGGAAATAAAAAAATGAGAAAAAAGAAGAAAAGAAATGTGCCATTCATATATATATATACATATATACAACCTAAACAACGGGGGGGCAAAAAATATCAAGAATATAAAACAAAGCATAGACAACTTAGCCTAGATAAAGGATGCTCTGGATTTATTCTTGGAAAAGCTAAATCCATGGATGTGGTTGTTTATTTTTATATGTCTGAGATTGAAAGTTAGAATTACATCTAACGGTCTTAATTTTCTTACCATATCATTAATCCCATTAATTTTTCATAATTAGTGTTTTCTTTAATTTCCTATAATAAATATATATCTCATTATTTATAGATCCTAATAAATATCTCTCCATTAATAAATAATGAATTTGCTAAAAGTAGTAGTGGTGGTTGTGAGATGTTTGTGAGTGGTGGTGGGCGGTGGTGGTACAAGAAGAAGTAGCGATAGGTGGTTCTTATGATGTTGGTGGGTGTCGTGTAGTTGACAATTTTAATTTCGTGTTAATTAACGTAAACTCGGTTATAATACAAAAACAAAAAAAAACCACCTATCGCTCACTTTACGAGCCTGTGCTGTTATGGTATTGGATAAGTCAACTTACATAAGTAGCGGTCTAGATTTGTGCTTGCAATAGATAAATTCATGCCTAAAATTTTTCCTCAATAAAATGATAGTGATCGTGCATTATTTGGATAAATCAGTTTTTTTTTTTGCTGCAATAAACTTAGCTCTCATGAAATTGCCAGGTTGAAGTATTTTTTTCAGTAATCGATATATATATATATATATATATATATATATATATATATATATATATATATTAGTCAATTGCGGAGGTTACAGTTTTGTCATATTTTTCCCGTTATGATATTATACCTATATTTGATTTGATATGATGTTTAGATATATTTGGATTACCTCAATACGATTGCAAAGTTCAATTATAAGCTTTTGTGATACCACATACAATTTACAACGATTTCATCATTTCTATTTATTGTGTTGCTTATTAGACTGGTTTTTGTAGTATTTGATAGATGGCTCATTTTTAGGTTTATATTTCGGGTATACATAGTATCACAAATATATGTTAGAAGACCATTGGTGTTTTGAAGACCATTGATAATTCAAACGTAAATGCTCCAATGAATATGGATAATTATCGTATGATTCAATTCATGAAATGATAAGATATAATATTGTATGGTTCAGTGATACAATCTAATATCTTACTTGGCTCTACATAAAAAATGTAGTAGTGTTATTGAGGAGCAATAGACACTTAGAAAGCACACATTTCTCATATGTACCGAAATATTCAGTTTTGAGGTAATCGTCATATGAAGTAACCATGTTCGGTTGGTTTTTTTAGTTCTTGGATTCCTTGCAAAAGCAAGTAACATAACCATATATTTACGAATTCCAATAATAGAATGTGATGCACGCCCGTTCCGTTACGGCATGGGTTAAGCACTAGTTAAATATATATATCACCTAAATAACCTATAAGAATCATAATTCCCGGGTCTCTCAGTAAAACTTTATCCATCGCTACTCTTTCGATTACCCCCCCCCCCTCCAACATCTGATTACAATGTTGCAAACCTAACATATATATATATATATAGTACTGCATGTTACATTAGGTAAATCCTATAGAATCAACAATGATATCTCAATTGTACATATTGTAAGAACTAAAGATGTAAGTGCGCAACTACGCAAGACTGCAAGAAACTGATGAGACTTTGAACCATGAATGGATTATCTATTAAGAAGCATTTGCTAGCTCAGATGCAACTCTAATTTCTTCAGCATATGCTAGTGGGACATAAAACTCTCTTCAAATTATCCAATAACTTAAAATTAATGAAAATCTCAAGCAAAGAATTACTCTAAATGGATACAAACCGAATACAAAACAACTCTTCTTTCAATTCGCCATCAAGGAAATCATTGCCAAAAATCTCAATGGTTTCCCATTCTGTTCTTTAATCGAAATTATTGGTAACACTACAAATCAAAATCACAAAAAAAAACCCTGAATCAAATCTCCAAGATCAAAACAACATTTCAAATAAAACCAAATCAATTCAGAAACAAAAAATAATAAACCTAGATGATTAGCACAAATCTTTAATGGATGTATCATAATCAAACGAACATTCTAAGTTTATTTATGTTGTTTAAGTAGCTTCATAGTTTCTATTTTATAAACACAATCATCAAAAAAAAAAGCAAATCAACAAGCAACAAAACTGAATTAACTAAATCACTGAGATTTAGATAAGGGATTCTTCACCAGCCGTAACAGAAACTTCTTCAAGTTTAAAGATAGGTGCAATATGTGCACCAATATTTTTTATTTACTACCAGCTATTGCTTATATCTTTCCTTCTTCTTATTCTCCTGTCTTACGGCTGGATAGAGAGAAGAGAATGAACAGATAAAAAAAAAAGGTTTTCCCTATTTTCCATCCCCACTTTTCCTATTTCCCATCCCTAATTATCCTAAGTACCACCCATATAGTATCCTGGGTGGTATACAGGAAAAATCAGAATTGAAAAGTAAATTGATTTTAGAATTCGTATAAGGGATGGGAAATAGGAAATATGGGGATGAGAAATCAAAATCACAAAAAAAATGTGGGAGTTAGGGTGGAATCATCTATCTTTTTCAAAATGGTTTGAGTTGACTTGGGCGGAAAAATAACAAGAAATATTGCTAGGCACACAAACAAGTGGCACGTGTAAACTTTCTGCTATTGCTAATGGCAATAGAAGCTAATGCAGTTGCGAATTTAGCAACAGAAAAATATCGTTTCTTGTTAAGTAGAGACGATTCGTGAACTTGAATCCTAAATTTGGTGTAGTCAGGGAGTTCTTTATTTATATTGATGACCAAAGCTTGGTAGATTACAAACAAAGCTAGGTTCGTGAACTTGTTTGTAACCAAGCATGCTTAACTTCTCCATATAGATTGATCATGTAAGCATGTGAGAAGTTTTCCTTGAATCACAAAGAATAAATGTGCAATCGTTGAGCACCAAGTGGTTTTCCAATGAATAATAGTTAAGTTGTTCGGAACCGACACGCATAAATATATTGGAGTATAATATTTCAAAAGACCAAATTAGTTCGTGAACTGTCCATAACATTTCGTGAATAAATTATCGTCGTAACTCATGATACTTTTGAATTGATAAGTTCTCGAACTATCCAAACTCGTGTACTCAATTACAAAAAGTCTACAGAGTACTCTTAAAATCAACTAGTTCACGATCTGCACAAAACAGTTCGTATACTATTGAACTAAAAAAGGTATTCAGAGAAGTCTCAAAATTGACCAGCTGCCAAACTGACAAAATTAGTTCGTATATGCGAGTTAATTGAGAATAATTCATCAAATATTTATTTTTATAAGTTCAAGTTCCCGAACCGAGCAGATTCGTTTGTGAATATAAAAACTAACTTGACGGATTCTTATGCACTCAAATACACAATAATGATTGTTTGAACAGTAAATTGCTCCCAACCCAATATGCGGTAAGTTCTATATTGCTTGAATTCTTCTTTGCAATGTTCATCATAATAATAAAGTCATACGACATATATCAATAGATAGAATGGTAGATAATATGAGTAAACAAGATAATTAATCTTCACATATTTTTGTTGATGGAGTTGTCGTTGACGCCCGTTGTTCTTCAGTCTTCAATCTTCAAGGTCGATTGGTGAATTCTAATATTCAACGACTGACTCTAGTAGACTATAAATCAAGATGTAGTTTTGATCATCTAAATTTGACAACAAACTTGACATACCAAACCTTATGAGTTTGACCAAGCGGTGTTCTAACACATGATGAACAAGCTCCATATTATGCTAAAGATGGTGATGGTTATCAAGTTCTTAAACAAGTTCCAGCTTATGCTCAACATAGTGATGGTTACCATGTCCCGAAAAAAAAATCCTTGTTATGCTCAACATGGTGATGGATACGCATGTGGAATTTTTTTATGAAGATGGACATGATGAGGAAGAATGTGAAGGTTCCGATGAAGATGAATGTTAGAGAAATTATGAAGATTTGAATTAGGGATAATAATTAAAGATAATTTTCAATATTTAAAATTTAGATTACATTCGCTCGTTCTACCATTGTGTTGTAATAACATTTTTTTCATTTAAGTTTAGTACTTAGAACAGTTTACAACACTTACTTAGCAACATAACATGGCATCATATTAAAGGAAATGACATAACCTAGTTTGTAACATATCATTACATCGAAGGAAAATACGTAACCTAGTGACATTTTTCATAGCATTACATTAAAGAAAATGTGGACACCATATTCCATATGTCTCTTACAAGCTCACTTTTAAGGGTTTAAAACAAATCTATTATTCGGAATACTTTAGAACCTTAGTGTAACTTAACTTTTATGCTCCCCGAAATGCATAGGATTAAAGAGGTTTTTTCCTTGATCCTATTTATAAAGGGCTCTCACCTATTTATAAAGGATCCCAAGTTTGTTCTCTTAATACAAATGAAGTTTCCTCTCTATGTCCTTTGTGTTTACCTTATTAGGTTGAGTAGTCTATACTTGAGTATGTTATGCAGTAGCTCTACCTATTACACAAAATATACCACAATCACTTAAAAACCTTCCAGTTGTTGATGGTGGATTTTCGTTCAAGGTTGAGTTTGTAAAAAACCAGAAAAATCATGCGCTGACATCTTGTAAAAGATAAAGCCATTTATAAGTGTTGGATACTCCCTCACTTAATTCACCTTGTATTTCTGACTCATTATCGATTGTGGCATGACGAAAGTGTTACTCTTCTGAGTAACACGAACCTCCAAGCACTATAATGAATCATTATCGATGTGGCATGACGATCGAATGTTACTCTTACAGAGTAACACGAACCTCCAAGCACTATAATGAAACCATGTACGAAATACCCGTACAGCCGATTCTCCGATGTGTGTTATACTAGCCCGATTGAGCATCCGGACTTGACTCGTATTAGTCTCCTGATATGATCTAATCGCAGTCATCCAACTCCACAAGCATGATTGGATGACCACGCATCAATTCCATCACCCCTGCGGTATGGAATACACACGGCCTTAGCTTGCCGTTATGATTTGATCGCAAGTCATCCAACTCCACAAGCATGATTGGATGACCACAGATCAATTCCATCACCCCCAAGCTGGTATGGAATACACACGGCCTTAGCTTGCCAGATATGATCTGATCGCAGTCATCCAACTCCACAAGCATGATTGGATGACCACAGATCAATTCCATCACCCCCAAGGTATGAAATACACACACCCGACCCCCGCATGGTCGACCATTGGCCTTCGCTTGCCAAGAAACCGTCCATACCAAGCATTATGGACGGAAAACCCTAAATTAGGGTTTGCGGCATATTACATGTGCCGCAAAACGTCTCAACCGTCCACCTTCGCAGCATAGATGGAGGGTGTAGATGTAGACTCAAAGGGCCCGGAGCATGTCGACACAATCACCATGTGACCGCCTACACACTTGACCAATCGGCCAAAACCAACCATGATTGGTTACAACAAATTCGTCCGCCGAAAGAGCATGGTCGCGCGGCTTTGAAAGCCAAAATTAGGGTTCAAGACATCGCGCGCGTCCATCTTCTCCGGCACGAATGGAGGGTCACAGATTAGATTGAGCAAGGGTCGGTCACACTAGCATGACCACCGTGGGCCCATCTACCTCTTCTTGCGGTCGGCCAAGGCATATCATGCCTGGCCAATCCAAAACGCCCGCTCAAACTCACGCGGTTACATCTCCCAAATCCTAAACCGATCTCGACCGCTCAACTTCACCGGATGATTTGAGTGGCTTAGATCACGTTTTCATGGGATAATCGTGTATAGGTGTGAACACCAACCTACCACCTACACGGTAGTATGATCGACCAAGACCGACCAAGATGGGTCGTCTTGGGACGCGCGCCCAAACTTGGGATGACATGCGGTTTCCAACTCCTTTACTGGCAATGGATTGCCGCAAATCGATCTCAACCACTCAACTTTGCCGGTCAATTTGAGTGGCCTAGATCGCGCCTTCTCGGAAAAGTAAGGTATGGACGTGCACGCCATCATGCCGTCTACACACATGCCCGGCCGGTTCTCTCCAAAGCTCTTCCCATGCTTGGTTTCGACCAAATCGAAGAGTGATGCTTGCGCACCTCTTCAAAAACCCCAATATTCATTAACGGTCGCAGATGAGTGTCTCAAAACTCATCTCATCCGTCCAACTTCACCAAACTTGGTTATACAACCCCGGTCATGAGTTATTTGGTTAGTGAGGAGTCATTACCCATCACTTTACCACACCGTAATGCAAGACTGCATAAAATACACACGATACTTCACAAGTATCGACTTCCCGAATAACACAATTTATTCAACTCAAAGATTACATGCTATCTTCGTGGATCCACGTTCCACATTCCAGACATCAATCATGTCACAAACCGGGGATACTTACTCGGGGTATTGGTCCATGGTTTACGCTGTGCGTGCGGCGTGCAACGCGCCATCACAAGAACGTGTTAGGGAGTCATGGACGGTTAGAGATGAACAGGAAAAGTGGGCAAGACTGGTCGTGTGTTACCGACACACAACTCCACTACTCCATCATTCCACTACCTCCACTTCCCACGAGAGAAACGTGAATGAGGCTCAATGACTTGTATAAATAGGTTCTCCGCCCTATTTTCCAACAACAAGGAATAACGGAGAACAACACAAGTTCGGGCGAGACAGAAAATCAACATCCGTGAGCCTCCTTACATTAACCGTAAGCCTGCTCACTTTTCCACAAGTCATAAGCAAGCCAACACTTTCACAATCTCAACACCTTCTTCGCTTCCTCCCTAAGATCAACCCCATCTCCTTCACTTTGTGACCGAAACAAGTCTCGGAACGGCCATTTCTTGGTTTAGGCCGGACTTGCACGCATTGATCTCTCGAATCTACAAGCACTCACCGCGCAAAGCATTTGTTGAAGGTTTAGATTCATTCCTCATCCACACCCCAAATTACCAAATTCTCAGAGTAGTTTTCACCCATCAACAATTGGCGACCACAAAGTGGGAGATTGATCTATCGGTTGCATAAAATTGAATCCTCAATTTTTCGGTTTCCATCTCGCAATATATCCGGAAATTACAAAGTGTTCAGATATCATGGGAAGCATAGTGGAATGCTGGAGGATGTCTTGGCAAATCAAGCCGGTATCACCGGGAGGCGAGCGAGACATTTCGCCTTTTGAATGATATAGCGGCACAATTACAAGAAGGGTCGAATTTAGCATCTACTCAGCAAGACAAGAAATGTTGAATCATTAGCCAGAGTCACACCTTTACTCTGGAGAGGCAAAAAGAGCGCGTAATCGCAGGAGACTCAAGAAAGATGAACAACATGGTCCAGTCGACAATGAAGATCCGAGGCAACTCCACGGAGAAAAGACTTGTCCGAGTACTACAATGCCTCGCCGGATAAAGAAAGGGAGCCCAGCCTATGGAGCCCTCGCTAGAAGATTTGTATTTCAAAACTCTCATTGAAGCACGGAAGACCGTCCAATCTGCGTTCGGCCTTCCCAACCAACCGAAGGAACGCTCGAGGAAGGAGAAATCAATCGGAAATGCCTGAATACGAGAGGATGGGAGCGTTCAATCCAGTCACTCAGCGGTGACATTACGACACCTTCCACATCCCTCTACCTAGGCAAGCGATCCGCGATATAATGGCACTCACAAGTCCTCCAACTTCATCTCCTGTTCCACATCAAAGCCACGCAGAGACATTGCAACGCCCGCTAACGCAGGAAAAGCTAGACTCAAGGTACTCACATTTCCCCTTCCCAATGAAGAAGATTCTGGAGCTACTAGAGACGTGGGTACGAAACGGAGAGATAAAGCTACCCCCGATACGGGCGCCCACCTCTCGGTCAAGAAGTAATGGACCCGAGGTACTTGTCATTACCACCGGTCCTTCATCACCCCACCGGTGAGTGCAACGCTTTGAAGCGCATTGTTCGGGAGAAGCTTGGCTCGGAGGGATAGCTTTGAGAAGTTAGTGCGGAGGATTTTCTTGGAGAGGCTACTCCGGTTTGATACGAATGAGTCTGCAAAAGCAAGTAAGTTCTACTCAACAATTTTACAAGAAAGATAGTTTAGAATTCACTGGGACTTAGCATCCCACACGTGGAGAAAGAGGCTCGATAATCAAACACCATGTCTGTTTCATTCATGCTTTCCTTTCACACAACGTTTGCAACTTCATATGACATGTACAATCATTCATGACCAAGATGCAAATTTCATTTAAAATAACCTCTTTCGAAAAAAATTATTCACCAAACTATCTCAAAATGAACCAATTCAATTACCTATTAATTCAAAACCGTAGTCAAAGGAATCCTCACTATCACTCAAAAACAAGAGCATCTAAAAGGACAAGTAGGTAGCTACGATCCTCCAAGGAAAGTCCTTCAAGAAGAATCCTCGTCCTTCTCGGGCAAGAGAGACTTTCATCCTTTGAAGTACAACCCGCTTCGCCTTCAATTCCTTAGGCAACTTTTCAACCTCTTCTTCCCCCGGCGAGTAACACAAGATACGAAGGGGCTCCGTCCTATAATTTCGGAGCTACCGTGGTCAATACACCTTATGCAGCCGTCACTTCTACCACCGGTGCAGTAGTAGAAGGTGGAGATGTTCCGAAGAAGTGTAACACCTCCCGTCACCGTAGTCGAGCAGCCGCAAATCCCGACAACTCCTCAAGCGTAACGCCTCCAAAGTAGTCACTCGAGCAACAACTTTCACTCCCGCATCGGGACGAGGAGCAGGGACGAGAGGAAGACCACCATCCATTACCATTTCGACTTGATAGAGAAGGTGAAGTTCTTGCTAAGACTCAAACGGATATGGTCGCAACTCGAAAAGAGGTATTTCACCCTCAAGGGACCTACGTGGACCCGATCAAATGAGCGACATCGATATGAACGGTCCTGTCATGGAGATTCCTACACTGGGGACCGATCCTCACAACGATCCTCCCTGTGTCAACAGATTTACTACGAACCGAGACCATTGGATTAGGAAGCGGCATCTCTAGTGGAAAGCTTGTGTGAACTCTTGCGCCTCTCAAAGAATCAATGTGCGAGATGTTTCCCCGTAATTAATAAAATAGCTCGGGCGTACACCCGACTCCTTCACGTCCGTAAGTCTTAAAAACACCTGTAAATAATGTTACATTTACGAAGACGACATGATGGCAAAAAGATCACGACCGGCCCTACATGTTACCGCACACATCAAGGGTTCGAGTTCGGGAGGGCCCTCGTCGACACAGAGCATCTTCCAATGTGATTTCTCTCAAGACTCTCGGGACGGCCAAGGTTAGCCCATGCAAGATTGTGCGTCATCCCACCACAATGACGGACTTCGAAGGAAACCGTGACCAAGACATACGATGAAGCTTCAACCCATACTCACACCAAAAGGGGACGCACTTTCGAAGCAAGACGTGATTAGAAGGGGAAGACAATATACGGCGTCGCCATTGTTAGCAATTAGCGAGAGATCGACACCCGCCCTCCGCCCAATGGAATGCTCCAAAAGCGATTCTCCTCTCATCAACATCGACATGTTAGTAGATGCAACCAAATGGACACGGCATGTTCTCCTCCATGGATTGATGTAGCAGCTACAACCCGATAAGGATGTACGAGCGTGACGCAAGGGCATATATCTCACCAACAGTGCGATACAACCTTGACCTTAAGTGCGATTCCACGAGCGCAAAGGGAAAACCACCGAGATACAATATCCTGCGTGTCCGCCTCTCAACTCCATGCCACATGTACGACTCCCGCAATGATGCAACAACGTTCGAGATATTCCATACCGTGCTCGACAAAACCACTACGAACAAACCATGTAAACCACGCTTGGGGATCGAGGCTCGGCATGAAGTTCCTTCACCGTCGATCAAGGACTTCTTCAACACGAGAAAGATGGTCTGCGTCAAGAATCATGGAATTCGCAAGGGTAAATCGAACTGGAGAGGAAGCCACTCCAACTCTCCCTCCCGCAGAAGCCGCCTAATAGTCTATTCAAGAGACGCCTCAATGCTCTCTCCGGACCCTCGTTCGCTCGAAATCCCGTCAACCAACACTCTCTCCAGGATCTACCTCAACGTTCGCACCGAAACCACTTTAACATCCTCTCGAGTCGTTTCAACACTCAAGCTACATCAATAATCTGCACTCTAAGTTATCTTTGATGTACTCATTGCTTAAACGTACGTCTCATCCATCCTTCATGAGGACCCAACGGAGCATGAAGAACCCTAAAGTCGATATGAGGTGGGTTATCCGGTGGAACGAATATTTTCATAGTTGAAAGGGCGCGGTGAACATCTCATCATCAACGTTCGGGATATCTTTGAAGCTATCAACACTTCCCCGACTTGACACCAAAGATTATCTCCAGAAGACATCTCAACAGGATTCTTTCTACCGCAATGAAATAAAAGACAGGAGTTAGAACTTGTATGAAAGCATATGAGAAGTGTCGCCACACACCTAAGAAGACACAACTCACACAATGGCCAGTCCAAACATCATTCAAGTCTGGTATTGATCAAGCTTCGGTATAACTCAAGTTTTCAAGTCCGGGTATTGATTTCAAGTCCCATACAAGTTTGATCGCATTGATTTCAAGTCTGGTACAATTTTTTAAGTACGGTACAAGCCTCAAGTCTGCTTAAGTCAAAAGGCTGGTGTTGTTCAAGTCGCAAAGGCTGGTGTTAATCACGACATAAGGCTGGTATAATAGGCGCACACAGCAGGGCCGGTTTCATCAAGCACATGGTCGACGTTTGAAGCATGTACACAGTAGACCCACTTTCAACCGAAGCGTACACAACAAGCCCACGTTTGATCAAGCAAAGCAAGAACCCCACGAACGAAGCAAAGCAATGGGTCGGTCGATTAGGCACATCCCCACGATTGAACGAAACAGGCGCAATAGCCCCTCGACCAAGCAGTCATAGCAAGGTCGATCGAAGCTGCAAGACCGACATCATGCTAGGGGAACACTTTTCTCGGACGTCTCTTGAACGTGACATGCTCGAAGGACAGACGACCCGTCTCTCCCCGGTAACATCTAACATTGTCTCATAAGTTTTATCTTTAACCGTCACCATCTCATGCCTACCACACAATAGTGTAACCATTGTGTGCTAGGCAGGGGACTTAATGTTGATGGTTGATAGGTGTAGAATACGCCGTATTTACTATATAGAGTTTATGCTTTCTTTGCTATTTTTCTTGTGAATTGTGTACTTTACGCGTGCTTTTGAGTTTTATAGGTGCAATGGAGTCACCGAGAACAAGAGGAGAAGAAATCATTCATTTAAGCGGAAAAGAGCAAAAAGGCGAAGCTATCGGCGAAAGAACGAGGCCATTCCGGGTCCATATGAGAAGGTTATAAGCAAATAATTGTCGGTTCCCTGAAACCGACAAGCTAACTCTAAACTGGGTGGCCCATATCCATTATTTGGGTGCCTAAATATGGCCGTACAGCAGCCTTATCAGCTTGGTTTTGTGAAGAAACTCGTTTTCTTCCACAAAGTTCATTTTGCATCTGAGAAAGAAATTGGCACAGCAGCCATGGATCGAACTACAGGGGGAGGTTGAGAAGGCAGTGGTGATGAGTCTTGGTTGAAGAACAAAGAATCGATGCTGTTGCTATTTTGGGTTGGCTACAAACTTGAGATCGATGGGAGAACAAAGAAGAATTGGGGTTTCACTTTTGATTCAATCGAACCAAGGAAAAGCAGCTGGGTTGATTCTTTGGTGAAGTAGTGAGAAGAAAAACGGAAGAAATCAGAGATGTGGTGAGTCGATGAATTTGAAATGGGATTGGTTGCTGTGCTGTAATGGAATTGTTCATTGTGGCTGTGTGACTGAGATGGATTGAGTAGCAAATTCGAAGCTAAGAAGAGATCTGAGTTCTCAGTGGTGCACGGAAGGAAGTGAGAGACGGGTTTTATGGGTTTGTGGAAGGTGAACTCGAGAATAAATCTGTGAGGGGTTTGATGTGAATGTGAGATTGGTGATGGGTTTGTGGAGTTTGAAGGATCTGAGGGAATGGTGTTGATGTTTTGAGAATGGGGGTTTATGAACCAGTTGATGCTGCAGCTGTGTGTGAGCCATGAATGGAAAAGAGCTGCATTGAAGTGATGCTATGACTTGATGGGAGCTGGTTGCAGGTTTTGAGGTGTCGGTGGTCAATAACCCAGAAATGGAAATAAGGGTTTGATGGATTTATAAAGATTAAATGGGGGTTTGTGGATTGGCTGAGTATGAGCTGGTCTGGGTATTGATGGCTAGTTTGGTTTGCTGTTTGATTGGAGCTCATTGCAGATGAAGGTCTGGTGGTAATGAGCTGTTGAAGGGGATCTGAGAGCTGAAAGTGATGATGAGACAAGGGTTCATAGGTGAAGCAGTGGTGGTGCTGATTGAGATGCAATGGGAGCAGTTTGGTGCTCGAATCTGTATGTCTTGGTGACAAAGACTGTGTCGTTGATATGGACTGGGAGAGCTGTTGTTACAGGGTTGAGCTGGAGTTAGCTTGAAATTGCAGCTGGAGTCAAATGCTACCTTGTTGCCTGGTAATATGGGACTGAGCTTAAGGTGGAGCTACAGAGGATGTTGTGGCTGGTAGTGGTGCTGCTCAGACAAATGAATGGAGCTGACCTGAAATATGACTCAAGGTTGTTGCTGGTGCAGAATGGATGTTTTGAGCTGTAGTGAAATGGGAGTGGCAGGTAATAGATGAAGTAGTGCACTGAGTTAGCTGATGAAATGTTGTTGCTGGGATTGCAGCCAGTGGCACTGATGTTGAGCCAAGGTAAAGATGCAGAATGGAGTTTAATTGGTCCTGGTGAAGTTGTGAGACTTCAGTGGCTGCAACTGAGGTTGGCTAGGCAGGCCAAGATGGCTGGATGGGATTGCAGGGTTATAGCAGGTAGTGTTGCATATAGTGGATGTTGTTGAGCTCAATGAGCTGTTGCCTGAGATGGAATGGGTATATGCTCTGTGATCGAGAGAAGCCATTGGAACTGGATTGCCCAGTGGGTCTCGTGGTTGGCGTTGTCATGCAGTTAAGAAATGGAATTAATGTTGATGCTTCAGTGATGACTGAAATCATTGCAGGGTCAGGTGGAGCTACAATGTTGGCTGGTTTGGCAGAGGTTGAGGCTGGCTAGTTTGTGTGAGTTGCAGCAGCTGGCTAAGGTTCTGTGCTGGATGAATGGAAAATGGCAGGTCTGTATGTGCAGTGGAAGTTGCAGCTATGGGCATGATCAGTCATCATGGCGCATCACAAAAAAATCAGGCTTGTGCAAAACTGTGGCCTGACAAGTCAGCCCAGTTAGCCACTAACACATCTGACTCATGAACCTGACTCGGTCTGACCGAGTTCAACCGATCCAACCCGGTTTGACCCGATCCGTCTCACCCGTTGACCTGACCCGATCCGTTGACCAGTGACCGAGCGGACTTTGCCGGTCACCGGAGCCGATTTCCGGCGACTTTCCGGCCGATTTCCGGCCACAATTCCAGACTTCCGGTGACCATTTTTGGGGCGTATTTTCTACACGGGTTTCTCATCCTTGTGGGCTTGGTGGACTCTCACCTAATGGACTTTGAAGACTAGACCTAATTTTAGAAGTTGGAGAAAAGCTATAAAAGGGAGGTTTTCTACAACACATGAGATATCTTTTTCTTGGGAATTCTTTTGGGAGAGCCACTTTTGTTTACACTTCTAGGGTTTGGTTTTGTTCTTCTTCTTCCTTGTTTATTATTGAATATTGATGATGATGAACTCCATAGCTATGAGTAGCTAAACTTATTATTGGTTATGGGATAAAAGTTGATTTCTCAACATGCTTTTGATTCAATGAATTAGTTTTGTCTCAAGAATTATTGTTTGTGATTCACAATTAATAGTGTTATAAGATTTGAAAACTTGTTAGGTTGAGTCCGGAATCAATCCGATTTGTATTCATCTCTAGAGCTATATTAGGGTTTTCAATACGAAAACGTTGTTTATCCCTGATTCTAAGTAGCATAATTGTGGTTAGTGCTTGTAGTGATACATCCTATTAGTCACAAGTGAGTCATAACTTTTGTTAAAACGTCTAGTGCTTTTACACATTCGTTTGCATTGATGAGTCTTATTCCATAAAACTTAATGCTCTTAGGGAGTTAAACTTAATTGTGCTTTTACACTTTAGGTTGCTTTCGACGAAGAATTCACATATGCATCTTTTAATGTGGTTGTGATGAAAACAGGGAATTAACGGGTTATACTTGCGATCAAGGTATCCTAGGACTTTTAATAAATACGAGATTAAAATACCAATTCTAATCATTGATGAAAATACATGTTTGTGAATGATACTATCCCTTGACCAATATCTTCTCCTTATTGATTTCTCAAACTATTTACTTTGCTTTCAACTATTTTTATTTCTTAAACAACAAACATACCTTGGGTTACTTTAGAAAACGAAATTTACATAACAACAAACGCCTCTCTCAGGATACGAACTCTTCCTTACCTTGTGCTTCATTTAAATTTAGTGCGTAAGAAAGTGAAATTATATTTGTCGGCTGACGACCGGTCAATGGTGGATTTTCGTTCAAGGTTGAGTTTGTAAAAAACCAGAAAAATCATGCGCTGACATCTTGTAAAAGATAAAGCCATTTATAAGTGTTGGATACTCCCTCACTTAATTCACCTTGTATTTCCCGTACTCATTATCGGTGTGGCATGACGACCGAGTGTTACTCTTGCAGAGTAACACGAACCTCCAAGCACTATAATGAATCATTATCGCCGTGGCATGACGACCGAATGTTACTCTTCTGAGTAACACGAACCTCCAAGCACTATAATGAAACCATGTACGAAATACCCGTACAGCCGATTCTCGGTGTGTTATACTAGCCCGAGCCCTCTCGGTGTGTTATACTAGCCCGATTGAGCCCCTCTCGGTGTGTTATACTAGCCCGATTGAGCATCCCGGACTTGACCGTATTAGTCTCCTGATATGATTCGATCGCAGTCATCCAACTCCACAAGCATGATTGGATGACCACATCAATTCCATCACCCCCAAGCGGTATGGAATACACACGGCCTTAGCTTGCCGTTATGATTCGATCGCAGTCATCCAACTCCACAAGCATGATTGGATGACCACGCATCAATTCCATCACCCCCAAGCAGTATGGAATACACACGGCCTTAGCTTGCCGGATATGATTCGATCGCAACATCATCCAACTCCACAAGCATGATTGGATGACCACGCATCAATTCCATCACCCCCAAGCAGGTATGGAATACACACACCGACCCCGCATGGTCGACCATTGGCCTTCGCGTGCCAAGAAACCGTCCATACCAAGCATTATGGACGGAAAACCCTAAATTAGGGTTTGCGGCATATTACATGTGCCGCAAAACGTCTCAACCGTCCACCTTCGCAGGCATAGATGGAGGGTGTAGATGTAGACTCAAAGGGCCCTGAGCATGTCGACACAATCACCATGTGACCGCCACACACTTGACCAATCGGTCAAAACCAACCATGATTGGTTACAACAAATTCGTCCGCCCGAAAGAGCATGGTCGCGCGGCTTTGAAAGCCAAAATTAGGGTTCAAGACATCGCGCGCCCATCTTCTCCTGCAAGACGAATGGAGGGTCACAGATTAGATTGAGCAAGGGTCGGTCACACTAGCATGACCACCGTGGGCCCATCTACCTCTTCTTGGGTCGGCCAAGGCATATCATGCCCGGCCATCCAAAACGCCCGCTCAAACTCACGCGGTTACATCTCCCAAATCCTAACCGATCTCGACCGCTCAACTTCACCGGATGATTTGAGTGGCTTAGATCACGTTTTCATGGGATAATCGTGTATAGGTGTGAACACCAACCTACCACCTACACGGTAGTATGATCGACCAAGACCGACCAAGATGGGTCGTCTTGGGACGCGCGCCCAAACTTGGGATGACATGCGGTTTCCAACTCCTTTACTGGCAATGGATTTTACAAATCGATCTCAACCACTCAACTTTGCCTGGCCAATTTGAGTGGCCTAGATCGCGCCTTCTCGGGAAAGTAAGGTATGGACGTGCACGCCGGCATGCCGTCTCCACACATGCCCTGGGCGGTTCTCTCCAAAGCTCTTCCCATGCTTGGTTTCGACTAAATCAAGAGTGATGCTTGCGCACCTCTTCAAAAACCCCAATATTCATTAACGGTCGCAGATGAGTGTCTCAAAACTCATCTCATCCGTCCAACTTCACCAAATTTGGTTATACAACCCCGGTCATGAGTTATTTGGTTAGTGAGGAGTCATTACCCATCACTTTACCACACCGTAATGCGCACTCGCATAAAATACACACGATACTTCACAAGTATCGACTTCCCGAATAACACATGTTATTCAACTCAAAGATTACATGCTATCTTCGTGGATCCACGTTCCACATTCCGTACATCAATCATGTCACAAACCGGGGATACTTATCGGGGTATTGGTCCATTTTACAACGTGCGGCAAGGCAACGCGCCATCACAAGAACGTGTTAGGGAGTCATGGACGGTTAGAGATGAACAGAAAAGTGGGCAAGACCGGGTCGTGTGTTACCGACACACAACTCCACTACTCCATCATTCCACTACCTCCACTTCCCACGAGAGAAACGTGAATGAGGCTCAATGACTTGTATAAATAGGTTCTCCGCCCTATTTTCCAACAACAAGGAATAACGGAGAACAACACAAGTTCGGACGAGACGTAAAATCAACATCCGTGAGCCTCCTTACATTAACCGTAAGCCTGCCACTTTTCTCGTCACAAGTCATAAGCAAGCCAACACTTTCACAATCTCAACACCTTCTTCGCTTCCTCCCTAAGATCAACCCCATCTCCTTCACTTTGTGACCGAAACAAGTCCGGAACGCCATTTCTTGGTTTAGGCCGGACTTGCCGTATTGATCTCTCGAATCTACAAGCACTCACCGCGTGCAAGGCATTTGTTGAAGGTTTAGATTCATTCCTCATCCACACCCCAAATTACCAAATTCTGCAGGAGTAGTTTTCACCCATCAACACCAGTACATTTAAATACCTAGTCAGTCAAACATGAATGCATAGGATTAAAGAGGTTTTTTCCTTGATCCTATTTATAAAGGGCTCTCACCTATTTATAAAGGATCCCAAGTTTGTTCTCTTAATACAAATGAAGTTTCCTCTCTATGTCCTTTGTGTTTACCTTATTAGGTTGAGTAGTCTATACTTGAGTATGTTATGCAGTAGCTCTACCTATTACACAAAATATACCACAATCACTTAAAAACCTTCCAAAGACATTTAAATACCTAGTCACAAACATGTATATTGAAACATCTTCTTTCAAGATTTCATAGCATTCATCGTGATGAATTGCTTTCCTATGCATTAAAAAAAAATGAACCGTTTTCCTTCGATTTCAAAATATTGAGTACAAGCAATAGTTTTCTGAAGATACGACATTAAAATCATTTAAAGTAGGTGGTAAATAATAATGAAAAATAAATAAATAATAAGCTACTCACTCGCTCTTCAATGGAAAATCCAAGATTATCTTGGTTAAGTTGATACATATACCTAACAAATTAAACTTTTCATATCTGCATAGGATATCTGTAGTTTTCCTTTTTTGCCTCTCAACTCGTACTTTCTGTCTTCAACGTCATTTTTATTATCTTCAGGAATTGCTTTAAATTATTATTTGATGATGTAACTCAGGCCGGTAGTAGTAAATGAAAAAGCGGGGGTATAACAACCACACCCAATAATTCGTTCGGCAATCTGTATGGACTAAACTCTAATATATTTCCCGAGAACACCAACTTAATAGCGAGCTCTATCGAGAGATATATCAAAGAGCTTTATCTCTATTTCTCAATTCAATCAGCAAATCAAACAGACAGAAATCTATGAGCCTGATTGATATGAGAAATAACTTGGAAGGTACCAAAGACCAATCCCCAAGTGTCAATCAAGTTATATCCAACAAACAAGGTTAGATTTATAAACTGATTGAAATACTCACAACCTGTGATATTTCAATTATATAAAAATATAATGTGGAAAAGAACTAACACAGACACCAAAATTTTTGTTAATGAGGAAACCACAAATGTAGAAAAACCCCGGGCCTAGTCCAGATTTGAACACCACACTATATTAAGCCCATACAGACACTAGCCTACTACAAGTTAACTTCGGACAGGAATGTAGTTGAGCCCTAACCAAGTCTCACACCGATTAAGTTACAATCACGTTCCTTACGCCTAGAACCATGCCGGATTATGCGCACTTGATTCCCTTAGCTGATCTCACCCACAACTAATAGTTTCTACGACACAAAGTCGAAGACTTATAAAGAAATCTGTCTCCCACAGATAAGTCTATTATGATAGATAAATCTGTCTCCCACAGAAGTACCTACGAAGTTTTGTTCCGTCTTATGATAAATCAAGGTGAACATGAACCAATTGATAATCCGGTCTTATACTCCCGGAGAGCAGCCTAGAAATATCAATCACCTCACAATAACTTAACTATATGGTAGTAGAAGAAGATATCGCAGAACCACAAAGTCTGAGACGAAGAACTTTGTGATTAATTTTTTATATCTTACCTATCGGAGATAAATCTTGAGCAAATCTTAGAGAAGATATTACTCAATATGATAGAACAAGTAAGATCAGAATACACAACTACAGAGAAAATAGTTGGACCTGGCTTCACGAATCCCAAATGAAGTCTTCAAGTCATTAACCTAATATGGTTTTGGAAAAACTTAGGTTAAAGGAGAATCGACTCTAGTACGCAACTAGGACACAGGAAAGTGCCGGGATTAGCTTTTCCAGTTGCTAGAGTTCTCCCTCATATATAATCAAAGATAAGATAGCTAAGTCTGCTTAGAAATAAAGCAATTAAATGAAATCCTAATTTAAGATTCAAGCTAAGTCTGCTTAGAAATAAAGCAATTAATCTCCACCGTTAGATAGTCTTAGCTTGTTACACACAAATGAAATATACCTTTATTTAGATATGAGTAACCGCACCTAAACGTGTATATTGAGTTGGCTCAATAATAGTTAACCGAAGTTAGCCATATGAATACTTTTGTCTTAACCACATTCATCTAACACTTCTAGATAAAATATGATGATCAATCAAACATGAAAGATAATCAAATGAATCTAATTGTGTTTCACACAGAGTTGTTTAATTGTTCACTATCTCATAGAAATATATATGAATAAATTGAAACAAAATCGAATTGATTCGTAATCGTACAAAGTACTTATACAATAATCAATTCATGAATATTAAGCCACGTGTAGGATCAGAATATCGCAACACCAACACCCTTGCGAAATCCATAAATGATATTTTGCGAAGATATCGCAGATGAATAATAAAAGTGACGCAACGGATGACGACAGCCTGAACACGAGAAAGATGTGAAGATTTAGCGAGATTTAAGAATGTTACAAGATTTCACATTTGTACATTTGCGAATTCGCAGGTCAGATCCGAAAATAAAGGAAAGCTTAGCTACCATCCACTATGTAATACCCTATATAAAGAGCCGAATAGGCTTATGAGAAAGGGGGATCTTTTTCGAGTGTTGAGAAAGTTATCAAGAGAGATAAAGTTTAGAGCGGTTGTAAAGTCCTTAGCTTATTTTCCTTTCCATCTTGTAACATTGGTGAGTTTAATCAATAATGATTATAATTGTTAATCTTAAAATGACTTGATTGTGTGAATTCTTATGAGGGGTGTAGTGTGGGATTTCCTGCTACTACATATGGTGCTATAAACATGGACCTATTGAAGATTGATATTGTGATTTGAAAGAATTTGGAGTAATATGGAAGGAATTTCATATAATTTTCAACAATTCACTAAGATTGAAAAAATGGCTAGAAGAAGACGTGTATCAAAACAACCAACAACTGTTAGGAGGAGTAGGAGACTTGCTGGAGAAGGGAGAGATGAAATGGGAGAATCTTCAAGAATGAACACAAGGAACAATGGACAAAATCAAGTTCAACCACCAATTCAACGTACACCAATACAAAATAGAACTGTGGATTATGACAGAGTGAGTGTACATACTTGGCGATCAGATTCTGTAGATGAAATGGGAGTAGAGTAGCAGTTAAGAGGCAATGGACAAGAAGAGAGAGATCAAGAAATAATTGGAGGAATAATTCATAGAAATGAAAAGATCGCAGCATTAGTGACATTAAGACAAACAATATATGAATAAAGGCGATTAGAGGCAGAAGAGCGTGCAAATTTGACAAGGCAAAATCATGAGTTGAGGATGGAAAACATGATATTACAAAATAGAATGTCAAGAAGCACTACAGGTCAAGTTCAAGATCAGATCGAGAAGAAATCATACGAAATCTTCTTGTAGGAAATGCTAATGAAGAAACTCGAGAGGAAGTACAAAATCCAGGTGAAGAACGTCGCGAAGGAAGAGAAATAATGGAAGATCGATATATCCAACGTGCTGAAACTTTCCAGAATGGACAAAATGATAGAAATAAGGGGAATGAACAACCTCAAGAGCAAAATAATCGAGATGGTGAAGAAAATCGGGAAGAATGAAGGAGAATATTATAAGGAAGAGATATTCAAAGGAATCAGCGAACAATTAAAGAAGAAATAGAGAGACATTATGCTGAACAAGCACATCTAGCTTGCGAAAGGGAGAGGTTGAGAGCAGAACTGGAGGAAAAAGAGCTCATAGAGGCAGTTCGCCAGAACAATCATGATAATCGAGAAAGAAGGCGTTTACAAAATCGCAACAGTGATAATATCAATGAAGAATATGATAGAGTACAAAAGAGAGCTGAAAGGCAGCGAAGGAGAGAAAATGAGAGATATAACGGTGCGCGAATTCATGAAAGAGAAGAAAGAGAAGATCGCAGGGAAAGACAAGAAGAAAACGATGAACGAGAAAATCAAGGTAGAGAGGAACGCAGAAGAAGGGAAACAACGTTAAAAAAGACCCATGGATCCAAATTCTGGTGTAAATGAGCAAATTTTAAGAGAGTTGGCGGAGATGAGAGGAATGTTAAACAATAGAAAGGAAGGAGGCAAGAGACAATTGGATGAATCCATAGAAGAATCTGCGAAGACTCCATTTACCCGAGAAGTACAATTAGGAGGAATACCACCCAAATGCAATCTTCCAGCACTAACTAGCATTTTCGACGGAACAACTTGTGCCATTCAACACATCAAAGCTTATGTGAGATGTATTCTACAATGGGAGAACCATGATGCTATATTGTGCAAATACTTTGCATCAAGTTTAACAGGAGAAGCATTGAAATGGTTTGAAGGTTTACCAAAGAATATCATAACATATTTCAACCATTTGCAGGCTATATTTTTAGGGGCGTATATAAGTAACAATTCCTCGCGACCTGGCATTGAAGATGTGTTTGGGTTAAAACAAAGGGTTGACGAAAGTTTGAAACATCTAACCGTGAGGTGAAAGACAATGTGTAGTGATATGGCTGGTCGTGTGGATGAGAGATATCTCATTCTATCATTCATTAATGCTATGTTCGCAACCAACTTGCTATACATTCAAATTTTCAGAATCAAGAACACAATCACGATGACTGAGTTGCGAGAATTGCAGGAGGAATACATTGCTCTTGAGGAAAACCAAAATGAGATGGAATCATACCCAGTTGCGAACACAAGTTCAAAAACAACGAATGCAAGCTTATTACCTAAGTTGATAAATACTGTGGCGAGCACCTCGCAAGGGCAACAAGAGAGGATAGCGGGTGATGGTCATCTGAAGTTAGTAGCTATGGGAAGTCGTGATCAAGAAGAATTTGAGAGAGAAAGAAACTTCTATAGCCGTGGTGGAAATAACAAAATTCAAAGACTTGATCAGCCACAAGAAACTTATGGAGGTCAGAGACAAAATTATCACAGAAGGCAGCGAAATCACAGGATAATATGGGAAGAAATTAAGATGCCGCCATTGAATGCTAGTGTGGAAAAAATATGGGAAGCTATAATCTTAATGGAAAACATACCCGCACCATGGAATATGGGAAGTGATCCACATCCGAGCGATAGAAGTCATGAATTTTGTTCTTATCACCATTTTCATGGACACTCAACAAACGATTGCAGAAACATAAAAAGAATTATCCTCAGAATGATAGACCAAGGGAAACTAGATCATTTTCTAAAAAATCAATCTCAGCCTCAACAATTACCACCACCGCCAGATATTCGCAGAGTAAATACAACAAAAGGAAGGGAAACATTTGTCATAGAAGTTGGAACAAAGGCAAAGAATCTATATTGTAACTCTATCGTACATTCGTACAGGACAATTGAAGATTTCAATGATAATATTCTCAGTAGAGTTTTCGCAAGAGATGCTGATAATAGAGAAATAATGAATATTGCGAAGACATCGCCACTGAAGGAATGGCAAAAACAGACTATCTCTTTTACTGCAGAAGAAGTACCTGAGGGTGGAGAATTTCACGACAACCCATTAGTGGTAAGATTGGAGATTAACCCAACACCTAGCGAAGATGAAGATGATGAAGCCGAGAACTCATGGGCAATCAATAGAATTTTAATTGATACTGGAAGTTCTGTGAATATTCTTTTTTATCATACTGATAAAACCATGGGAGGGAAAGATGAAGATCTGATACCTTCAACTTATAAAATCTATGGTTTTAACGGTACTGCAAATAAGCCTAAAGGAGAAGTTCATATGAGAATTCCACTGAAAGGACTGTCCTTTGAAATTTTATTCTGCGTAGTTGATGTAGAATCACCTTACAACGCGTTGATTGGGCGACCTTGGTTACATGAGATTTTAGGTGTGGCATCGACTTTCCATCAATGTATCAAGTTCCCTCATCCCACTGGTGTTGGCATAATAAAAGGATATTGGGTTGAAGGAAAGAAGTGTTATGAGATAGATATAGAATATTGCGAAGAAAGAGCTGCGAAGAAGAAGAATTGGAAACACAACATCAAAGAAAAACAAAAAGGTGAAAGATTGATGGTAGACGTAGTAGAACAGAGAGAGGAGGAAATGCTGCGAAACCAATATATAAAGAAAATAAGAAGTGCCGAAAGCTTCGCAACAGACAAGAAAACGATAGGGAAATTCAAAAATGCAGAGGCAGAAAGTAGCAGAAATAAGAAACTTAAAGAGCGAATGTACTTGTTGACTGCCGAAGAAGAAATTGGGAGGTGAAAGAAAAATGTATGATGGGTTTAATCTTAAAAAAAAATAAATAAAAAAAAAATCATGAGTATGAAAATCTTTTTTATGAATAGCAGAGATGAGGTTGCGAAAGGAAGTTGATATGCAGAAGAAGAAAATATATTTTATGAAATATAAAGATATGATTGCGAAATTACAAAAGAATTTATATGAAAAAGAATCAACAAATTAATCAGACAGAGGCGAACCAACTATGGCGTACACCCTAGTTCGCGAAATTAAAATTTCGCAAGAGGAAAATGTAAGACCTAAAGTGCGTCATAGAAGGGGATACCTATTAACATGGCTCAGGTAAAAGGTTACACCGCCCCTGGAACCTGAGTCATGGAGAATTGGGGTCAATAAAGCCCATCCAGGAGAGGTACCTTGGATTTTCAATTTAAGCTTATGACTTAGATTGGACGACCGAGGGTCTCTTCTAAGGAGTCAGCATTTGACCAAGGCGCCGAGGTACACGTTTGAGCCAAGGGTGCCTGGGACATTTGAAGTGTCTCGGCCATTCTTGGCAAGTCTCGGCATATCTTTTCGGCCCGAAGAAAACTCCACTTAGGGTGCAGTCTCGTAACCATAAGCCCTATAGGCAAAAGGGATAAGAGGCTGCGAAAACAACTGGTTGTTGTTAAGACTAGATGAGGGGAGCTAGCCTTATATGGAAGAAGTACGCCTCCTTGAAGGGGCAACCAGGGGGATGATAAGGGAGGCACCCTCCATTAGGGAGATGATAAGTGTCTTAAGACGCAAATGTCATGAGGCTTTATTTTCGCAAGAAAATTTAGGCTTGTCATATTTGTGCGACAATCCTGAAGAGGCAATAATACAAAAGACAAAGATAAGACGAGATCAATGGGTCAGTACATGAAAATGTAAGGACGTACTGCGATTTCGTCGCAAGAAGACAATGTCATGGGGCTTTATATTCGCAAGAATTTTTAGGCCTGTCATATTGTCGCGACAAAAATATCCTGCAGAGGCAATAATACTAAAGAAATGATAAGGCAAGATCAATGGGTTAGTAGATGAAAATGTAACGACGTCCTGCGATTTTGTCGCAATGACAAGGGGTGGCACAGTAAGACCTTTAACTAGGAAAGCAAAATAAGACCACATATTAAAAAAAAAAAAAAAATCTTGGAAGAAACCAAGATTTCCTTACTTGCAAAAATTCAGCAACAACATCTGCGAGGTTGAGGCATGAACACATATCACTATTCGAAAATAACTTGCTTAATCTCTCATTTGAATGCAAATACCAGAGGCAAGTATGGGAATGTATAGAACAAAAACATGTTATTTGTCTTCATATGATAGATTTACGCGCTCATAAAATGAAAGGATGATAATATATTGATTACTGTATTGCAAAAAAAAAGAATTGTTCTTTTAACATGAGCAGAAAGGAACAACAAAGGTAGAGCTAGTATCTGAAGATCCAAGAAACTCGCAGCAAAAGATTACAAAAATAGAAGATTAAAAGAATGAATGTACAGATATTACAAAAAGAGAAAGAAGAAAACATAACTATTTCTTATTTGATTCTTCTTCTTCATTTTCTTCATCTTCATCAGATCCTTTTACTTCTTTACCTTCATCAGATTCCTCTTCTTCTTCGCTAGCATCGCTATTAGAGATATCCAAAGAAGGCACATTCTCAGGGATTTTGTCAAGGAGGCAAGGGTATGAAGAATGAGGAATGATGTTGTCGTCGCAAACCGTCTTAATAGTCTGATTGCGAAAAAGAACAACATCATTCTTGAAATTCGCTACAGTAATTTGTAGTTGCTTCTTCAATTTGGAATATTTGTCATTTCGAAGAGAAAAGTCCTTTGCGAGTTGTTCTTTCTCAGATTCAAGTTCTTCAATTCTTTTGTGAAATCTCTCCTCAACCTCTGTGAACATATGACAATGAATCAGCAATTTAATGACAGTTTTATAAAAAACAAACAATTAAACAAAGAAGAATGATCAACAACCTTCTTTGTCAGAAATCATATCTCTAATCAAGGCCGTATGCTCAGCTTGAAGGCTAACGTTAACACCTAAATTATTCCTGGCATCATCTAGAACCTTCGCAGCCCAAGCAAATTCATCGTCATTGTTTATAAGAAGAAGGGAGCGAACTTGATTTTCTCTTTCGCTAAGAATAGTATTTTTGCGGAGGGATTCATCTCGTTCAATTTGAACCTCAACAAGAGTTTTTTGGAATTTCGCTAAGGCTTGAGCACCTTGACTAGCAATGCGATCTTTGTCATCTATGAGATCACTGATTTTCTTCCTTAAAGTATTAATTTTCTCTTTAGAATTAAGATATAGACGTTTAAACTGGTTGGCTAAGCCTAAACTAGATCTATGATCAATTTCTAAGAGACGAAATCTAGATTGAAGTTCGTTTAGAGGAAAAGACTTAATCTTGTTATTTGAAAAACTATTTAAAGAATCGTTGAGATGATTAAGGAGGGCATTGTTATCCATAGGATCGGGGAATGAGTGAAGAAGAATGGCTTCATCAGAAAGGTTTTAAACGTCTGCGAAAATGGTAAATCAAATAAGGAAAGATAATGAAAGAATAAACCAAAAGAAAAAAGAAAAGTCTTATACCATAAAGCTGTTGGTTGGCACTTTGAAGACTAGAAATCTTATTCTTCTGAGTGGAAGAATCAGCTTCTAATTGCTTGTTCTTCTCGCGAAGAGTAGCAGCTTCAGTTTCAAATTCTTCAGTTCTCTTGAGAAGAGAAACAACTTCAGTTTCCAATTCCTCATTCTTCTTGCGAAGTTGAAGATTCTTCTTTTCAAGAATACTGCGCCTTTTCTCAAGATCTGAGGCAACAACGAAGGAAGCTCTCCCGGAATGCAAAGGAAAGTAAAGAAATTATCAAGATACAACTTAAAATCAAAATTATGAAGAAATAAGGGAACAAAGACGTACCAAGACACCAAGCGCATTTAGAAAGCTGGGAGTCACTGATCTGGAAACCCCATGAAGAGAATCATCACCTTCTAGTAAAGGAGCATCACAGATACTCGCGAGAGCTTCGCACGTGCTAGAAATACGATCATCCCCAATTCCTTGCATGGAGTCAGAGAAGATGCTAGATAGTTGCGCCATAGAAGATTCAGTTGGAGGATTCTCCTTTGCGAGAGAAATATCAACATCATCATTATCTTCATCGGAGCTTTCACTGGATTGAGAATTTTAAGGAGAAGAGGAATGAATCTTTCGTTTCTTAGAAGGTGGGGCAGTAGACTTCTCCCTGCGAAGAGAACCTTTACCTTTACCTTTGGTCTTCGCAACCTTATGATTTTCTTCTTCTCCAAAGATCTCAGCACCAACCTTCGCAAACGAATGAAGATAAGAAACAGAGGCAACAATATTGTTAAAAATAATAAATAAAAGTATTTCTTACTTCATCCGTGATCGAACGGAGTGCTGCTAGGGTACTCTCCTTAGCATTTCTTTTATAACTCTTCCTCAACTTGATAATCTGAAAATTTCGCAAGATTAATAGGTATAAAAAGAAGTGAAGGTTACAAATTGAGCGAAATTTAGGAAGCATACCTCTTTTGCTTTCTCGGGCCAATTAAATACCCAAGGATGATAATTGGCGAGATTCGCAGGGAGAATATTTGAACCTGAAATATAAGGTCCATTCAAAAGTAGTGGAAAGACGCACCATTTGTCGTCTTTGGAATGACGAGGAACATTGTTCTTGCCAGAATGCCAATCGATATCCTACATAAGTATTTTGTCGCTGGGAATATTTTCTATTCTCTTCAAACGTGCACCCCAGCGAGTTCTATCGTTTTTCATGTTAATTATTTCATAGTTTTCGAAGAAACTCTCTACTGAATACTTTTCAGCGAATATCTCTAAGTCCGCAAATTTAGGATCTCTGACTTCATTTGGGTAAAGAGATCCCTTACTGGCACCACGGTTGGCGAACTCAAGCATTAAGCGGATACAATCCCCGCTTAATTGGTAAATGGCTCGCGAGAATTTCGCATGAGCAAGAATTTCATAAAACAAGGGAAAATCAGGATCGTAGAGAGGAATGGGAAGACCATCGAGAATCTGACCTAGCGGAATTATGATTTTCTGATCATCACAATGATGATCAGCAAACAGTTTGGCACAGAGAATAGATTTATATTCCTGATTGGGAATAGTGGATAATATGAAACCCTTTTCTTGCAAATCTTTCTGAACTTCTCCCAAAAGATTTTCATATCTGCGACCAAATGGAGGCATCTTTCAGAGTATGGGAATAAAGAGAAGATTGAAGATCAAAAGAATTAAAAATAAGAAGATTTACAGTAGCAGAAGCGGAAGTTACGGAGAGATGAAGAAGAGAAATTTCAGAGAAAACAAGAAGGAGAGTAAAAAAGAAGAAGAGAGGAGTAAGAAAGATATATAGAGAGAGAAGGATTCTCGAAAAGGCAAACACATTTAATGTGAGGAGTAGACATGAACGGTTGAGAAAGGACGGTTGAAAAAGACGTGTCAAGAAATGGATGGAAGAAGAGATACGTGTAATAAATTTTGTGTTAAAGTACGGAATCATGTCAAAACAGATAAGTATGAAAGAATGGACGGCTGCGGCATTTTGAAAATATCGGTTCTCACGACATTCTCTCCTTCGCAGATAAGACATGATAAGAGGCAAGATATAGGTTCAGAATATCGCAACACCAACACCCTTGCGAAATCCATAAACGACATTTTGCGAAGATATCGCAGATGAATAATAAAAGTGACGCAACGGATGACGACAGCCTGAACACGAGAAAGATGTGAAGATTTGGCGAGATTTAGGAGTGTTGCGAGATTTCACATTTGTACATTTGCGAGAATTCGCAAGTCAGATCCGAAAATAAAGGACAGCTTAGCTACCATCCACTATGTAATACCCTATATAAAGAGCCGAATAGGCTTACGAGAAAGGGGGATCTTTTTCGAGTGTTGAGCAAGTTATCAAGAGAGAGAAAGTTTAGAGCGGTTGTAAAGTCCTTAGCTTATTTTCCTTTCCATCTTGTAACATTGGTGAGTTTAATCAATAAAGATTATAATTGTTCATCTTAAAATGACTTGATTGTGTGAATTCTTATGAGGGGTGTAGTGTGGGATTTCCTGCTACTACACCACGGTTTGCAAAGATTGCATTAAATGTTTTAGTTCAGGAGTATGGGAATCATACTTAACCGATTTTAGAACTTAACCACTGTGTTTGCTAACCAGGTAAGCAAACAATAGCTTCGGACCTTGGCCTGTCCAGCCGTTCGCATATCAGGTACGCGACCAGCTATCCCGGAACTCAGGTAGAACTGTTCGCATACTAGGTATGCAAACAAGGTTCCCGGACCTTTACAGTTAAAACCGTTCGCATACTAGGTATGCAAACAAGGTTCCCGGACCTGAATCATTACAAAATAGTTCGCATACTAGGTATGCATATCGTGTTGTATCCAGACATGGTTAATTGTTCTAAACTCCAATTTGAATCATTGAAACATCCTTAGAAGACGACAATAGTTGTCTCAAAAAAACTATTAGCTTCAAGTATTTTTCAAGTGATCGAATGTTCAAGTCGACATCAAATGATTGTCTCGGACAAATCATGTAAGATGTTTCAAGGCAATTTTCACATGATCATCTTTTGACTTAATATTTAGTTTACAACAAATAAATTGTCTCCAACTAAACTCGTCAAGAATACGATGAATATAGCTAAAGCAAAAAGCTTTCAACTCATAGTTCGAGAAATAGATAACCGAGTTAAACTCAGCTCGAAATATCAAATGTGTATAATGTAAAAGTCTATATAGCTATACGACTTAGTCTCATTAGGAGATAGAATAGAATAGACTTATGAGTGATAGATAAGTTTTAGTCTCCACATACCTTTTGTTGATGAAGTTCCTCCAAGCTCTCGTTAGTAGATCTTCGTCTTCAATCGTTGAACGCCGTGAAGTCTAAAGCTCAACTACACATTCTATCCTAATCCGAGAGATAGCTATAAGTAGACTAGAAATCAAGACTATAGTTTTGATCAACTAAACTTGACAAACAAGCCTGAGATAGCAACGCTTGCGAGTTCGACCGAGCAATACTCTAACAATATCCCCATTTGTCAATTTTAGTGACAAAACTACCAATACATATGGATTATAAAATAAATAAACTTTGTAGCTTCTTATCCATCATGCTTGATTTTCTTGGCTCTTCAACATTCCTTGAATTCTTCGCTACTCCAAGTACTCCAGCGATTCTGAACGTGTTCAACTCAGCATCATTGTTGTTGAAGATCCGTAGCCATAATAATAAGAAAACAGTTGTTCTTAATCATTGTTATACAATGTCATAATATTATTACACAACATCAAAGTCCAATTGAATCACGACTTTGACAATAATACTATGGTGATATGTATCACTCCTCCTTATTCAATACTTCATCCCATAATGAAAATCACCCCCCCTTACATAATGATCCGTAAACCATATGTATGTAGTGTGAACTACCAAATAATTATCCCCCTTTCTGTCAATATAAATTGGCAAAGGTTCAAAAACTACGGGATCATAATGAAATTCTCAAAGAGATAATTCATGACTGAAACAGAACATATCAAATTTTTTCCGATGATTTCACATAGTTTAAACTTAATGTATTCATCAAGTAGTTTATAAAGATACAAGATAACTCCTACAATATTCCACAGCCGCACTCCCCACAAAGATTTGGAAATTAAGCACACGTTCAATTAAGAACTCTCCCCCATTTTATGTCATTCCCGAAAGAACAACAAGAGCGAATTTACTTTAACAAGAAAAGAAGGATTTCTTTGGATACTTTGATACCTAACAGAAACAAAATACAACTACTAGAAACAAATGTGGAATTGAATCAACACTACACTGTAACTTCAAGCTTTTATCGCCCAAAATATATAGATAAATCCATGGGCAATTGAAAATCTAGAAATCTAATGAACCAAAACAACACCAATACACTGCCATAAGTGTTGAAACGTTGTAGTATCTAGAGGTTTGGTGAGAATATCAACCAGTTGTTGTTCGGATGACACAAATTCCATGTTAATGATACCATTTTCATAGAGATCTCTAATAAAATGATACCTGATGTCGATGTGCTTAGTTCTTGTGTGGTCAACAGATTCTCAGTGATGCGAATCGCACTTGAGTTATCACAAAAGATCTTCATTATGCCATTGTCAATTCCATAATCAGCAAGCATTTGTTTCCTCCATAGAAGTTGAATACAACACGAACCTGCAACAATATATTCTGCTTCGCATGTTGAAAGGGATTGTGAGTTTTGTTTCTTGCTATGCCATGCCACAAGATTCAACCCTACATAGTAGAACCCCCGGATGTACTCTTTCTGTCTTCCACACATCCTTCCCAATCAACATCTAAATAAGAAATACGATCAGTGTTAGTATCAAAAGTATAAGATAGACCATAACCGATAGTGTGTTGAATGTATCGCATGATCCTTTTTGCAGCTACAAGATGAGATTCCTTTGGATTAGCCTAGAATCTAGCACAACAACCAACACTAAAAGCAATATCAGGTCTCGTAGCTGTAAGATATAAAACACTTCCAATGATTGATCGATAAAGTTTCTGATCCACATTGACACCTTTCTCATCTCTATGGAGCTTGCCAGTAGTGGGCATATGAGTAAGTTTTGGAGTTGACTTCTCAAGACCGAACCTTTTTACAAGATCCTTAGCGTATTTTTCTTGAGATAAGTAAATTCCATCATTGTGTTGTTGAATCTGTAATCCTAAAAAGAATTTTAATTCACCAACATTGTTCGTCTCAAATTCCCTTCCAAGAGAGATTTGAAAATATTTTGCAAGTTTCTCCGAGGTTGATCCATAGATGATATCATCTACATATACTTGAGCAATAACAACATCCTTCCCACTCCATTTGGTAATTAATGTTTTATCAGCACCACCTCTCGAAAAATCTTTCCTAAGAAGAAAAATGGTTAGTTTTTCAAACCAGGCACGAGGTGCTTGTTTTAATCCATACAATGCCTGTCTAAGCCTAAAGACATGATCTGGAAATTCTGAACTTTCAAATCCTTTAGGTTGAGCAACATAGACCTCTTCCTTTAGACATCCATTTAAGAATGTAGATTTTACGTCCATTTGAAATAGCTTAATCTTGAGAAAACAAGCATGAGCAAATATCAATCTAATGGACTCAAGGCGTGCTACAGGAGCAAAGGTCTCATCAAAATCGATACCTTCAATCTGTGAGTATCCCTGGGCGACAAGTTTAGCTTTTTTTTCCTGACAATTGTGCCAAATTCATCTGACTTGTTCTTGAATATCCATTTAGTACCAACAATATTTACACTGGAGGGAAAAGGTATGAGTTCCCATACATCTTGTCTTTGGAATTGATTTAACTCTTCATGCATTGCATTCACCCATAAGGAATCGATAAGAGCTTCATCAATGTTTTTTGGTTCTACTTGCGATAGATAACATCCAAAATTGCAAATATTTTGAAGTTGTCCTCTCGTATTAGCTGTAAAATATTTACCTCCAATAATACTGTTACTACCATGATTTCTTTGAACCCAGAGGTGCCGAGGTGGGGCACGTTCTTGTTCCACATGAATACCTTTACTAGGGGTTCTCTCCTCGTCACTAGAAATGTCAGGATCAACAACTGTTGGAAAAACTTATATTATTTCTGGGATTTCTTTGACTTTCTCAATTGTCTCTGTTGGAGGCAATTCAATAGGAGGGTCATCATGACGGAAATCGCTCAGATCGTCAATGATAACATTTGATGATTCCATCATAACATGGGTTCTGAGATTGTATACTCGAAAACCACGAATGTTAGATGCATAGCCAAGAAAAATACATTCATCGCTTTTGGAATCAAATTTCCCTTTCTATTCTCGATCTTTTAGAATATAGCACTTACTTCCAAACACTATGAAATAGTGTAAGTTGGGCTTCTTACCGTACCACAACTCATAAGGAGTATTTAGGGTCTTTGATCGTAGATAGACACGGTTGATCAAATAGCATGCTGTAAAAACAGCTTCTCCCCAAAACTTTAACGGTAAGTTTTTGTTATGGAGCATTACCCTTGCCATTTCCTGAATGTTCTTATTCTTCCTTTTTGCAACTCCATTGGCTTGTGGAGTAATGGGTGGTGAGTATTGTTGAATAATCCCCAACTAATAACAAAATTCAAACACCTTAGTGTCCTTGAATTCAGTTCCACGGTCGTTTCTAATTTTCTTTAGCTTGTGACCCTGTTCGTTCTGGATTCTATTAACAATAATCTTGAATTCACTAAGGGTTTCATTCTTATGAGCCAAAAATGCCACCCAAGTGAATCTGGTGTAATCATCTACCATAACTAAAGCATACTTATTCCCAGCAACAGTATGTTGTTGAATAGGACCGAAGATATCCATATGAATTAAATCAAGTGGAGATTTAATGAGAATATCTCGAGATGATTATGTGGAACTTTTGTTTGTTTACCCTTTTGACAGGCACCACAAACACCATCAATCTTAGCATTGATTTTGGGAACACCTCTAACAAGTGCTTTGCTAATGATCTTAGTTAGAAGGCGGTAATTGATGTGACCAAAACGCTCATGCCAAAGATGTGTAGATTCCACCTTAGTCAAATTGTAACAATTATTAAACTGAGTATCCAAGAGATAACAATTATTTTTACCACGAGTTCCCTGAAAAATTACTTTTCCAGTCTTGTCTACAATGTCACATCCATTTGCATTGAAGACAACTTGATGACCTTTGTCACAAATTTGACTAACAGAAAGAAGATTAGCACTCATACCATTAACGTATTGTTTATGGGTGAAAACTGTTTCTGCTGGTTTTGGTAAATTTGGGATGTGTGTGAATGAGAAACGAATCTAAACCCTAAACAAATGCACTGCACGGGAGTAATTTTAGATTCGAGAAATCAATCTGTATAATTCTGGCCTAAACCAAGAAATGGCCGTTCCAGACTTGCTTCGGTCACAAAGTGAAGGAGATGGGGTTGATCTTAGGGAGGGAAGCGAAGAAGGTGTTGAGATTATGAAGGTGTTGGTTGTTTATGACTTGTATCAAAATGTTGAACTGGCTTGCATAATGTAAGTTATCATGGGTGTTTTCTGGATATTATGATACAACACTTGGTTTTCTGTGTTGTTTGAAGATAGGTTGAAGAACCTATTTATACAAGTCATTTGAGCGCAATCTTCATCTCGTAGGGAGTGGGGAAGTTGAGTGATGGAGTAGTGGGGTCGTGTAAGTGATTGTCACACGATCACGCCTTTGACCACTTCCCTCATCATCGTTAACCGTCCATGCCTCCTAAAACGTTCTCGTAATGGGCGCGTTGCACGCCGCATGCTGTAAACCTCCAAACCAATACCCCAGTAAGCATCCCCCAGTTTGTGACATGTTTGATGTCTCGAATAAGTGGGTCGTGGGACCCGCCGCGGAGAATAGCATGGTGCTATTAGGTGAAACAACTAAGTTTTTTATGAGGCCAAAATAAAATATGTATGTATTCGACGCATGTAAAACAGCTCAAATTAATCGATGTTTATGAAGCATCATTGTTTTTGAGCTTGATTGAATAAGTCACGGATAAGCGTCTTAAAAAGTGGAAGAGTGATCGACCACCTTTGGGTGATCGTTTGGTGGCTCTAGGGGCCCGCCATTACTTGGCTGATCGCCTCATGTGGAAGAAGGATGGACGGTCTTCACAATGTTGCTTTGCTTGTTTTCTAAAAATAGATCTATACCATCCAATTAGGCCGGCGAAGTTGGATGTTGTGGTTGATTTGCGGCAGTTGTGTAATGCCGTTGACACGTTTTTAGGGTTTGGAGGTCGATCGACCAACTCCCTTTTGAGCGGGCGATTCAAGGCGCCGCATGCACGTTTTGGGTAGGTCGATCGACTATGTATGAAGGTGGGTTGCCGGAGAGCATGCTGACATCCCCTGGGCCTCCTAAAATTAAATCTAAGCTAATCAATTCGGCTGGTGAAGTCGGATGTCCGTGATCGATTTGCGTCAGTTGTTCAATGCCGCAAACGTAATTTAGGTTTTTTCAAAGTAGCGCGTTCAAGCTACTTTGGGTAAACGATTTGGTGTGCTTTGGACTTGCTATGGGCAAGTCGATCGGTCATGCATGGAGTTGGTTCGATGGTGAACACGTTGGCATCTCCTTGATTGTTTAAAACACGATATAAGCCGTCCAACTAAGATGGCGAAGTTGGACGGATACGATTGATTAGCGGCAGTTGTGCAACGTTGCTTATTCAATTTAGGGTTTAAAAGGCTGCGCGATCACCCTCCTTGGGGCTAGCGTTTTAACATGCTTTGGTCCTATTGGGGACAGGTTGATCGACCAAGGGAGAGCTTGGGCCGATGGTGAACACATCGGCATCTCTTTGATCGCTCGAAATGCGATCCAAGCCGTCCAACTAGGCCGGCTAAGTTGGACGGACGTGATGCGTTTTGAGACCGTTTTTGCCGGTCTCAATTCGTTTGAGTTATGTTATGCAGCGTGAACGCCCCTGTTTGGGTCGATGTTCGAATCATTTTTGAACGAGCTACATAGGGCTCGATCAACTAGGGCATTAGTGGGCCCGTCGGTGGTCATTAAGGTGATTTCCTAGTTCTGCTAGGAGTAATCCAAGCTCGTTAAATTGCGCGGCCAAATTGTGTGGTCGTGATCATTTTCTGAGACCGATATTAACAGTCTAGATTTTCTTTAAGGAGTAAATATGTGTTCGATCATGCTAACTTTAATTAAAAAAGTGTGCAAACGCGCCGATCTCTTTGTGAGAGGGTGGTGTAGCCTATGTGAGTGTTTTTATGCAGGTCTCAATACTGAAACTTCGGGAGATTCATGCTACTCCGTTGCGGGCGAACATTTAATCGTCATGTCATGCCAATATTGAGAGTTCGCTGGGGAACATAGCATAGGAAAACACTAGGCAAGTCATGCATTAGTGAATAATGCTAATAGAACTCACAAAATATTTGGGATTGTTGTTGCACGCACCATTCTGAGTGAATTTCATGAATTATATTGAATTGCTTCAAATAAAGCGAAGAGGTTTTCTGCACTCGTCACTTCTTAAACGGCTCTTCCTTTTGCAGGGTAACAACGCATTAAATGCTGGTTTTACAATTTTAGACCTGAACTAAAATCCACCATCAACATTAAGTTCCCTGCTTAGCACGTAATAGTTACACTATTGCGGGGTAGGCAATAGATGGTGACAAATAAAGATAAAACTTATGAGACAAAGTTAGATGTTACCATGAGAGATAGGTCGGCCTGTATTTGGAACATGTCATGTCAAAGAGGTATCCAGGTGAGCGTTCCCCTAGCATGAAGTCGGTTGGCCCCAGGTAGATTAGGCATACGGTTGGTTGGGATCTCAAACTATTCATGACGATGTCATAATCCTCGACTCGGATGTGGACGAGCCCTATCATGAGGAATATCCTTAAAAGGCTGGTGAAGCAATTTCTAAAAAAATATGTTGAAGCATCTCCCAAAGAGAACGTTGATGCATCTTCCGAGAAGGGCGTCGAAGCGTCTTCTGGAGAGGATGTTAAAGCAGCTCTTGGAGAGGGCTCTAGTGAAGGCACCACTGGCCCTGGCGTTGACGACACTTATTTATTATTTAGTAGTCATTGCTTCATGCAGCTGGAGCCAGGGCTTGATCGAATAATAATCCCTCATTCATGTTGTAACTTCCATTTGTTATATCACGTGTGTTGTGCTTCCGTGAACAGGAGATCCAGGAGTCGTATTTTTTAGGTGCGGAGGCTCTATCTCCAATTAATAGCGCGTGTGATGTGATTGGACACGTCTGAAGAAGTAATCGCAATCTGGGAGTACCGCGTGCACTAGATCGCTGCTTCCTGATTCCGTGAAGGGATTTTCCAAAATATGAAAATTACAAATGGCGAAACTTCTTTCTGGGATCTAGGCAAAATGAGATGGTGATTGAGAGGTTGTTTCGTCATTGAAGCAGCTGCACTTCAGGGTACGAATAATGCTTTCCCAAATAAGCATGTATTGGCTGCTTGATGATTTCTTTCAGTCATCTTGCTCTTTCTGATTGCGATGATGATATACTTGTATAGGCACAATCCTCCGGAGCCATTAAGTGAAGTAGACAAGCCGAGAGACCTTCGTTGTCGACGTGCCGCTATAAGTCTTCAAGGACTTCATTTCAAGCAACATCCTTTGAATCGTCTTCTGAATCTTAGATGGTTGTATGGAATGGGATGCGATGAGCAGCCCCCAGTTACACTTCAAAATCGATGGTGTTGCTGGACACGTGAAAATATCTCCGATTTGTACTTTGGAGTCGTTGATGCACATGTATGTCTTGCATTTAATCGTCTACTCCGTTGTGAGCGAACATTTAATCGTCATGTCATGCCAATATTGAGAGTTTGTTGGGGAACATAACATAGGAAAACACTAGACTGGTCATGCATTAGTGAATAATGTTGATAGAACTCACATAATATTTGGGATTGCTGTTGCACGCACCATTCTGAGTGAATTTCATGAATTATATTGAATTTCTTAAAATAAAGCGAAGAGGCTTTCTGCACTCGTCACTTCTTAAACGGCTCTTCCTTTTGCAGGGTAACAACGCATTAAATGTTGGTTTTATAATTTTAGCCCTGAACTAAAATCCACCATCAACACGTAAACGACATCCTGGATTTCAGGAACGCCTGGTAGTTTGATCGTCCCCTTCTTGCTTATGTAGCAACAACTCCCATCTCCGAATGTTACTGGACCTCCTTCAAAATCGCTTGAATTCACAAACCAAGAAAGATCTCCAGTCATATGCCGGCTACATCCACTATCAAGGAACCATTGAAAGGGTGATGTTGATTTTAGAGCAAAAGCTCTCATACTAACACTACTATCCCATTTGGGTTTTCTTGTTAGTTTTGTACACCTTTTTAGAGCAGTAAACAGTTGTTCAACTTTCTTGTGAAGATTACTAGCAATCTTTAAACTTTTCTTGAAAGGCATACATGTATATTGAAAATGATCATGAGAACCACAAAACATACATGTACCAACATCTTTAAACTCATCTGAGAAATTCCGAGTCACATCAGGTTTCACAAAGCCTAAACCTCGCTTATCTCCTGACTTACGACAATATTTCAGGGAACAATTAAAGGAGTTTCTCAAATCCATTGAAGATTCTTTGATACAAATCCTTAATTTTTGCAATTTCTGCAACAAGATCAGTATTGATCCGGATTTGTTCATCTAACTTCTTCTGAATATCAACTACCTCTTAAGAGCATTCTCTAAGATTAGAGTTTTTGATATAAATTTCGCAATGAAGACCTACAATTTTCCTTATCAATCGTTGTTTCTCTTGACAAATATTTTTGATGATTTTCTCTAGATCAAGACACTCAACCTCATCGATGGTTTCTAGAACACACTCGGAGTTGGGTAGATCTAAACCTCGTGAAGCGTTTACAGAGACTTTACTGTCCATAGGTCTTTAACGTGTTTGCCTGCTCTAATACCAATTGAAAAAACGGGGGTATAACAACCATACCAAATAATTCGTTCGACAATCTGTATGGACGAAACTCCAATATATTTCCGAGAGCACCAACTTAATAGTGAGCTCTATCAAGAAATATATCAAAGAGCTTTATCTATATTTCTCAATTCAATCAGCAAATCAAACAGATAGAAATCTATGAGCATGATTGATATGAGAAATAACTTGGACGATACCAAAGACCAATCCCCAAGTGTCAATCAAGTTATATCCAACAAACAAGGTCAGATTTATAAACTGATTGAACTGCACACAACCTGTGATATTTCAATTATATAAAATATAATGTAGAAAAGAAATAACACAGACACCAGAAATTTTGTTAACGAGGAAACCGCAAATGCATAAAAACCTCGGGACCAAGTCCAGATTTGAACACCACACTGTATTAAGCTGCTACAGATACTAGCAAGTTAACTTCAGACTGGAATGTAGTTGAGCCCTAACCAAGTCTCACACCGATTAAGGTACCGTCGCGTTCCTTACGCCTCTAGAACCACGCCGGATTCTGCGCACTTGATTCCCTTAGCTGATCTCATCCACAACTAAGAGTTGTTACGACCCAAAGTCGAAGACTTATAAACAAATCTATCTCCCACAAATAAGTCTATTTTGATAGATAAATCTATCTCCCACAGAAGTACCTACGAAGTTTTGTTCCATCTTATGATAAATCAAGGTGAACAGGAACCAATTGATAATCCGGTCTTGTACTCCCAAAGAGTAGCCTAGAAATATCAATTACCTCACAATAACTTTAACTATATGGTAGTAGAAGAAGTTATTGCGGAACCACAAAGTCTGAGACGAAGAACTTTGTGATTACTTTTTTATATCTTACCTATCGGAGATAAATCTCGAGCAAATCTTAGAGAAGATAGTACTCAATACGATAGAATAAGTAAGATCAGAAGACGCAACTACAATAAAAATAGTTGGATCTAGCTTCACGAATCCCAAATGAAGTCTTTAAGTCGTTAACATAATATGGTTTTGGAAAAACCTAGGTTAAAAGAGAATCGACTCTAGTACGCAACTAGGACATAGGAAAGTGCCGGGATTAGGTTTTCCAGTTGCTAGAGTTCTCCCTTATATAGTCTTTTAAATCATGGTTTGCTTATAATCAAAGCTAAGATAGCTTAGTAATAAAACATTCAATATTCACCGTTAGATGAAATCCTGATTTAAGATTCAAGCTAAGTATGCTTAGAAATAAAGAAATTAATCTCCACCGTTAGATGGTCTTAGCTTGTTACACACAAATGAAATATACCTTTATTTAGATATGAGTAACCATACCTAAACATGTATATTGAGTTGGCTCAATATTAGTTAACCAAAGTTAGCAATATGAACACTTTTGTCTTAACCACATTCATCTAACACTTCTAGATCAAATATGATGATCAATCAAACATGAAAGATAATCAAAAAAATCTAATTGTGTTTCACATAAAGTTGTTCAATTGTTCACTATCTCATAGAAATATATATGAACAAATTGAAACAAAATCGGATTGATTCGTAAGCGTACAAAGTACTTATACAAGAATCAATTCATGAACATTCAGCCACGGTTTGCAAAGATTGCATTCCTTAATTCATAATTGTTTTAGTTCATGAGTATGAGAATCATACTTAACCGATTTTAGAACTTAACCATTGTGTTCGCTAACCTTTGTCCTGTTTTTACAGTGTTAATTTGAACATCATTAATTTGCAAACAACAACTCCGGACCTTGGCCTGTCCATTTGTTCGCATACCAGGTACGCGACCAGCTGTCCCGGACCCAACTCAGGTAGAACCGTTTGCATACTAGGTACGCAAACAAGGTTCTTGGACCTAAATCACTACAAAATAGTTCACATACTAGGTATGCATACCGTGTTGTATCCAGACATGGTTAATTGTTCTAAACTTCCATTTCAATCATTGAAACATCCTTAGAAGACGACAATAATTGTCTCACACAAACTATTAGCTTCAAGTAATTTGTAAGATCGAATGATCAATACGAAACTTTTAAAGTCGACATCAAATGATTGTCTCACACAAATCATGCAAGATGTTTTAAGGCAATTTCCACATGATCATATTTTGACTTAATATATAGTTTCCAACAAATAAATTGTCTCCAACTAAGCTCGTCAACTCATATTTCGAGAAATAGATAACCGAGTTAAACTCAGCTCGAAATATCAAATGTGTATAATGTAAAAGTCTATATAGCTATACGACTTAGTCTCATTACGGGATATAATAGAATAGACTTCTGAGTGATAGATAAGTTTTAGTCTCCACATACCTTTTGTTGATGAAGTTCCTCCAAGCTCTCCTCAATAGATCTTCGTCTTCAATCGATAAACATCGTGAAGTCTAACACTCAACTACACATTATATCCTAATCCGAGACATAGCTATAAGTAGACTAGAAATCAAGACTATAGTTTTGATCAACTAAACTTGACAAACAAGCTTGAGATAGAAACGCATGCGAGTTCGACCAAGCAATGCTCTAACAGTAAAAAATAACATATAGTTTCAGTCCAGCGAGTAAAGTTGTTTCCATCAAGACATTTAAGGCGAGTAAGATTTTGGTTCATCACGTGTAGAGTTCGCATTGTCTTAGTAAGCGATAAATGTTGTGGGTAAACATTCTTAACACTGTTGGGAAAATTAAGTAAGCTCTACGGCACGGGTCAATCACTATATTTTATAAGAGTTTTCGTGTTGGTCACATAGGCTTTACTTGAAAACTTTCTCTCAGGATGCAATGGGAAATTATCTCTGGCAAATTGTGATTACTTGAACAGACTAGAAGAAAACTTTTGATTCTTGACGATGCTTAATACTACTAGAAAAATAAATCATCATCGTGTTTCATTTTTTGCTTTTGTCTTTGCTGATGCGCGTACAATTATAAGGAATATGATGTTCGTCGATGATGACCATTCAACACACACGCTCTAGTGTTGAACAGTATAAGCCTGTTGCATTTTGAATTCAATATTAAATCCATATTACCAACTGATTATACACGCATTTTCTTACAGGCGTTGCAATAGCATTTTTAATGATCCAACACTGGACACTTCTCTGACATGACACCAGACTCTTCTAACATGAAAATAAATGTTTTTCTAATGAAACACCAGAAACTTCTCATGTATCACGAGATACTTTTTTAATGAGACATTAGACATTTCTAATATGACACTATACACTTTTCTGATGAGACACCTAAGATGTGACAAGATTCAACAATGACACTGAAATATGTAATTTTATGGAAGTCCCTCACCATATGTTAACACAAAAAGCGTTTCTCACAAAGAAAATAAGAAAACGAGATATACGTATTTTTCAATGAATGCAATAAAATTTAGTAAGAAATTAATCAATTAGTAATTATCACGCAAATGCAAAACATAATCGTTGTCCAGTTGCAAGATCTCCATAGTCTTCTGCCATATCTCGCAGCATGCATTTGTGTCATAGGCTAGTGGTGAAATTCTATCTGGTTTACAATCGTATGAGTAATACGCGAAACCACTATACAAACTTTTGGTAACATCCTCACTTGCTGCGCAAAAGATTACACTCCTTGATCCTATATTTTATGAAAGAAACAAAAAACACTGATCAGTCGATGTCACTGTAGTATAGTGGTAAAGTTATTAGGTGATGATATCAGTGATCTGAGTTCAAAACTCACAAAAAATCAGTCTAAGTTACCTTCCGCAGGAGTAAACATCAAACCCGTACTCGCAGCAATATATGCCATTGGATCCTAAAAATGTCGATGTATTAGCGGTAGACCTTATACATTTAATACAAATTTATCATATAGGGATAAACGTAAGAATACTAACAATATTTGTACCAACACCTCCAGGATGGACTGCTATACACTTGAAAGCAACATTTTCTTTTTGCTGCACAACCTTATCTGCTAGAGTTTTAAGGAACATTAACTGCATCGATAATCAAAGTAAAAATAGTTGGTAAATTCAGAATCCATATTTGAAAATATACGAAGGCCAAGATATTTTTGGTCATCATTAATAACGGGAAATTTAAAGTTTACTTACTTGTGCTAATTTGCTTGACCCATAGGTTAAGAACCCGCTAAACTTTTCCTGTTCCACTTTACTATTCCAACTTTCGAGCTCTATGCTTGCATTCCGATGTGCCTTCAATGTCAAGTGATAATAATCCGATCAACAAAAAAAGTAGCAATAATAAATAAGTTAGTGATTTTCGTTTAATGTATACATCTTGCTGCGAATTATTTTTTTGGTATGCAAATAAACATGCAACTGACTAAATGATATTTATACCACTTACTATCGAATTAACGCTGATAACACGTGGAGAAGATGATCGCAATAATGAGGGCAGTAAAAGCATTGTCAGAAGGGATGGAGCAATGTGATTCACTTGCATCTGTAGCTCAATTCCATCTCTTGAAAAAGATTGGGGCACTATATAAATAGAAAATTAACAATTAAGATATTAAAATTAAAAACCAATCTATCACACACCCACCAAAAGTGTTGATAATGAAATAATTGAATTTCACCATATTACTAAACTCGAAAGAAGAAAAAAACTTAAGTTGCGACTGAATTCGCTTTAGGTTGTCTAGATTTTGAGCCACAACATGTGCATTCGAGCAATAAACCTGATAAGTTAAGATGGCTAGTTACTCCCTCCGGAGAATTCTCTGTGAAATACCTATATAGGAAATTGAATGAGCTTACAGAAAATGCTAACAACATAAATATGCCAGATTCCTTTTGGGAAAAACTTTGGAAACTGAATTTACCACAAAGAATAAAACTTTTTGCTTGGAAATGTTTACAAAATGCAGTTTCAACTAATGCTAAACTAGCTAGATTCATGAGAGAGGTTTCCCCGAAATGCCCATTTGGTTGTGATTCTGATGAAACTATTGAACACCTTTTATTTCATTGTACTTTTGCAAAATCTGTATGGGAAACTAGTCCTAATCCGGTACAAGTTAATTTTGACATTCTGTCTTTTTCTTAGATATTTGCATAACTTGGTTAGAGAACCCAAGTGTAGCCATTCCATTAGAGATAATTCTGACAAAAATTTGGTTTATTTGGAAAGAAAGATGTAACTTGGTTTTCGAAAAGAAGCAGAAAACTATTCCTCAATTAGCTCTAAAAATCTAGAGACCTTTGACTTACTGGAATTTAGAAAAGCAAGTTAATACCTAGGCTCAGGATAACTCAGAAGAAAAAAACATGGAATAGTTTTAGAGCTAGGTATTAACTTTCTTTTCTAAATGCCAGTAAGTCAAAGGTCTCTAGATTTTTAGAGCTAATTGATTTCTAAAACTAACCATGCATGTATCTCACTAATTTTAAGAAATGATACAGGTGACTTTGAACAAGGAAGAGCAGGTCCCATCTCAGCATCATCTCCAGAAGAAGCAGAAGCAGAAGCATTAGGTCTACTACAAGCATCACAATGGGCAAAGGAGCTGAATCTCACAAATTTCAGCATAGAAGGTGACTGCATTAATATTTTTGGCTATCCAAATGGAATCTCTACCCACTTGGCAGAATCAAACCATGATGGAGGAAGTCAAGCAAGAAATTAGTTATTGTTCAAACTTCTTAGGTTTTTTTTTTTTTCTTTTTCCGTTTACAGATCATCAAACAATGTTGCGGATATCCTAGCTAAAAAGGCAAAACATTTTACACATTTTCTGAATTGGGAGAACTCCCCAACTTTTTGTATTATTAAGGCCTTACAAGTAGATAAACCAATTGCTCGAACCCCATTTCCCAGGTAATAGATGGGTCTACTTCTTTTGTACCACGAGTTTCTAACACCAGAAATTAGCCTCTCTTACTTTGCAAAAGAAAAAGAAAAGAAAAAGGTTGTCCAGATTTATAAGTGATCGAAAGTGACTTCGATAGCAAATAATTACCTTTTGGCTTATAGATCCCGGCATTGTTGATAAGGAGATCCAACGGCAGGGCCCGTTGCATCCACACTTCTGCAAAACTCCTTACGGAGGACAAAGAGAGCAAATCCAACTCCATAACCTACTTATAGTGTGGAAGAGAATTGGTTAATGAGAGGCTACAAACCGTACACGAGCCCCTCTCATAAATTACGGACCCTTCACAAAAACTTGTTTATAAAATTTTCACGAATTTAAGTAGTTGATGCAGATTAAAAAATAAATAAAAAATCACAAAATTGGTCAAAAAGACCAAAATCAACAATTCAAGGTGAAAAGACACTTTGTGTTTTGATCTTTTGTTTAAATAGCCAAAAATTAAAAAGATCTTGTTTTTAAATGGACAAAAAATTTAAAAATAGGCGGGGATGTAACCAGTTTCATCCTGTCCATTTTCAAATATTTTTCTTATTTTTATTTTACACGAGGATGCATCCAGTTTCATCCTTGCTATTTTTTTAAGTATAAGCCAGGATGAATTCAGTTTCATCCTTGCTATTTTTTTTTTTTGGCTATTTCACCCGTACTTTTTTTTTACTCGTCCATTTCAACCGTGTTTTAAATTTTTTTGGACAAATGACCTATTTTCTCATAAAAAATGATTGGGTACCAAGTAGTATGATCACTAACGGTGTCCCCTAGAGATAATTGAATGTACGAATAAAAAATTGAGATATGCTATAGCTAACCTCAACATTGAGCATTTTGTTATCGTTCACCTCCTCTCTCCACTTACTTGCAATATTATTTGCAGCACTGATGTTCCTGCAGGCCATGACAACATGGGCTCCAGCCATCGCAAATTCCCTGTTCTTGCAAAGTTTTTGGTTAAAAAAGTTGTAGTAATTGGTTAACTCAGCGTGTATTAAGCTTGCCAAACATCAATCATATATTTTCAATATGATTACAAGAGATTAAAATCTGCACTATTATGACATTTTGATGCCCAAATGAAAACTAACCAATTTCTTTTTATAAAATGTTCGTACACTTCCACACAAAAATTAGCAATTTTGTGAAGTTCTGTGATATACGATGATTTTAAGATTTGCCATCGGTTTGAATTCTAACCGTTACCAATCTAAAAAAATTTTAACTTACAATAGTTGGACATAATAAGGAAAATAGCGTGTAAGTGTCTGGATAGGGTAATTTTTGCCATGTTCATGTACCTACCACATGTATGCAAAATCCCTGATTAAGATTTCACTAGCATGATAATGCCAATGAGGAAAGGCGTACAGATTTTTAGTGACTCTAGTGAGCAAGAGGAAGACACCCTTAGAGAGGATTTATATAAGTAAACATCGTACTTGAGAAGGGAAGAGTATATCTATAATATAAAACAAAATGGGTTTTTGAGCTTGGACGGTCGGATAAAATTTTGAGAGACAAACGTTGCATCCGACCATCCTAGTCTCATCCCAGCGAAAGACATCCGACGGTCGTCGTTCCTATAACCCCTCTCTTTATGAATCAAAATTTACTAATCTTTAGTTATTGCATAAACTCTTAACTCAAGATATTCAAAGAAACATTAAATGAAATCATAATATATCATACATACATTAATTGGATTTAGTGATGGCATGATGAATCTAATGGGAAATGAGATTTATTTGTTTATTTCTATTCATAACTCATAAGTGAATATGCATATACACTATTACTTAAATGATTTTGTGTTCGTTTTTGGATAATGTATATGAATAATTTTACAATGTATTTATAGACATTATTTTCGCTTAAAACAAAATAGAAAACTATCTTGCAAAGGAACACGATTTAAAGTCCAAATAAAAAAAAAAAAATTACACCAGTCAGATACCATATTAAAGCAGTGTCGTTACGGCGCGAGCTATCTCTAGATATTTACTAGTATAATCGTTGCCACGGTGGGAGGGCCGACCGAAAAAGAATCTGAACATGGGGTTCGTCTGCGACTACTTTCGTCACGTTTAAGAAAAGGTGATATTTTCATCCCGTTTCTGCAAAAGTGATACTTTCGCCCCGTTTCGGAAAAAAGTGATACTTTCGCCCCGTTTCGGAAAAAGTGATACTTTCGCCCCGTTTCGGAAAAAGTGCTACTTTTTTCTGAAACGGGGCGAAAGTATCACTTTTTCCGAAACGAACAAATCACTTTTCCAAACAGAGCGAAAGTTTCACTTTTCCCCGAAACGGGTTGTGAAAGTATCACTTTTTCAGAAACGGAAAATTAGTCGATCCATAAACCAAAATATGGTTGCATGATGTGTTATGCATCCTTTGTGGTGGTTTGCATAATGGCTATGCATTCAATTTTCGAGAATTGTGACTAAAATTAAAGTATCATTTTTCTTAAAACAGAGGGAGTACATCGTTTTATTAGTTGCAATGGAAAATTAGTTGATGCATAAACCAAAATTTTGCTACATAAAGTATTATGTATCTTTTGTGGTGGTTTGCATAATGGATATACATTTAATTTTCTAAAATTGTGCCTAAAATGATAAATATCTCCGAATTTTTCGTAAAAACTCTAAATTTGATATTGTTGTTTGTACTTGTTGCGTAGAGTTTTTATAACCTTTCCAACGAGATAAATTTTGTAAAATTCAAAGGCACGGATTTTTAGATATGTTATATTAAAGTTTGCTTTCCAATTATACCCCTGAAAAGATAGGATACACAAAGAGTTATAATAATTGGACTAAAAGGGAGGGACATTTTTGGTTTTTCGGCCCTAACCATTTCCAATCTTTTTGTGTCAATTGATCACTTAGATTTTACAAAAAAGTGGCCATATAAAGGTCCTCTCTCGCTTCGCTCGATCGGCCCAATTAGAACTCTCTGTTAACCTCATGGCGTGCGGTTACAGCACGGGTTATTTCTAGTACTGTATATAGTTGCATGCAGACCACTGAAGCACCCGAAGCCAAAGATCTATTCTATTATATAAAGGGAACTACCCTTACTGTAGCTGTATGAAGCTGCAAATTTTTAAGACAATTTTACCCCTGTATTACTCACTCAACAGAACTGTGTAAAAATAAAACTGAGGATATAATGGTAATTTAGTTTATTAAAAGAAAAGAGAAAGAAAATTGGCTTTGTTGAAAACGGACCCATACTTGCACGATGCTTCAAAAAAACAAAAAGAAAAAACTTCTTGCACGTGCGGAACATTCTAGTAATAGAGAGGACAAAGACTCATCTACTTTAAGTTTTACCATAACGCACCCGAGACCTGAAGCCAATTAAACTAGAGAGCAATAAACATTAATTGGCGTTATTGGCGTCATGGTAATATTTTATACGAACCCACGTGAAGTTGTAAAGCTAAAACGTAGCCCAAAAGGTCAGGGTTGTTTTGCCACAACGGGTTGATCCCTTTAACAATTCAGAAGTCAACGAAAATAGTTCGGCAATATTTACAGAACTGTCATGTATATGCTATACCAGTATACCACTATATATATCAATGAGAGAAAGGAGATGAGATTGCCAGAATTCAGGGTAGAGAGAGGTACGTACCGAGCAGTGTGAAGTCCTATACCACTAGTGGCGCCAGTAACTATGATGGTGAGATCACTCAACTGCTTACTGTGGTTATGATTGTTGTTCTTGTTGCTGTTGGAAACATGAATAAGATTAAGAAGATCTGTAGGTGAAGAAGGAAGATGTCGGGTATATAACCTCTGAAAACATAAATCCACAGCTATGGACCAAATCACTTGAACTCTTTTCCAGAATATTTCCATCTGTTTTATCTGTATGTCTGTCTTTGTCCAGACGAGAGAGGAAGAAGAAGAAGAAGAAGAAAGTTAGTAAGCTAGGCAGGCTCGAATCAGTCTCTTCTTAATGCATACATTTCTTTTCTTTTTTTAAATGTTTAAGCAAGATGTAGGATATTATTTATCTAATGTAATTGAATAATACTATAAGAGTTGAAATTTGTTTGTCTTTATTAGGTATTGTTCTAGAGCCAGCAGATTGGGTGATGCAGTATTAATTAAATTAAATGACGTTAGACAAGAATTAAACAAGAACCATAATTTGGGGCATACAAGAAAATTTTGGGGCATACACACTTATTATGCCATCCAATGATAGATTATAAGGGGTGTCCTAATGATGCTTAAGTTACTATAATACCCCGGCATAGTTTAAATTACATTAATGCCCTTCCACTAAATTAAATTTTAATCCTAAAACTCTCCCACTAATTAACTACCCCACTTAATTACCCCTACTAATCAACGGTTACCCATTAATTAACCGTTACTTAATTAAATTTTTTCTTTTTAAAACTGAAAATTTTCAAAATCAAAAACTCATTCTCCTCCCCCATTCTTCTTCAAAACAGAACCGAACACCCCCCCTATTCTCAAAGTCTGATTTTCGATTTATTTCTCGATTAAACCCATATATGGCACCTCGTGTTAAGCGATGCCCTAGAAATACGGTGTCGAATCCTGGTGTTGCTTATGTAGCATCTCAATCTAGGTTTTTTTTTGAAAAGATGGAGATGAAGATGATAGTGGATTGATTGGTGTTGGAGAACGAGAAATAGACCTTGATTCTATAAAATTGCACATAGAAAGACATTTCCCACAAACCCATTGCTTGGTTTTTCGTATTTCGTTGATTTCATGACATGTAATCGATGATTCCTCTAGGTTTTGGTAGTTCCAGAGTAGTGTTCCGCTTAAATTTAGCAGCCGAACTTCATTTTTTTTTCTACAGACGAAGAACAGTTCAGCTGAAAACATGTAATGTTTTGAATATCGAATGAGCCGAACCTGAGTGTTCGGCTTATAATTGTTTTTTATTCTAATTAGACGAACTTGGATACGATTACTTAATAATCCATCTTACATTGTTCGGATCATTAGATAAATATCGAATGTGCCGAACTTGACTCTGTGTATGGTTAATAACTTCCTTTAAACTTGTCCATTTATAGGTGACTTATCACATTGTTTAGTAAAGTCATATTTATTTATTTTGGAAAATTAATTAAGGTGTATCATTTGTTTTAGCACCCATTCGGGAAAATTCAAAGAGAAGCTTAAAAGGAAAACAATGGAAGTGAATACTTCTAATTCAAAAACTCCCAAACCTCGAGGTGGTGGCACCAAAAACTTGCATGCAGGGAAAAGGGGAAATGACACATGTGGATGTTTGCCTGTAGAACAAGAGGATGATAATGATGAAAATAAGGGTGTAGTATGAGGTGATGATGAAGATTGTGGTGGAGGGGGAGGAGGGGATGATGAATATGGTGGTGATCGCGAACCTATAACTTGATTTTTCTTCTCAAAATTGATGCATATCGTTTTAGAGCTTTGGATGTATTTTTTATGATGTGGAAGATAATATGAATGATAAAATGTGGTGTAAAGAGATGATAAATATTGAAAGATCTCTGCTTAAGGATTTTATTATATAGAGCTCTCAAATTTAGGCTTTATAATCCTTCCGAAACCATTTGTCCTTGAGATAAAAGTCAATTTTGCGTCCAAACATGTCCCAGAATAGTGTCAGGTTCGGCTAATACCTTGCCAACCTTTCCTACCGAACCCGACAAGTGAAATTTACCCCAGTGTGGTTGTCGGGTTCGGCTAACTCGATTAGATTACTTTTAAGCCGAACTTATCTCTCAAACATTTCAAAAATCTTGATTTTTAGGCTCCAGGTTCGGCTAACTCGTGATGATGAGTTATCAACCGAACTTATCTCTGAACACTCAAGTTTTTAGATTTTATTTTGGCCATAACTTCTTCGTCCGATGTCGGAATGGCCTCATTCTTTTTGTTGTTTTCGTCTTTTCATTCTCTTGAAGATGACGATAATATCTCATTGATTTGAATGAGTTTAATTTGGACCTTGATGTTCTCCATTAGTAGACTTCAGTATCGTTTGGGGTTAGGTTCGGCTCATTCGCAATACTATTTGAAAGCCGATCTTTAAAGTTCGGCTCATTCGTGTTTGACTTGAAAAGCCGAACTACTTGTCATATATGCGTTCGGCTTATTGGGGAATAAAATTATAAGCCGAACTGTTCTTATTTATCAAGGTTCGACAACAAATTATCTGCCGAACCTAACTTTGTTGCGCCGAACTACATACAAAAATCAAAACTTTTGGTGAATTCAAGCTACAAAACGGACATTAAACAACGTCTACAATCATACCTATGTATTATTAGCATTGGGTTCCTCATCCATGTACTCATCTTCGGGATTTGGCTCCAAAAAGTCATCATCTTGAGCTTGATAAAAAAGTCGAGCTTGAGATTGAGTTTGGGTAAAATCATTTTCATAATCCAAGAAAAAAGCCATCACCGGATCTCCATCGTAATTGATATGTATTTTCTTAGGTTTACGTGATGAAGATTCACCTTCCTCACTCGAATTTGGATCACACATTTATCAACAATCACAAATATCTCAAAAAAAAAAAAAAAAAAATTTCCTCTACTCCTCCTCCTCCTCTTCTTCTTCTTCTTTTTCTAAAATGACTCACTAACTCTCTTTATAAATAAAATAATTATCCTAAATTAACACTAACCTAACTACAATCATTAACAACTAATTAATCAAATTAACACTAATTTAACACTAATCATTCAAGGGTATTTTCGCATTTATGAAAATAGGTTGGATAAGGGATACCCTAGAAACACTATTTCCAACCCTGTTTTTGTCTTATTCAAGATGCCCCAAAATTTTCATGTATGCCCCAAATGATGGTTCTTAAACAAAAGAGACAGATTGATAAATGGCAGATCTTATGAGGCTTAAGTCGCTTGACTCAACGGCCCATGGGATGTTATTTTCATGGGCCACCTGATAATCTAGACAATTGGTTTTGCGCTACAAAATTTCTTGTAGCGCAAATTAGTTGGACAAAAGGGGATGTTGTCCTAATCCATGAATGTTTTCTTTAACCTTTGTATTCCTATTTTATCCTTTCTACTAATACATGTCTCTGGAGTATTATATTTTTTAACTAGTTATTGTGGCTCATGCTATATTACCCTAGGCTCCTATCCATTCCTTCTTGAATTCAATCTCAAGCAACAATTGTTTGGGGAGACGTAAAAGTATTATTCGATGACCATATTGAAATCAGGAAGATGGATAAGAGTGATGAAGACTTGTTGCAAAATTTATTTTATGCTAATACAATCCAAGATTCCGAGATGAATTTGATGTGGTTATTATTCAAGGAGTGAAATAAGAGAAAAAGACATAGAGAGGGAAGAACACAGAAGAAGGTAGAGAGAAAGAAATAGGGAAAGGAAGAAGATATATCCGGATAATACTAATGAGATAACCCTCACTAGTTTCTTCTTCTTAATATTTATACTAAAAGAGTTCCAACCGTACACTACTCTTATAACATGAAAAATACAAATATCTGACTAACTGAAACATACAACATATATAATAACTGACTTCATACTTATCTCCAATCACGACTAAATCACATTATGCACGTATCATTCCTCCCCCCTTTAAACAACCTTGTCCTCAAGGTGAAAATCTGGATATCGGTGAATGAACTTGTTGTAATTCATCCAAGTTGCATCAGCAGGTTCTGTTCCTTTCCACTGTATCAGAAGCTTACGGTATTCGCGAGAACCATAACGAGTAATCTTGTCCAATGATGTGGTTATTATTCAAGGAGTGAAATAAGAGAAAAAGACATAGAGAGGGAAGAACACAGAAGAGGGTAGAGAGAAAGAAATAGGGAAAGGAAGAAGATATATCAGGATAATACTAATGAGATAACCCTCACTAGTTTCTTTTTCTTAATATTTATACTAAAAGAGTTCCAACCGTACACTACTCTTACAACCATGAAAAATACAAATAACTGACTAATTGAAACATACAACATATATAATAACTGACTTCATACTTATCTCCAATCACGACTAAATCACATTATGCACATATCAAAATTATTTTTTGGATGGTAAATTTTTTCATTGTATCTCATCTCAAGAGTCAAACGAAGAATCTGTACCAAGATAAGTGCGTCACTTAGTTGAAAACTCAAGTTTTTCATGATTAACAATGGTGGAAACTTTATTTCAATTATTGTTCGTAGGATCAGGAATTTGTATACTTGAATGTAATTCACAATCTTGTTCAGTAGATATTCGTTTGATGATATTTTTTTTCCCTCTGAACTTATTTAAGACCGTTAAATGTTCCAGGTAATAGTAATCAAGTTCAACATTTTTACTTTTGCTAGATCTGTTTCGTACAATTTTAATACGACCTTTATTGGTTATTTTGTCTTATTTTGGAAGGAAACGTCGTTAAGTTATATTTAATTAAATAGTCATTTCAAGTTCGGCCTGTTTCGGTCTTACCTCTGTCGAACAAATACGATTCGACCTTTATGTGATATTTTGAAAGCAAAGTTCTAATAAATAATATTGTTTAATTGGGTCTAAGTAAATTAGATCAAGTTCGGCCTGTTTTAGTCATTTCCTTGTCAAACTAATCTGATTCGGCTACCAGTCATTATTTTGTGACCGAATTTGCATGATAATTAATCTGATTAGGTTTTTATATATCTGGCATGTGTGTTTCGAAGTAGCCCCTTTTAACCGTTAATGATTATTTTTTAGACCGAACTAGATAATGAAGTCATGGACTACTGCTATTTTAGTTAATCGATACAAAATATCTAGCCGAGACCAAATGGTTTACCAAGAACAAGTGTTCCGCTCGAAAACGAGTTTTCCGGACGACAACAAGTATTCCCGCCGACAACTAGTGTTACGATCGACAATGAGTGTTACGTCCGACAACGAGTGGCTCAACTCTGTAGGATAATTATTGTTAAGTTTGATAAAAATAGTAAAGTAGACTGTATTATCACGTCTAGAACTTTGATGATGCCATGAGCACCTGAGCAAGAAAATTCTCAGTGATGAGATAAATGGCCAAAAGTGATATATTTGATAATCTCAGCTTAGAGATTCATCTGTAAAGTATTTGTAGCTCAGGACGTTGATGGGTAGCTCTAAATCGAAGCATGCGCATGACCATTAGGTAAGGCAAAGCAATATACTGTGGCGTTGGGAATAGGACAACACCATGAAGATTGTTGGCGCTGGCAACATGCCAGCGCCTTAGCTATTGTTGACGCTGGAAATAGACCAACATCGTACTAGTTTAGGCAGTACCTTTGCACACTTGGATTGGCGTTGGTTGATGCCAATATTGTATTGTATTTAAGTTTACGTTGGCTAAGGCCATGGCCACGACGAGAAGAAGTTGATGCTGGCCAGCCGTGGCAAAGATCAATGCCATGGCTGTGAACGGTTATCCTTTTTGTGTAATTCAAGAGATGAATGTACACTTGTTTATGAAGAGCTATACATAAAATCCTGCTGAGAATAACTATGAATTAGATCAGAGAATATGTAATTAGATTCCAAGTATTGGAGTTTTATGTCGATATTGTGACTATTGTGAATATTGATATGTATACCAAACAAGTTCAAGGAATTCAACCGTGGAAGTTCTGAGACTTGAGACAAGTTCGGTATTACTCAACGAGAGTCTAAATATTGATATATGGAACGAGTTCAAGGAATTCAGTTGTGGAATTATTGCAACTTAGAACAGGTTCAAATGCGAATTTAGAGGTTTTTCCCTTGTCAAAAAACCACCATCAATAACTAAAAGGACGAGGATACCGTGTACACCACAATTTTTTTGAATCCAATGGCCTTCAAGTATACGAGAATATGATTAATTCTTTTACAATTAAAATAAATTTAATACGAGAATAGTAAAAGCACACAAACACAATAATTGTGTTAACGAGGAAAACCGTTTGGCAGAAAAACCTCGGGACGTAGTCCAGTTTGAATACTCTCATAATTGAGCCGTTATACAAATTGACTACCGCAACTTCGTATAATTGAGACCAAGTAAACTATTCTTAGTTACTCAATTTCTTCAGTATCCATGCGCCTACAACCAATATGGTCTATGCACGTGAATCCCAAGATATAGTTTGGTAGGCTCGGAAACCTACAATAAAATACTGCAAGTGCACAGTGTCCAACTAGTAGACAATGACAAGTACAGGTCGTTCCCACGATGAGTGTGAAAACACTACTACTAACTAATATCAAAAATAACTAATTAACAAGATGATGTTTTAACGATTTTCAGAAATTCAGAACAAAATGAAATAACAAATAATCGTAATAATAAACAAAGTAGGAATGGGTTATCAGGGTTTTCGATTTCCACCAATTCAATCATATGAAACTCTACTAATCTCTATTTATTACTCAAGACAAATTTCGAAATCAATCTCACGTCTCGGAAGATGATATGTTAAATTCTGAAATATAGTTTCTCCACTGTAATTTCCTTCGCTTCATAGGTAGTGATTCTAAAGCATTATATATCAATCCTAAAGCATATCACGTCAAGGGATTTAACCAAAGCACGAAATATCAATTGAAAAGCATAAATAATCAAGAAAATCACATAATCGATTAAATACCAAGCTATATGTAGAGTTTATAAAATTAAATTGGCTTCTATCTAAAACCCTAACAAGAATTAGCTAGACATGGCTTTCTCAAAAACCATAAACAAATATAAAATCATTAGATGGTGATCGGATTCGTTTATAATTCATGTAAATTGTCTAAAACAATAGTATTAGCGAAATATCGAGTCCTAGTTAATATAAATATGGGTATAAAATATAGCACATACGTGTTTATCATAGTCCACTATCTCAAGTTGTTTCACCTGCTGTGAAGACTTCTGTTTCTCAACTCCTTTTGATCGTAACCCTAAACAGTAAATGACTAACGTGTTTCAGTAACCACCTCATTGTGACCTCCCAAAGCCGACAGTGGTCTGAGATAAGTTGGGTATGAAGGATCTTCCATGTAATCAATATAACTTCTTCGGTCAATGATCATAGCAATACATAAATTATAGAAATAATATATCTCAGTCAGCAAGCTCTAGTCAAGCAATTCTAGTGCTTGTTAGATTCCAGAGAATCAAGTGTGCACGAAGTATCACAAATATTAGAATACCGGTATAAAAAGTCTTCTAGTCTTCAATATTCAAAGTATAACCTACACAAACAACTTGATTCCTACTAATGATCGATCACACACGTAATCTTAAGTCTCGTTAATGTTGGATGATCACTAGTTATATCTCCGATGTTTAGTCAATCCTCAAAAAAACTTGAGTGACCTTATATCAAAAAACAAAGACCATGGAATAATCAAGATTGATCAATCAAGGATAACTACACCATTAGTCATTCAAATCAATAAGCGAAAACTAAAATAATATTACGATTTAGTTTCCCACTAACGATACTACTAAAAGCTTCTTTATCCCAAAAAAGACTTTAAATGAAGACAACACAAGAGATTTCACATAATTAGATTACTCTCCACTATCAACGAGTTAGCTTTCCACACAAACGATTAGGCAGTGTGTCAACGGATGAGTTTTTAAGAACACAAGCTCCACTATCTATAGTGTTATGACCAAGGCTTGTTTGGACAACAAGGAATTACCAAATCGAAAAATCCTTAAGATATGCAATAAATGTATATTTTCAGTTTTGAAAAATTCCAACTGTAATCCAACCAGTATACCGAAATCACTATTAGTTGACAACTAATATTAGCTAGTCTTCATACATATACTTTACTAATATAATAACTAGAGATATGCAAACTATTGGGATATGGTAAGCACATAAATTTGAATATATAAAAGATATCTAAATATTTCGGTTTCAGGATCTCTCCTTGAGAATCAAGGAAAATACTTGAACATTAAGTAATAAGAGATTAACACATGCTAAATCATCATGTCGACATCATGTGAACATTCCAAGTTCAATATGAGAACATATCGATGTTTGTACAAACCCGAAGATCACCAAACATATCGAAAATGTAAACTCGGACTAAACTACAAATGGGATCTATCCTCCTATTGAGATCGGTCCTGGAATCAATCCTTGCCACAAGGATCGGTCCCAGGATCATTCCTCACCAGGAATTGGTCCTACAATTGGGATATGTCCTGGGATCGCTCTTGAGCTCTTTTTCGACCACGAAACATGATTTCACAAGTCTACTTCCTTAGATTATGTTTATGATATTCCTTCATATATATATATAATCCTAAGGGTTGACTTAGTGTAATTCGATTGATGAAGCCTATAGCTAAACTATACTTCGTAACTCTATATACCAAAAATTGTATAAAACAAGGGCTATTTAGACTTTGGGTCTCAACTTCGTGACCAACTTTGAGTTTGTATTATATAAAAATTTTAATTAGAGTTTGGGTCGTGGACCGTAGTTGACCGTCTTGACAGTTACATAGGATGGTTAAATACGGAAAAAACCAACTGAAATAATCAATTTATTTACCAACTTTGCCATTTTCTTCATCAACGCCAGCAACCACCATTGCCCCTATTTTTTTTTCATCTTCTTTAACTTACGACAACACCATCACTATTTCATTATTTTTGAAATTAACACATTGTAATGAAAATCCCTGGTGATTTCTTATAAGATTTATCACTCTGCTTGTCATTATCTTTTTATCCATGATTCAATCTTTTTAGTTAATTTAATCACTAATTGTTTTTTCTTTCTAGGGGTTCGAAAATTTTCTTTCTAGACTCACAATTAACAATTAACAAATTTCAATTTTATCTTCCTTTCTCCTTTCAAGTCTTAGCTGAAAACTCGCTATCTTTTTATCTTTGAACTCCATAAACAGATTATGCAAGATGATGTTATGTCATAAAAAAGGTCGTTATGTCTAAACCACTCCAATTCAACCATGTATTCAGGCAGCACAAACTATAGGCAATATAATTGACTTCAATCCAAGGGATCTTAAAATACTTCCATTTTTCCAGCTTGGTTTGAATCTTGGCATAGAAAAGAAAGAAAATTGATCAGTTGTTATTTTAGGTTATTAATGGGTCATTTAGAGTTTATGTGTGATTATTAGTGTTGGGTAGTTATCGAATTTTGAATTTTATACAGGGAAGGAGATATAAAAAATGTTATAAGAACAGAGCAAGCTCATCTGTGTCAACACCAATTTACTCCCAACAAGTGTATGAAGAAAGTCTGGATTTTTTTTTATTTTTTTTACATCAACAGTCCAACTGTTGGAACTAATGTGTCTAATCAAATGGAGATGATGGTATTGCTAATTGATGATGGTGATGGTAATTGATGATTTTGGTGATGTGTTGGAGGATGATCAGTATGAAGGTTCAAAGTGTTTGCTTCGAGCAAATACAACAAGAAGATCATGCATAAAGATCAGCGTGTAATGAAAATAAGAATTTGTGAACAATAAATGAAGAAGAAGATGAAGAGATTACTTAAATATAAATTTATTTTGATAAAGGTCAAGACGGTCAACTACGGCCCAAGACCAAAACTCTAATTATAATTTTCTCAGGACCCAAACTCAAACCTGGTCACAAAGTTTGGACCCAAAGTCTAAATATCCCATAAAACAACTAGTATATCTTTTTTTTGATACTTTCATCATAGTATAATGACCAAAACACTAATACTAGAGACAAGTAAACAAATTATACTTCGTAATATTTTCTATAAATACTGACTTGAAAGAACATTGATAGAAATGGAACAAGTAAAGTATGTCGTTATTAACCTCGAACTGAAGGATGATGTGTTTGTTTATGTAGATACGTTTTCAGGTTCTTCATGAGTAACAAGAGTGATTATTAATGTTTCTATATTCCTAGTCTAACCTAACGAAGTTGAATCTAGTAACCAAATCAAGCAGCTTCGAGTTTTGAAACCAAAAATATGACAATCAAACTTGACATACCAACGCTTGGTGGGTTCAATCGAGCAATACTCTAACAACAACAACAACCATCTATCTTGGTATCAATAACCCGTGGACCTTCATTCATCACCTTCTTCATATCATTTTCGTAACCAAAATACATTGTGAAATATCCTTTCAGCATGGGAATAAACCTACATCCATCTTTGATCTTCCACTACTTCAACAAAATCTTAATAGAAACTTCAAACTCCATGTCAACTCTCTTCACGTCAATTATGCCTACTAAACTGAACTTCATATTCTCAAAACCCTTATCTTCAAGTTCTAACTTTAAAAACTGTTAGAGCACTGCTCGGTCGAACTCGCAAGCGTTGCTATCTCAAGCTTGTTTGCCAAGTTTAGTTGATCAAAACTATATACTTGATTTCTAGTCTACTTATAGCTATGTCTCGGATAGGATAGAAGTGTGTAGTTGATCTTTAAACTTAACGGCATTCACCAATTGAAGAAGAATATCTACTGAAGAGCTTGGAGGAACTTCATCAACAAAAGGTATGTGGAGACTAAAACTTATCTATCACTTAGAAGTTTATTCAATTCTATCTTCTAAAGAGACTAAGTCGTATAGCTATATAGACTTTTACATTATACACAATTAAAATTTCAAGCCGAGTTTATCTCGTTTATATATTTCTCGAAATACGTGTTGGAAGCTTTTAGCTTTAGCTAACTTCATCATCCACTTGACGAGTTTAGTTGGAGACAATTTATTTGTTGAAAACTAAATATTAAGTCAAGATGATCATGTGAAAATTACCTTGAACATCTTACAGGATTTGTGTGAGACAATCATTTGATGTTAACTTGGGAAGTTTCGTATTGATCGATTAATCATTTGAAGGTATGTGTAAGATTAACATTTTTGTCTTCTAAGAATGTTTCAATGATTAAATGAGAGTTTGGAACTACTACCAATGCCTGGATATAACATAGCATGTACACTTTGTATGTGCACTGTGAAGCTTTAGTTAAGGTCCGGAACTCTTGTTTGCGAATGGATTTACCTGTGAAAGGTCCGAAGCTGTAGTTCGCGTACTCCGTTTGCGAACGGCTAGACAAGGCTAAGTCTGTAACTGTCGTTCAGGTACTCTGTTTCGGATGATGTGACAAGGAAAAAATCCGGAACTATGGTTTGCGTACTCTGTTTGCGAACACATTGGTAAGTAACTAAAATCGATAAGTATGAAATACATACCCATGAACTCATGTTCGTTTTGCTGATAAAGTCCCTGGAACTTTAATGAAATAAGGTATGTGAACTTGTTTTATAAACCGTGGCATTATGTTCATGAATTGCTTCTTGTATAAGTACTTTGTACAATTACAAACCAAACCGAATTTGTTTCATATGGTTCATATATATTTCTATGAGATAGTGAGCATTTGAACAACTCTACTAAAGCACATTTAGATTCATTTGATTCTCTATCATGATTGATTGATCATCATATTTGATCAAGAAGTGTTAGATGAATGTGGCTAGACTATAAGTATTCATATGGATAACTTCGGTTAACTTTTCTTGAGCCAACAGGTATACATGTTTGGTACAGTTCATCCATATCTAATTATAGGTATGTTTTATTTGTGTGTATCAAGCTAATACCATCTAACGGTGGAGATTGATTGCTTAGTTTCTTAGCATACTTAGCTTGAATCTTAAATCAGGAGTTCATCTAACTAGTGAATATCAATTGCTTTGTTACTAAGCTATCTTAGCTTTGATTGTAAGCAACCCTGATTTGAAAGACTATATAAGGGAGAACTCTACCATCTGGGAAACATAATCCCGACACTCTCGCGTGTCCTAGTTTCAAACTAAAGTCGATTCTCCTTTAACCTAGGTTTTCCAAAAACATTATTAGGTTAACGACTTGAAGACTTCATTTGGGATTCGTGAAGCCAGATCCAACTATTTTCTCTGTAGTTGCGTATTCCGATCTAATTTTTTCTATCATATTGAGTTTTATCTTATCTAATATTTACTCGAGATTTATCTCCGATTGGTAAGATATAAAAAGTAATCACAACAGTTATTCGTCTCAGACTCTTGTGATTCCGAAATAACTTCTTCTGTTAATCAGTTAGGTTATTGTGAGGTGACTAACATTTCTAGGCTGCTCTTCGGGAGTATTAGACCGGATTATTAGTTGAGTTTCTTGTTCACCTTGATTTATCTAAAGATGGAAACAAAACCAGAATAGACATGACATATTTTTTTGTAAGTTTTCTACTTTGGGTTGTAGCAACTCTTTGTTGTGGGTGGGATCAGCTAAGGGAATCACGTGCGCAGAGTCTTGCAGGGATTCAAGAGGCATAGGAACGCGAATGTACCTTAATCGGTGTGAGACTTGGTTAGATCTCAAATAAATCCCAGTTCGAAGTTAACTTATAGTAGGCTAGAGTCTGTAGCGGCTTAATACAGTGTGGTGTTCAAATCTGGACTAGGTCCCGGTATTTTTCTGCATTTGCGGTTTCCTCGTTAACAAAATTTCTTGTGTCTGTGTTATTTCTTTTCCACATTATATTTGTTTATATAATTGAAATATCACAGGTTGTGCGTACTTCAATCACAGTTGATAAATCCGACCTTGTTTGTTGGATATAACCTGATTGACACTCAGACATTGGTCTATGGTACCATCTGAGTTATTCTCATATCATTCAGTCTCACCGATTTCTATCTAGTTGATTTACTGATTATATTGAGAAGGAGACAAAGCTCTTGGATATATTTCCTTGATTGAGTCTCACTGTCTATTTGATTATCTTGGAACTATATATATTGGAGTTAGTCCATATAGATTTTCGGACGAAATATTGGGTGTGGTTGTTACGCCCCCGCGTTTTCAATGGGTATCAGAGCAGGCAAATACGCTAAGACCTCATAAGTTTGTGTTTGTAGGAATTTGACTATATGGATAGAAGTGTTATCTCTATAAACGTACCGCCAGTCTTCGATAGCTCAATTACTTATGGTGGAAAATTTCTATGTGTGTCTTTCTACAAGCACGTGATTTTCAATCATGGGTTCCTGTTGTAAATGGCTATAATCCTCCAACAGTTATAGTAAACGTTGTAACTGTTGCAAAGGATATTGGTAGTTATAGTGATGTCGAGATTAGTGCTGCAAAGCAAAATTCTAACGGATTAAATGCTATCATTCATTCCATTACCCCATATTTTCAGTACCATGTGACTACGTGCACTCGGTCTAAAGATGCTTGGGATATCTTAGAAACCGTATTTGAAGGGAATACCTCTGAGAAAGAAGCTAGGCTTCAAAATCTAAATTCTGATTGGGAAAACCTTCGTATGGCTGATGAAGATTTATTTGATGAGTTTAATTACAAAGTGTCAGAAATTGTTAATGCATCTTTTGCATTGGGTAAGACTATTCCTGGAAAGGATATTGTGATGAAAATTCTCAGATATCTTCCAGCTAGATACGATTCTAAGAAACATGTCATCGTTGAGGGAAATAACCTTGAAACACTTTCCAGGAATACTCTTGTTGGAAAGTTAAAGATCTTTGATCATCAACATCTATCCAAAACTGGAAATGATTTTGCGTTCAAGCACAAAAGAACACTAAACTACATGATAAAAATAAAAGTGTTGGCAACTATGTGGATGATCCTATTGAGACTGAATCATCAAATGAAAATCTTGACAACTCAGTTTCTCTAATCACAAGATAATTTAGAGATCTTCTTTTAAATAGAAGTAAACGCTTCACCAGAGACAAATATACATAATCAGTTAAGCCTCATGATTGTGTTCCTCCTTAAAACAGGGATATTGTCGACACTGATGATGAGGACATTCCACAGTGCTTCAAGTGTAAAGGTTTTGGTCATTTTGCTAATGAGTGTCCAAATCGTAGATAATACACTGGGATCAAAGGACTTACTGCAACTCTTGATAAAACATCTGATCACTATGATTCTATAGAAGATGAAAAATCAAGTGTAGCACTCCTTGGTGAAAATATCAATTTTGATAATTGTAGCAATACTCATATCAACCTTGACATTTTTACTGGAGAAACATCGTCAACCACATTGGAAGATGAAATGGATTTTTCTATGTCTAATGAAAACTCTACCTCTTATGTTTCATGTACTTCGCTTTGTTTAGAAGCATGTTCGACTATAGTGCCTGAACCATCCTCCACATTGACATGACCTTATTGTACTCTTAAGGGTCATGAACTCTGTAATTGTTTCAAGTACAAACATAAAGTAAGATATGTCAACACACCGCAACGGAGAGCCATCCGATTAGCAAACAAGCTCAACATTGTTCTGAAATCAAGTCCATCCTAGGTATGTAAATTTAACTCCTCTTCTAAGAAGTTGATTTCTAAGGAAAAGGTTAGATCACTACAGAAAATAACTAGGTCTAAACGATCTATAAAAAAGGGGTGTTGATAATTCCGTGCAAGAATCTTATGGTGAACAAATTATTGTTCACCCCAACACAGTCTGATTGTGTTGGTAGTGCATCTTGTCTCATGTGCCCGTATTTAGAAAAGACACAAGAATTGTGCACGATTGGGCTCTAGGGTCAGAAACTATTCTAGTTTGTATCTTGAATACTATTACTTGAATTTATATTTGTTCTTTTCATATTTTCAAGTAATGGTATTGAAAAGATTTCACCCTAACTGAATAAAAAAATGGGTCAAAATCGATATTTCTACTCTCTTAGGGTTGTCCGTGTTGATTGTACGTGAACTCTACGTACTATATATAAAGGTTTTGTTACCCTACAACTTTTTCCTTCTCTGAAACTGATCTTTCCATCAAAAGATTGCTTGTAGAGCTGTTTTATTTGCGTTTCTTTTCACAAACCCATATTTCGATTTATGGAGACTCCAAGCATCATCTCTTCCGATGGAAAAGATGTTAATATGATTGTTAAACCGTCATTCATGAAGGAAAAAGAGAAATCCCACTCCTCTTCAACTTTGAAGAGAAAAAGGAAGAATATGAATAAACCAAGAGCTAACACCTCAAATCTTCAAAAGTTTTTTGTTGTTCTTGAAGAGTTAAAACAAACAAGGATGGAGATTCAGAAAACAAAGGCTATCGCACTAAGATCTCTTGAAATCAAAAGCCCCTGGTTCGGCAACAGTCAAGAAGGTTTGTTGGAATTGATTCCTTTCTTCATGAACCTTATGTTCCAATGTTTGTTGATGACAAGGAGTTCGGGGATGATAAAGAGTTTTTCAAGAATCTTAATGTCTATGGTACTTCTTATGTGAATTTATTCTTATGTTTAAGAAGGAATACTAGGGTTTGGTATAGCAAATATTGTGATTACACATGGTTGTTTCCAACGATTTTTATCTTGCAATTTTATTAGATTTATTTAGTTAAATTCTAAGTTATTTGGAAGATGATCTTGCAGTATTTAATTTATTGGTTTTATATATTGAAAATGTCTTATGAGATATATATGTGTTTACGTTCATGAACTATATTGTTATCTCATAAATGCTCAAAAGTTAAGTCTATTATGTCTTTATGCAAATATTGGTAAAAGATAAAATGAACTTTTTGAGAAAATTCCACACTATTGATCTTTCCCTGATCTACAATTATGTGAAAGTACTATATTTACTCTGTAAGTTTTCTTATGTTGAGTGATTTACGAATAAATTAATCAATAAGATCTTCTTGTGGTTAATTTGCTCGAGTTTACTGGATAAAAATCCATGTGATTTGTTAACGTCCAAACAAATCCTTCTTTTCGCGTAAAAGTAAGGTCGCTCATGTTGTTCTCTTGGGAATGCCATCAAATGGGGGGATAGTTCTTAAATGAACTTGTGCTTAATTGTCATATCTTTGTGGGGAGAGCGGTTGTGGAATTTGAAAGAGCGAGTTAACTTGTATCTTAATAAACTCCTTGATGAATACACTAAGTTTCGACTATGTGAAATCATCGAAACAAAGTTGATATGTTTTCCTTTTTGTCATGAATTATCTTTTGAGAATTCATTCTGATCTCATAGTTTTCGTACCTTTGCCAATTTATATTGACAAAAAGGGGGAGAATTATTTGGTAGTTCGCATTGCATACATATGGTTTAATTTACGGATCATTATGCAAGGTGGGGTGTTTTTCATTATAAGATGGAAGTATTGACTAAGGGGGACGGATACATATCACCGTAGTATTATTTCTAAGTTGTGATGTAATTGAACTTTGATTGTATATAATAATACTATGACACTGAATAACAATACGAAAACATATACATTGATACTTATTGTTATTGCTACAGATCTTCAACAACAATGATGTTGAGTTGAACACATTCATAATCGATGGAGAACTTGAAGTAACGAAGAATTCAAGGAAGTTGAAGAGCCAAGGAACATGATGGATCAAAAATTATAAAGTTTATTTATTTTGAAATTCATATGTACTGATAGTTTTGTCACTAAAATTGACAAAGGGGAGGATTGTTAGAGCACTGCTCGATCGAACTCGCAAGCGTTGCTATCTTAAGCTTATTTTTCAAGTTTAGTTGATCAAAACTATATACTTGATTTCTAGTCTACTTATAGCTATGTCTCGGATTAGGATAAAAGTGTGTAGTTGAGATTTAGACTTCACGGCATTCACCAATTGAAGAAGAAGATCTATTGAAGAGCTTGGAGGAACTTCATCAATAAAAGGTATGTGGAAACTAAAACTTATCTATCACTCAGAAGTCTATTCTATTCTATCTTCTCAAGAGACTAAGTCTTATAGCTATATATACTTTTACATTATACACAATTGAAATTTCAATCTGAGTTCATCTCGTTTATATATTTCTCGAAATACGTGTTGGAAGCTTTTAGCTTTAGCTAGCTTCATCATCCACTTGACGAGTTTAGTTGGAGACAATTTATTTGTTGGAAGTTTCGTATTGATCGATTAATCATTTGAAAATTACTTGAAGCTAGTGTTATGTGTAAGGTTACCATTGTTGTCTTCTAAGGATGTTTCAATGATTAAATGAGAGTTTGGAACTACTACCAATGCCTGAATATAACACAGTATGTATACTTTGTATGTGCACTGTGAAGCTCTAGTTTAGGTCAAGAACTCTTGTTTGCGAACTATGTTTGCAAACGTATTTACCTGTTAAAGATCCCGAGTTGTAGTTCACGTACTCTGTTTGCGAACGGCTAGACAAGGGTGTAGATGGGGCAAAACGAGTTGCTGGTTTTTAAGGAATTGAGGAGACGACTGTGCGGAGGAAACTCCTTGAACCGAGCGAACTGTATAACCTCACGTAGATGCACTGCAAAAAAGGGAGTGCTTTGAATTCGAGAGATCAATCTGTAGGACTCCGGCCTAAACCAAGACAACGGCCGTTCCAGAGTCAATTCGGTCACAAGAGAAGATGGGTCGATCTGTAGGAGGGAAGTTGAGAAATGTGTGAGATCAATGGTGATCGAAGATTGTAGGTGTGTTGTGTGTTCTGCGTGAAGAAATAAGATAAGCTTTAATTGATTAAATTTTGCTTTGTTGAGAGTAATTGCTCAGACGTCGAGTTCTTAATCTCTTGTTGTCTATTTTACGAAAGATTGTTTGTCTTTTCAATCATGATTCAGAGACTTATTTATACTGCAAGAATTGTAAAACACCTTGATCCCATGAAGTGTGACAATTGCTGTAGTCAAAGAGTGGGGAAGTGGGAATCGTGTTAAAACCAGTTGCTCATCGTGCGGAGACTTGGTTGATTCTCCACCCACTACTTTACTAACTCCTCCAACTGCTTGCACGACTTGCTCACATTCTCATCATGTGTATGAACATACGTGTCGTAGACCGCCAGACCAAAACCCTAATTGATATCCCCCCATGTGACACGATTGATGTCTCGTGATTGTGGAGTCTTCAAGGCAGACGTGTATTTAGTTTGTCAGTTGCTGACTTAATGAGACGATAAATCCTTGTATTGCTGAGTCGAACGTGATTTGCAAATGTTCTGAGACTCATGAAATGAATTGAACGTGTCTGTTGAGACAGAGATATAATTCTCGAATAAATGTTGATAGTTAAGATGAGCAAATATTACTCATTTGAAGAATTGTTGAATATTGATAGTTGAACCAATATTCCTTAGTCTGAGCAAATATTGCTCATCTGAGCAAATGTTGCTCGTTTGATGAATTATTAAAATACCGGCAACTGAACCGAGTATAATAATTAAAGTGTTGATTACGGGATCAACATAAAATTATTAGTTCTTGAATCTGGAATTATGAACCTTGGATTCGAAACCCTAATTTCGATCAATTGCTGATCAATTGATAATTTATTGAAAATCAACCACATAGTGAAGGAGGGACCAACTACATGGGATGATGGGTCGACCATGTAGCGCTCAGATGCTCGAGTGAGCAAATACCAAAGTCTCTTGAAGACCAGTTGGTGAAAGGATGATTAAATGCTGGTTTAATCATTTATTAAAATAATGTTCGTCTGATCCTTAGGTGATAAAACCTAATTATGATGGAGTGAGGGACCGACCAAGAAGTCATGGAACCGGCCCTGGTTGGTCATGGGATCGATTGACGATCATTTGATGAAATTCCAGGTTGTTTGGAAGAGTTTGAACCTAATATGAACAAATTAGGTCAAATTATGAAAATATGTGGGATCGGCTTCTTGCAAGCCAAAGAGCCAACCTTGGTCGGTCAAGTTAATATGCTCATGTCACCAAAGTGTTTATGTCTCAGTCCTGAGAATTTTGATATTTTCTGATGTGCGTTTGAGCAACATTTTGAGAAAATATGAAGAAATCAAGGTTTTTGCTCAAACTCAGGAAATTTCATAAGATGAAGGAAATAATAATAATAAAATAAGGAACCATGAAGTGTGGAACCGGCTATGGATAAGGCACGGCCGGCCGGCCAATAAGCCTGGTCCCATGGCACTTTTCCTAATTTTATATTATTTCATGATTTTAAGGAAATATCATGAAATCAAGGAGTTTGTTGAAACTAAGGAGTTTCCTTGAAGTGAAGGAGTTTCCATGAGATGAAGGAAACAATAATAATAATAATGATAAAATAAGGGGCGCGTGGGACCGGCCATGGCTAGGGCATGGTCGGCCGGCTAGTGGCCCGGTCCCGTGAACCTTTCCTAACTTTATATTATTTTCATGATTTGAAGGAAATATCATGAAATTAAGGAGTTTCATAAGATGAAGGAAATAATAATAATAAAATAATAAGGAATCATGAGGTGTGGGACCGGCCACAACTAGGGCATAGCCGGCCGGCTAGTAGACTCGGTCCCATGATACCTTTCCCAATTTTATATTATTTCCTTGGTGTGAAGGAAACACCATGAAACTGAGGGGTTTCCTCAAACGAAGGAGTTTTGTTCAAATGAAGGGATTTTCATGAGATCAAGGAAAAATAATAAAAATATGATAAAATAAAGAATTAGGCGTGGGATTGGCCACGATATGACTGGTCGGTCGGTGGGCCCAGTCCCCTAGCTAATATTTTATTATTATTATTTTTCTTCATATTTTGCATAGGTTCATCGTTCCTTCGTATTTTGGAATACTCGTTCGTGCATTCAGGTGCTCGTTAGTGCATTATTGCTGAATACACTTGCACCATTTTGGTCGGGGCTTACTCGATAGCAGCTCAGATGCCCGTACGTTAAATATTTATCACTAACTCATGGAATTCTACTTGGAAGAACCACGAATTGAAGTAATGAAATATTATGAAGAACGTAGAATATTTCTGAATATTCAGTTAAGGAATTTAAGGATAAATAATTAATTGATGGCTCTATACTAGCAGGCATGCTGTCTAGGAGCATTAATTATTTGATAATTGAGTGATATGAGCTTGTTGAAGCGTCATATTTTTTTTATATAGTCAGGGAAAACATTGTTGCATCCTGAAGACGTTATTGCTCTATACTAGCAGGCAAGCTGTCTAGGAGCCGTCCAATCGTTCGATTCTATATAGAAATAATTAATGAAATTGCTCAAAGTATTCATGAGATATGTCGTTGCCTCAGTTGAGAGACTGCACATCTACATATGCTCTGAGAGAAAGTATTCTCAGTCAGAGGTTCTTGCGGCATGAGCTATCATGCTTCAATGAGATACATGAGCCTCAATACTCATCTGATTGCTCGATCATGAGTATGTACAATTATGGTTTTACGATTTTAGCCTTCGTTGAAAATCCACCATCTACAAAGGGTAAGTCCGGAACTGTGGTTCGCGTACTCTGTTTGCGAACGGCATGACAAGGCCAAAGTCCGGAACTGTGGTTTGTGTACTCTGTTTGCGAACACAGTGGTAAGGTTTTAAAATCGGTAAGTATGAAATACATACTCATGAACTCATGTTCGTTTGCGACCTAAAGTCCCTGGAACTTTAATGAAATAAGGTATGTGAACTTGTTTTACAAACCGTGGCATTATGTTCATGAATTGGTTCTTGTATAAGTACTTTGTACAATTACAAACCAAACCGAATTTGTTTCAAATGGTTCATATATATTTTTATGAGATAGTGAACATTTGAACAACTCTCTTAAAGCACATTTAGATTCATTTGATTATCTACCATGATTGATTGATCATTATATTTGATCTTGAAGTGTTAGATGAATGTGGCTACACTATAAGTGTTCATATGGCTAACTTCGGTTAACTGTTCTTGAGTCAACAGGGTATACACGTTTGGGTACGGTTCATCTGTATCTAAATATAGGTATGTTTCATTTGTGTGTATGAAGCTAATACCATCAAACGATGGAGATTGATTGTTTAGTTTCTAAGCAGACTTAACTTGAATCTTAAATTAATCAAGAGTTCATCTAACGGTGAATATCAATTGCCCTGTTACTAAGCTATCTTAGCTTGAATCTTAAATCAAGAATTCATCTAACGTGGAATATCAATTGCTCTGTTACCAAGCTATCTTAGCTTTGATTATAAGAAACCCTGATTTGACTATATAAGGGAGAACTCTACCATCTGGGAAACCTAATCCCGATATTCTCGTGTGTCCTAGTTGCAAAATAGAGTCGATTCTCCTTTAACCTAGCTTTTCCAAAACCATTATTAGGCTAACGACTTGAAGACTTCATTTGGGATTCGTGAAGCTAGATCCAACTATTTTCTCTGTAGTTGTGTATTCTGATCTTACTTTTTCTATCGTATTGAGTTTTATCTTCTATAAGATTTACTCGAGATTTATCTCCGATAGGTAAGATATAAAAAGTAATCACAACAGTTATTCGTCTCAGACTCTTGTGATTCCGTAATAACTTCTTCTGTTAATCAGTTAAGTTATTGTGAGGTGACTAACATTTCTCGGTTGCTCTTCGGGAGTATAAGACCGGATTATTAGTTGAGTTTCATATTCACCTTGATTTATCTAAAGACGAAAACAAAACCAGAATAGACATAGACATATTTGTTTGTAAGTCTTCGACTTTGGGTTGTAACAACTCTTAGTTGTTGGTGAGATCAGCTAAGGGAATACCACAGGTTGTGCGTAGTTCAATCACAGTTGATAAATCCGACCTTATTTGTTGGATAAAACCTGATTGACACTCGGACATTGCTCTTTGGTACCATCTGAGTTATTCTCATATCAATCAGTCTCACCGATTCTACCTAGTTGATTTACTGATTGTATTGAGAAAGAGATAAAGCTCTTGGATATATTTCCTGGATTGAGTCTCACTGTCTAGTTGATTCTCTTGGAATTATATTAAAGTTAGTCCATAAAGATTGCGGAACGAATTATTGGGTGTGATTATTATGCCCCCACGTTTTTAATTGGTATCAGAGCAGGCAAACACGCTAAGACCTCATAAGTCTGTGTTTGTAGCAATCTGACTATATGGACAGAAGTGTTATCTCTATAAACGTATCGCAAGTCTTCGATAGATCGAATTACTTATGGTGGAAAATTGCTATGCGTGTCTTTCTACAAGCACGCGATTTTCAATCATGGTTTCTTGTTTTAAATGGCTATAATCTTCCAACAGTTATAGTGGACGGTGTAACTGTTGCAAAGGATATTGGTAGTTATAGTGATGTCGAGATTAATGCTGCAAAGCAAAATTCTGACGGATTCAATGCTATCACTTATGCCATTACCCCATACCTTCAGCAACATATGACTACGTGCACTCGGTCTAAGGATGCTTGGGATATCTTAGAAACCGTATTTGAAGGGAATACCACTGAGAAAGAAGCTAGGCTTCAAAACCTAAATTCTGATTGGGAAAACCTTCATATGGCTGATAAAGATTTATTTGATGCGTTTAATCACAAAGTGTCTTAAATTGTTAATGCATCTTTTGCATTGGGTAAGATTATTCCTGAAAAGGATATTGTGATGAAAAATTCTCAGATATCTGCCAGCTAGATACGATTCTAAGAAACATGCCATCGTCGAGGGAAATAACCTTGAAACACTTTCCAGGAATACTTATGTTGGAAAGTTAAAGATCTTTGATCATGAATATCTATCCAAAACTGGAAAGGATATAGCATTCAAAGAGCAAAAGAACACTAAACTACTTGATAAAAGTAAAAGTGTTGGCAACTATGTGGATGATCCTATTGAGATTGAATCATCAGATGAAGATCTTGACAACTCAGTTTATCTAATCACAAGACAATTTAGAGATCTTCTTTTGAAGAGAAGTAAACGCTTCACCAGAGATACGCATCATCAGTTAAGCCTCATGATCGTGTTCCTCCTAAAAACAGGGATTCTGTCGACACTGATGATGTGGACATGCCACAATGCTTCAAGTGTAAAGGTTTTGGTCATTTTGCTAATGAGTGTCCAACTCGTAGAAAATACACTGGGATCTAAGGTCTTGCTGCAACTCTTGATGAAATATTTGATCACTATGATTCTACAGAAGATGAAAAATCAAGTGTAGCACTCCTTGGTGAAAATATCAATTTTGATAATTGTAGCAATACTCATATCAACCTTGACATTTTTCCTAGAGAAACATCATCGACCGCATTGGAGGATGAAATGGATTTTTTCCTGTCTAATAAAAACTCTATCTCTTATGTTTCAGGTACTTCGCTTTGTTTAGCAGCATGTTCGGCTATAGTGCCTGAACCATCCTCCACATTGACATGTCCTTATTGTACTCTTAAGGGTCATGAACTCTCTAATAGTTTCAAGTACAAACATAAAGTAAGGTATGTCATCAGCTAAGGGAATCACGTGCACAGAGTTCTGCTGTGATTCAAAAGGCGTAAGGAACGCGACTGTACCCTAATCGTGTGAGACTTGGTTAGGGCTCAACTACATTCTAGTTCGAATATAACTTGTAGTAGGCTAGAGTCTGTAACGGCTTAATACAGTGTGGTGTTCAAATCAGGACTAGGTCCCGGGGGTTTTCGGTATTTGCGGTTTCTCGTTAACAAAGTTTCTAGTGTCTGTGTTATTTCTTTTCTGCATTATATTTGTTTATATAATTGAAATATTGCAGGTTGTGCGTAATTCAATCACAGTTGATAAATCCGACCTTGTTTGTTGGATAGAACTTGATTGACATTCGAACATTGGTCTTTAGTACCATCCGATTTATTCTCATATCAATCAGTCTCACAGATTTCTATCTAGTTGATTTACTGATTGTATTGAGAAAGAGATAAAGCTCTTTGATATCTTTCTTGATTGAGTCTCACTTTTAAGTTGGTGCTCTCGGGATTATATTGGAGTTTAGTCCATATAGATTGTCGTACGAAATATTGGGTGTGGTTGTTATACCCTCGCGTTTTAAAAAACAATACCCATACACATGATCAAGAGGAGTTTCAATATTATCTTTGTAGGTTCACGACTACGGATTACCTTACTAGTTACAACATCACGATATCCTGATTTGATAGGATGAATCTCTATGCATTATAAACATAGATATAGCCGTTGGAGATTTAAGGAGTTTGATTACAGAAATCCGTCCAACAACTAATTATTCACTCAGATTAGTAACATAGATCGTTGTTGGAGTCCTAAGAAGTTTGATGTATGACGCTCAACAACTAATTATGCTCTCAGATTAGTAATTTGTATAGATAATTGTTGGAGTCTTAAGAAATTTGATTACAAAAATCCATTTAGCAGCTAATTATTCTCTCAGATAAAGAATTTTATTTCAAAACCTAGCGTTATTCTCTCATACTAGGAATTTTATTTCAAAATCTAGCGTTATTCTCTCAGACTACGAGTCTTAAAAAGTTTTATTTTTGACGTTTAACAACTAACTATTCAAAGAAGTTTGATTACAGAATTCCGTTCAGCATCTAATTGTTCTCTCAGATTAGGAATTTGATTTCAAAACCTAGCATCATTCTCTCATATTAGAAATTTTATTTCAAAACCTAGCGCCGAAAAATATCATTCACAAGTCCCCCCCGCATACATTCCCAAGTTTTACATTCTCCCACAGTAGCTTCCTTTTACATTCTTTACCAACTACGCATAAGCATTCACGACAGCCACAACTCCGACGGCTATGTCTAAAACTATGGAATGGCCGCATTAGGCAAAGCCAAACGAGCAGGCATATGGGCATCCAGCCCGTCACATAGGGAGCAAAAATGGGCTAGACATCCCCTTTTTAAACGACAGTCATGTGGGTCCTGTTCCGCGTATGAAACGCGTATCTCAACTTAAACTTATCCTTTTATTATCCACCGTCGACAGTGACACTCATCAATCAACATGTTCAATTAATTGCAAAAATACAATATTCTAATGTAGATCAAAGAGAGAGACATTAGATCAGCCAAAGTTGACCATCATCCTTTCATCCAAAGATGTATCCAACGGTCGTCAATACACATACGAAACCGTCCTCCTCTTTCCTTGATCAAAAACAAGGATCCACACAACAAAATCTTAAAAAAAGCGTAACAGAAAAAAAGAAAGTACTAAATCTTTTCGGAGTACTTAAGGAAAAATATAAACTAATAATCAGTTTACTTTTAACCCGCACTTAAAAACTGAAGATCTTAGTTCCAGATTCGATTTGATTTTGTAAAACGAAAACGAAATCTCTGTAAAAAATCAAGAAGAAAGAAATTGTGAGGAGAATGAGTAGTAGAGGTAGAACAACAAGAGTAGGGAAATACGAATTGGGAAGAACAGTTGGAGAAGGGACTTTTGCGAAAGTCAAGTTTGCTAAAAACGTTGAGACTGGGGAGAATGTTGCTATTAAGATTCTTGATAAAGAAAAAGTTCTTAAACATAAGATGATTGGTCAGGTATAACTTTGATTCTTTAATTCGATTTTTTTTTTTTTTTTTTTTTTGTTGATTCTAGTTTTGATTAGTAGGAAGACATAAACATATGATCTAATTACACAAAATGATCAAATTTGCACAATTTGAGGTTTTCAGATAGGACCCTTTTGGGTTTTTGTTGGTTTCAATTTGGAATTCTCCTTTTGTTTGAGGGTGAAAGTTTCATTTTGATGTGAATTATGCAGATTAAGCGAGAAATATCGACCATGAAATTGGTTAGACACCCGAATGTGGTTCGACTGTTCGAGGTAATATTATAATTTGTTTGTGAATTGTGAAGTTTGTTCATGATTTTTGTGAAAATGGGGATTACTATTTGGTGTAGGTTATGGCCAGTAAGACAAAGGTGTACATTGTTTTGGAGTTTGTCACAGGTGGTGAACTTTTTGACAAAATTGTAAGATATTCTCCTTTCCTTGATTTCAAGTTTTATTGTTGGGAATTCTCATCATTTAGAGGATATAATTTCGTAGACTTTGTTTCGTCCTGTATTACTTAGGCTAAACAAGGTAGATTGAAGGAAGATGAAGCAAGGAAATACTTTCAGCAGCTAACACATGCTGTGGATTATTGCCATAGTAGAGGAGTTTTCCATAGAGATTTGAAGGTAAATTTTTCTTTTTATTATACCACATTGCATTTATTTTCGCTTTTGTTGTGGTTTTGGTTATTATTTTGCATCTTTACTCAATCAGCAGGACAACTGCTTTCGTGTACTTACTAGCCTGAGAATTTGCTGTTGGATGGTAATGGGGATCTTAAAGTCTCAGATTTTGGATTAAGTGCTCTGCCTCAGCAACTTCGAGTGAGTGTCAAAACAATTTTTCTCTTATGATTGCAGATAAAGATAGATTTCCTGTTATGATGCTACAGGAACAACTCGATAAATGTAACCTTTTCTCGTTTCAGGAAGATGGGTTACTTCACACGACCTGTGGGACACCCAATTATGTTGCTCCAGAGGTATTTATAGCTTCCGACAATTTGAATTCTTAATGTGAGACTAACTTTCTCCTTTATCCTCCCAAACCCCCATTGTTAATTCTCTTTATATCTCTCTTCTATTTGGTGTTATTTGAGCTATATCCTTCTACTTCTTTTCTAGGTAATCAACAATAAAGGTTATGACGGAGCTAAGGCAGATTTCTGGTCATGTGGCGTAATCCTTTTTGTTCTCATGGCAGGCTATCTTCCTTTCGAAGAATCAAACCTCATGGAATTATACAAAAAGGTGAGCTTCGTTGTTAGGAATCTATGTCCATGGGTGATCTAGGATTCATTTGCTGTTGTTTTCTTTGATCATCTGAAAATAAAATAAGTGGATGCCATTCAATATATATTGTGCAGACACTGCAGTATCAATGGCATGCTTTAATGCTTGATAAATTGGAGAGTTTCATTTGTGGTTTTGTTGTAATTGCTGTTGTGGGGTGGGATTGATGAAACAACTATTTTGGAAGTCTTCAACTATTGTACTGTAGATACTCAAGTGAGAGTTTACACTTAACACGTCAAACTTTCAACCTTGATTTTTATGAGGAATTGTCTGATTGCAGATCTTTAAGGCTGAATTTACGATTCCTTCATGGTTTTCTTCGGGTGCAAAGAAATTAATCAAAAGGATCCTTGACCCCAATCCTTCAACTGTAATTCCCTTCACTTAATTACTTTTATGTTGTTTTTGAAATATAGAGCATTTGTGAATAATATTCGTTCATATTCAAGTAGTCGGATGAATGTAGTCTATGTCCTGAACTTATAATGGTATTCTTCAACAGAGAATTACTTTCGCTGAGTTATTACAGAACGAATGGTTTAAGAAAGGATACAAGCCTCCAGTCTTTGAACAAGAAGAGATTAATCTTGATGATGTCGACGCTCTTTTTAATGAAGCTGCGGTAATTTTTCTCGTAATGATATAAAATTGTATAAACAGAGCAATCCGCATGTATAGTTAGTGACTGTCAGAGAAGGCAGTAGACTGTAGTATTGAGTTTTAGTTACTGGTTTCTTTCTTGACACAGGAAAGCAGAAATCTTGTTGTAGAAAAGAGGGATGAAAGACCAGTTACCATGAATGCCTTTGAACTCATCTCTCATTCTCAGGGTCTCAATCTCAGCAATCTATTTGATAAGCAGATGGTATGTTTTATTCACTTTGTATTGATTAAACTTGAAATCAGTGAACTTGGTATTTAGGTTCTATTTAACAGTCATCTATGCTTAGTCGTGAATGCTTGTTATTTCTCTTTTACCTTTTCGCGTGTAGCTATAATCCATTGCTTAGTGTGGTACTGTTTATACTTCTGCTCTCCTTAGGGACTTGTTAAAAGGGAAACTAGATTTACATCCAAACTTCCGGCCAAGGAGATACTTGCTAAAATCGAAGAAGCTGCCACTCCTTTGGGATTTGATGTAAAAAAGAATCAGTACAAGGTACAGGATCATCACCCTCCTAACGCTTCTACTTTATAGCTTTCTTTCCTGATAAGTTATTTTTTCATATAATTGTTTCAGATGAAGCTTCATGGAGGTAAGGGTGGACGAAAAGGACCTTTGTCCATTGCAACAGAGGTATTTAATTGCCCTCTTATTTTGAAACCAAAGGAAAAATTGAACTATTAAATTAGACGTCTTAGTGCTCTTTACTGGAACTTCTTCGTGTTTGTTGTGATCAAGAAAACTAGCTTCCAGTTGGTTAATTATTAGTTGTCAGAAACAAAAAAAAGTTTGTTAACAATAAGATGCATACCTGCTAATGTTGCATATTTGTTTCCTTCAGGTTTTTGAGGTGGCTCCTTCATTGTACATGGTCGAGCTACGTAAAGCTGGTGGAGATACACTTGAATTTCACAAGGTATAATAGTCATTACGCTTAACGTATTACTCAGCGAACATCGACAAAGAAACATTTAATCATTTGCAATTTTCATTCAATCTTGAAGTTTATACTTTACTGTGTGCAGTTTTACAAGAACATATCAACTGGTTTGGATGACATTGTGTGGAAATCCGAAGGGGAAGCCAAGAAAACAGAAACTGGTATCTTTGCATGCTATTTTTGTTTTTGAACTTCACAATGATTCTAAGTTCCTATGTTCTGATTCATATTTGTTCCTTGCAGATGTTGCTGGGCCATCTGATAATTTAAAGAAAAATCCAATCAAGTAACTTGATGTATCAGTTCTGTCTTTCTTTGATTTTAGATTTTGCCATGTTCTTCCCACAAGGGAATGAGTAACAGGTAGATATTTTACGGCGTTGTAACGGAACTGTACAAATAATACATAATATTGAATGGTGAATGCTTGGTTCGCCTAATTCTGTTTACCTATGTAACTGCACAATAGAGAGCAGTGCACGGGAATTTTTTGGCAAGCCTTTCCTTGAAGTTTCAGATAGCAGAAGAAATAAAAGTGAAATTGGAACTTGGACATAACTGGCAAAATGATTAGCATAGACAGAACGAGGTTTCTTCTGATGGGGTTATAGCAGACTAAGAGTAGTCTCTACAAAGGAAAACACATGATTGAGGGACCTGCCATCATTGGAACAGGCACTTTTATGCATCAATTCCTTGTGTTATCCTACCTGCACCAGATGCAGTTACCTATAGGAATAACGTTTAACAGATTTCACTCATGAGTCGCACCAAATTCTGCCAAAGTGCACATTGCTTGGTTCTAATAAATGGAAAATTTAGAAAGTGACTTTTATGATACCCAGCAAGGGCCATCAGTCTAGCATCTGGAATTAATCATACCCAGCTACAAACTTTTGACTCCAATAATGAGATAATCAGTTAAGGAAGCACAAAAATGAAAATCCTACCAAATTTCTGATACAATGAATCAAACAAATTAAACAATGAAAAAAAAAGGGTTTCATTCATAGTTTTGCAGTACACTGTTTTCAGTTGATCATCAGACATAGTTCTTTATTATTCATCATAAACAACAAAAACAAACGAAACAAGAAAGCCAGGCTCACCAAGTTCGGGAAAATCTAACACTGAGATGTTGACAAGCTTAGCACGCCGAGTATCCGGGTCCAGTTCCATCCGAAACCCTAGCTCAGCAAGTGCAGGAACATCTGCAGACCCTTGAATCTCCAATTCTGCCACTACTTTCTGGTTCTCTTCGTTTCCCTCGAGCAAATTCCTCACTGCCCATATTCCATATTCCCTCAAAAACTCATTATAATCATCAGTAACACATTGTTGCAACAGCAAAAGGATAGCATCTTTCTGCCTAATTTCATCTTGCACATGCTTCATCCCATACAAACAATTAGCGGTAACAGCAACTATATCCCTCCTAAACCCTTTATAAGGGCAAACCTTCAATCGAGAAGTGCTCTCTTGTCGAATAGATTTCTTGGTTGTCAAAGGGGGACCCAGCTCACGAAGAACATCTATAAGAAGATCTAAAAGTCCTGATGACAGTAATAAATCAATAGTAACTGATTCTTCAGTTCCTAAATTAACTCTATCCTGTGCACAAATATCCCTTAAAATGTTGATTGAATACCCAAGAACATCAACTGCAGGAGTACCAGTTGGAAGCATAGATTGGCCTCTCAAGAAAAAATTAACTACTGTAATAACTCTCTTCAGTATTCCAAGAATGGAGAGAGCGAACTCCTTGGATACATTTTCGTTACGTCTCTTGTTCAAGATCCCAAAGAGGATACTCAATAGAAATCCATTCTCTAGTGTAAAGATATCACCAGTCTCCTTCAAATTATTGCTCTTTTCGTGTGCACCAGTTGTGCTCAATATAAAAAAATAATGGTGAAAAATAAGCTTCCTCCAGGCAGATTTTTTCAAGCAGCCCCAACAACCAATTTTCTCCAAGACCATCTAATAAAAAGAAAAAAAAAAACATTAAATATACAAAAACACAAGTATGTTGCATAAAAACACAGCAAACATGTTGCTATATCAACAAGAGATCAAAACACGGCATATGCATAAGAACACACAAAAAGTTACCTCTTGAAGCAGTTCTAACAATTTCTGCAACAATCTGTAAGCCTGGAACCTCGCAAAGATGTCTCATTATTTCATTACTTCCATGGCAGCAAGAATATATAACCATACTCAGTACATCAGAAGTTTTTTTCACCCGAAGTCCAGCAATATCTTTAAATACAACAGGAAAAAGATGAGACCAGACAGCAGCCTGATGTTCTTCCCCCGCTCCACATACATTTCCTAGAAGCTCCAACCCAAACCGGATAATCTCGATAATGTCATCAGTAGAGTTAGTATCAAAACTAATTGAACACAATGCCCTAGCAACAACGTCGACTCCATCTTCCTCTATGAAGCAATTTTGATTCAATATTTCTCCCGCACAAAGGTTTCTAAGAAGTTTAAAAGACAAAATAAGAATATAATGATTTGAAGAGGAGATTTGACATCTTGTGAGGTCAAGAACTATAGGTAGGATCTTCACTGAAGAAAGTTTCAAGCGACCGTCAGGAGTTTTAGCAGTTTCTATAAGATTTTCAAGGGCTTGCTCTAATTTGGAACAATTTGCACTAACAAACAACGGGCCAAGAATGTGCTCAGGCACAGTCAGAGGCGATGTATTCTCCATCTCTTAAACACAAGAGTCGCGAAGAACCTGAAAGCTACTAACCTGTGGAAACGAGTTTTATACATCAGCTACCATGAAATCTACAGTAAAGAATATTAACAAACACACCATGAAATTGACATAAAGAAGTATCCTACTAAACAAAACCAATGCAATTACTACAAAATCTCATCAAATCATGTCTCTCACCATGAATGTTAAACCCTAGATAAGTCTTTCACAAAACCCTAAACCAACAAAACTCAAAAATAATGAATAAATTTAATCAATGGTCCGTGAGGCAGAAAGAAATTTATTGATGAGGAAAACAACAAGAAGAAGAACATAATGGATGTGAAGTTAGCTTACAGATGCTAGGGGTTTGGCAGGCCCGATGCATATGCTTTCAATAAGCTCTCCAGCCTCAACTTCTTCTCTTTTTTGTCTCTGTATATTTGTAGTTCCTTGAACTTAAATACTTAACTAAATAGGATTACAAGTGAATTTTGTAACTAAATAGGATTACAAATGAATTTTCAGCAAGGGTTGGCGGCCTAGCATCTGGAATTAATCATACCTAGCTACAAACTTTGAACTCCAATAAGGAGACAATCAATCATCAAAACACAAACAAGAGAATCACACCAAATTGCTAAAAAAAAAACATGAATTAAACAAATCCAACTGTGAACATTAAAGAAAAAAAAAAGTTTCATTCATAGTTTCCCATTACACTTTCAAATGACCATTAAACATAATAACAAAAACAAAAGAAACTTGATCAAAATAAACGACACCCTAGAACTGAAAAACCGCCCAGCAATTCTTCAAAATATTAAATCCAAATCATCACTGCAATTGAGAAGCTAGCCCAATCTCTCATCTTCAATCCAACTCATTCTGAACTTTAATACCCATAGACTTAGCAGTTCCAATAATGGATTTACAAATCGATTCTAAACTCATATACTGGCAATAAGGATCAGATTGTTTAATTTTAGCAATCTCATAAATATGTTTAGGTGTCAAAGTTGCAACCACAACATGACCAGAACGACCACTACCAGATTCAATCCCAGCAGCTTTTTTCAAGTACCAAGTGACTGATGGTGATTTCACAGTAAATTCAAATGTGTTATCTTTAAATGCTGTGATTGTTACCGCCATTGGAGTATCTGGTTTGTATTTCTGTGTTCTTGCATTGAAATCTTTACAAAATGCCATTAGGTTTAAACGATACTGACCTAACGCTGGTCCAACTGGTGGTGCTGGTCTTGCTCCTCCGGCTGGCACTGTTAATCTGATTGTTGCTGATATTGGTCTTCTTGTTAGGATTTCCTTCAGTGATGCCATGCCCACAACAGATTCGGAGATTTTTTCCTAGGGTTTTTTCTAGGGAAGAGAAAGGTTTTAGGAGAAATGAGGGGCTTACAGATCCAACCCTAGTTAGTAATTCTCCGAATCATTCCCGAATAATTCGCGAACGTATCCGAACTGACCGCATCCGAATGATACTTCCGAACTATTTAAACTCCGAACCTAGTTCCCGGATTATATGGACCTCACGAATGATTCGCGAACGTATCCGAGCTGAACGAATCCGAATGGTACTTCCGAACTAGATTCGAACGCCAAACCTCGCTCTCCCGTAGGTAACTCTCGACACTGCATTGGTTTTTGTATATACTTTACATTTAAATACAATTATTCATTAATATTTTATATTAGTAGTTGTTTAACCAAAGGTTTTATGTGTTGATTTTTGATTAAAAGTCTATAATTCGTTTTGTAATACATTTATGCGATTAAATTGTTTACTTCTTGTTAAATAATCACGTTAAAATGTTTTTTCCATCTTATTAGTCTCGTAATAAGGTCATAATACTTATCAATTTATCATATATGTGAGCCGAATTTTAAGTGCCGAACTCACATTTATAAAACGAATATGCACGTATGTATGCCGTTCCGAACTATTGTCCGAACAACGAACCGTTGACCGGATTTTTGACCGAATCCAACCTATCCGAATCCGTATAATTCCCGTACGTATGCCGTCCCGAACTACTACCCGTACCCCGAATTGCTAACTAGGGATCCAACAGAGGCTTCTCATGTAAGAATAGAATTACCCGTTAGTAAAATCAAAAGCCCATATCCAAGGTATTTTCATAAGTGAAAACGACGGGTGACCAAAAAGTCCAGAACCGCCGATTTCGCCCTATCTGTCCGTAATATTGCGAACGAAACCCAATGCCCAAGATCTATGGGCCGGATACGGGTAGGATTTTCAAATCCGCACTTTTAGCGGTTTGATTACCGTTGGACTTTGAAATCCGCGGACTCACCCGCATCGTAGGGCAAGAAGAAAAATCAAGGAAACAAGTCCGGCATCAATAAGATATCAAAACTTCCTTGTACCCATATTTGTTTCATCTTGGTCAATTAGTTTGCAATTGAGTTATTCCAGTGTTGTATCTACTCCAGTCTAATTATCCATATAAATCGAAGTCATTCAGAAGCTGAACAGTTCAGTTGAGCATGAGATGTTACTCGTCAGAGCGAATATAACTACCAGTTTTTTAAACTGATTGCTACAACACCATCATAAACTATCTTTGCACCTGACAGATTTTGAAAGCCCCAAGACATAGCTTATGAATCTCGGGATAACTCACAGTAGGAACCTTTTCAAGGTAAAAAGCTCTATGATCCACCTTAGATCGCACCATCCTTTGTAAGGCAATGGATACCAAAGCCACAACATCCACAACAGTCATGTAGGGGGGGAGATATATAAGCTGCTTTACTTCATGAACAGGAAGAAATAACAGACGAGTAAAAAAATAAATTAAACTAAATCCACGATTAATCCCCATCCGACCTGCATCATGAAAATACGAGGGTACCCAAATACACCACAATCTTTAAATTATCCACCTATAAGTCCTCTTACCGAAAGTGATTGTCTATGGACAAATTCGAGACAATACGACAAATCAGTGTTCACACTTTGTGTGATCGTCTATGGATACGAGATCGAGACAATACAACAATCAAAGTGTGATTACTTGATAATAGGTTCGGACTTAACCAAACTCTATAGGATCACTATCAAGTAATACGGAATTAAAGTTTGTGTATTTTACTTTTAATTATAATAACAATTATAATTGCGGAAATAGAAAAGTAAAAGATACAGCAAGATTTTGTTAACGAGGAAACCGCAAATGCAGAAAAATCCCGGGACCAAGTCCAGAATTGAATACTCTCAGAATTAAGACGTTATACAAAATTTAAACCAAACTTCGTATAGTTGAGACCAATCAACTAACCCTAGTTCACTTAGTTTCTTCAGTATCCCTGCGCTTCCGACATTCAATAAGTGCACGCACTGGAACAATTCCTTTGGATCGTATTCCAAACATTAAAAGAACAACAAATCTGTTTGGTAACAACTCTATTGATTCTTTCCAGATAAAGATATATCAAGTCATATGCAAAGGCTCTTCCGTTTAAACTAATAAACTCCTTTGCCTGGTTAGATCAATCCAATCTTTATTACCTAAGTAATAAGATTCAGATTTGTAACAATCAAAATATAACTCAGGAGAACTATTAGGTGTTACCGATCTCACACAACTAATCAATCGAATAAATCTGATTCTAGTTGGATCCCAGCCGATCAAGGTTTGTGCTACACAAAGATATGAGAAACCAATAAGAAATCTTCTTCGTCTTCAAATGTTCTTTAATCTTCAATTAAACCTGCACAACACCACTTGAATCTCTTATGATCAATCATGCACAAAACGGAGTCTGTTAACAATGGATTATCACAAGATATATTTGGATCTACAAACAATTCTAAAGATCTCGTCTACACTTCGATCTAGTTTGGGTGAATCTTATATCAGAAGAGAAGAACAACCGTTAGTCAATCAAATCAATCGAAAACTAATAAACTGCAGTTATCTAGTTTCCCATCAATGGTACTCGTAGAGCTTCTTGGTCCCACAAAAGTCTTTAAATGAGCGGTCGAATGAGATTTCGCCTAATTAGGGTACTTTCCGCTTCGGATAGACGTCTCCACCAGAAACAACAAAAAGATGAAGTTTGCTTGTCTCTTAGGAAAGTTTGCTAGAAATGCAAACTTAGGTATTTATAGACCAAGGATGTTTGGACACCAAGGAATTTCCAAAACCGAAAGTATTCTCAAGATATTCAATAAATGACCAAATCGGTTTTCATGATTCCTGGAAATGCTTTGTCCAATATTTTCCGAAATCTAACAACCTTAATTAAAAGATTCTTAATTTATTTCGGACCGAGATCTCCTTGAGTAATTAAGGAATATCTTTGACCAATAAAAGATAAGAGTTATTGTTCGTGTTCAAAGTATGTTGACATCTTTTCTTTGTAAATCATCTTTCATATTTACAATCTTGGAATCGATTATACCACATTTCCAAAAAAATTTAGAATTGGTTCATCTGTATTCCAAGACAACTATGTTATTGATCAAATATCAAATCACAATCATGGGTTCAATCGGTTCTACCAATCACTAGAATCGGTTATACCTTAATATGGATTACTTTTGATCGGACACACAAGTTACCAAGATCGGTTACATCAGTTACCAGGATCAGTTACGTCAATTACCAGGACCTGTTATCATATACTCATGGTATTGCTTGTGATCGGTTACACAAATCACTAGGATCTGTTACCCCAATTACTAGGATCGGTTACACCAATTACTAGTACCGGTTACACCAATTACAAGGATCGATTACACAACTCTTTTGTGATCGGTCACGCCAATTACTAGGATCGGTCACACCAATTAAAAATATCGATCATACCATCTCAAGTGATTACTTAGGATCGATTACACTAATTAATCAAAACTAGTCATACCAAATCATAAGTCATGCATTGTGATTAGTTATACCAAGATACATAATAAGTTATGATCGGTTCTACTAACTCACACATATTGGTAATCCAAAGATATGCAATGAATAACAATACCAATAAGCCTAGTGATTTCCCTTTCGATTCATAAAACAAGTTCATGAATGTACTTCCTTTAAACAAATGTAAACATTGTCTCCTAAGATGAAATCTTCACCTTTACCCATACACATAATCACAATAGCATTCATAAGATTATGTCGATGTTGTTAGAGCACTTCTCGGTCAAACTCGCAAGCGTTGCTATCTCAAGCTTGTTTGTCAATGTTAGTGATCAAAACTATAAGTCTTGATTTCTAGTCTACTTATAGATGTCTCGGACTAGGATATATTGTGTAGTTGAGCATTAGACTTCACGACGTTCATCAATTGTAGACGAATAACTACCAAGAAGAGCTTGTGTAACTTCATCAACAAAAGGTATGTGGAGACTAAAACTCATCTATCACTTGGAAAGTGTATATCTACTCTTCTCCTATATTGAGACATAAGTCGTAGTGCTATATAGTTTTCTACTATGCACGTAAGAGGATATTTCAAGATGAGTTTAACTCGCTTACATATTTCTCAAAATATGTATCGGTAAGATTTCTCTTAAACCAAGTTCATCTTATATTCTTGACGAAAGTAAAAAGATGATCATGTGAAAATCGCTGAGTAACATCTTACATTGTTTGTGTGATACAATCATTTGATGTAGACTTGTAATATTTCGTTATGATTATATCAATAACTTGAAAATTGCTTTGATGCTAATAGTATGTGAAAACGACTATTGTCATCCTCTAAGAAAGTTTCAATGATTGAAATAGAGTTTAGAACACTTAACCAACATTGGATTATAAGCATGTTATGCACTCTTGCATATATGTGATCCATGTCCGGGAACCATAGTATGCTTACCCTTATGCGTACATGTTGGTTTGAGAAGTCCGAGAACCTAAGTACATGTACCCGTACGCATACTGGCGTAAGGTTTATGTCTGGAATTTTCTGCTGGGATTGGAGGTATGCGTACTTGTTCGCATACTGGCGAAAACCAATCTTGGTTCGGCTACTTAAGTTTGCGTACACGTTTTCATACTTGAGTGGTTAAATTTCTAAAATCGGTTGTGACATGAAATAATACATTTACATTTATATAATAAGGAATGCATTTTTTGCAAACCGTGGCTATAAGGTTCATGAATTGATTCTTGTGAATCAAACCGATTTGGCTTCAATTGTGTTCTTGTATACTTCTATGAGAATATAGCAATTGAATAACTCTTTAACTAGTTTCATTTGAGTCATTTGAACTAGCTAGTTATGGTTAAGATGAATAAGGTTGATATGAGAGTGTTCATATAGCTAACCTCGGTTAACTACTGTTGAGCCAACATGGTGTAAACGTTTAGGTACGGTTACTTAAACCTAAATGAAGGTACATTTAATTTTTATATAACAAGCTAAGTTCGATCTAACTGTTGAAAGATATTAGCTTGAATCTAATAAGGTTTTCATATAACGATGAATATTGAATGCTTTGTCACCAAGGTAACTTAGATTGCAAACCCTGATTTGAAAACTATATAAAGGAGAACTCTAACAACTGGGAAACCTAATCCCCACACCTCTTGTGTGATACTAGTTGCGACTAGAGTCGATTCTCCTTTAACCTTAGGTTTTTAATGAAACCCTATAGGTTAACGACTTGAAGACTTCATTGGGATTGTGAATCCAGATCCAACTATTTTCTCTGTAGTGAATCTTACTTCTACTATCGTGATTGAGTATTATCTTTGCTAAGATTTTCTTGAGATTTATCTTCGATAGGTAAGATTGAGGCTTCCTACGTACCCTTCCCTACTCTAAAGGGATCAAGCACAGACCGTAGTTCATCCACGAAGGGACAAAAACTTAAACCAAACTCGTTTGCAAGGTTGTGGCCTGGCAATAATGGTAATGTCCTAGTCCGTTTAGGCCATTCCGCCAAGATGCACAATAATTATGCATCATCGGGTCCGCAACATGGCATAGTGATGCCTTCGCATCATATGCCCCATTGGCAACGCTACGGAGCTATAAACGTGACTTAGACATCGTTTATACTCTTCCGGCTAAGCTGTGAAGCTTACCTGGTACATGGTTTGCATATGCACCTTCAACTAACTACCCCTCCTTATATATGTCTCAATGGAATTTCTAAAATTATGGAAGTGGGACCATATTGGCATGCTTGCTTCACTGTTCATTTGCAATGATTGCGCACAATGATTACGTACAATGACTGTGCATAATGATTGCGCATTCTACCAGCCCTCTCTGGCCTGATGCACAATGATTATGCGATATTGTATCTAGGCCAATAGCCTTCATAATGCGCAATGATTACGCTGCAAGCTCAAGGCCATCTACCCAACTGGCCTAACGCATCATGACGATGCAACATTGGACTTAAGCCAATCTACCACTTATCACGCAACATAAGCTTTGGATGAAGCTTCATCTCGAGCCATGATGCATCTTTTAGCATGCGCCATGCTAAAAACACTGGGTGTTACATTAATGTTTATGATCCTCTGGAAGTTACAGTAGGAGAGGTAACGACTCCAAAGGATATTGGTAAATATGATGCTGCCGAGATTCTTGCTGCAAAGCAAAATTATGACGGATTGAATGCTATCATCCATGTCATTACCCCTAAGCTCCAGCATCATGTGAATACTTACACAAAGTCTAAAGATGCTTGGGATATCTTAGAAACCGTATTTGAAGGGAATACCTGTGAAAAGGAAGCTAGGCTTCAAAACCTAAATTCTGATTGGCAAAAACTTCGTATGGCATATGAAGATTCATTTGATGAGTTTAATCACAAAATGTGTGAAATTGTTAATGCATCTTTTGCATTGGGTAAGACTATTCCTAAAAAGGACATTGTGATAAAAATTCTCAGATCTTTTCCATCTAGATACGACTCTAAGAAGCATGCCATCGTTGAGGGAAATAACCTTTCAACTCTTTACAGAAATACTCTGGTTGGGAAATTAAAGATATCTGATCATGAGCATGCATCCAAATACGGAAAGGATGTTGCTTTCAAAGCACAAAAGAACATTAAATTACTTGACAAAAGTAAAAGTGTTTGCGTCCCTGAAGATGATTTTTCTGAGGCTGATTCATCAGATGAAGATCTTGACAACTCAGTCTCTTTGATCACAAGACAGTTTAGAGATCTTCTTTTGAAGAGAAGTAAACGGTTCTCTAGAGACAAACCTAGGTCATCAGTTAAACCTCATAATCGTGTTCCTCCTAAAAACATGGATATTGATGAAATTGATGACGAGGATATGCCACAGTGTTTAAGTGTAAAGGTTTTGGTCATTTTGCAAATGAGTGTCCAAATCGTAAAAAATACACTGGGAACAAAGGTCTAGCTGCAACTCTTGATGAAATGTCTGATAACTATCATTCTAATGAAGACGAAAAGTCAAGTGTTGCACTTTTTTGTGAAAATATTGATTTTGATTATTGTAGCAATACATACATCAATCTTAATATTCTTTCAGAAGATATCTCAATCGGTCTGGAAGAAACAATTGATTTATCTGGTTCTGCTGGAAACCTTGTGTCTGATTTTTCAGGTTCTACTATGTGTCTGGCTGCTTACACATCTCTGGCGTCTGAACCGTCTTCCATGTTGACATGTTCTTATTGTTCTCCCAAATGTCATGAACTCTCAAAGTTTTTCAAGTACAAACATAAAATAAGATATGTCAACAAACTTCAACAAAGAGCAAATCGATTAGCAAACAAGCTCAAACTTGTTCAAAGATCCGAGGTATGTAAACTCATCTCTTCTTCAAAGAAGTTAGTTTCCAAAGAAAATACTAGACCATTAGATAAAAAATTATGGTCTAAACATTCTGTGAAACATGGTTCTATGAATTCTTTTCGAAAGGGTTATGGTAGACAGACTACTGTTCACCCCAGCACAACTTAATTGTGTTGGATGGTGCATATTTTCTCATGTGCCTGATAAAAAGAAACAAGCACACCTCAGGCTTTAAGAAAAGAGAATTGTTTTAGATTGTTTTTATTTTTCTCTTTTTAGTTTTGTTGTGCATTGCAAGTCTGGAATTCGTTCCTATTTTCATATCTAATTGATATTAGGAGGGACTTCCTTGTTTGGTCAATAAAAGAGGGTTATTCTCAACAATTCTACCCTCTTTACGGTTGAGAGTTGTGCGTGCGTGAACTTGTGTGTTTAAAAGTTTTGTAACCCTACAATCCTTTTCCCTCCTCTTGAAACTCTTTTTATCATAAGACTGCTTGTTGAGATTATCTTGTGATTTCCTCTCACAATTCTGTATGGATACTCCAAGCATTACATCTTGTGATGGAAAAGATGTTAATATGATTGTTAATCCATCAATCATGAAGGAAAAAGATAAATCTCCGTTACCTCCAACTTTGAAAAGAAAAATAAGGAATGTGAGGAAGCCAAGAGTTGTTCCTTCAAATTCTCAGAAGTTTTCTGGTGTTCTTGAAGAGTTGAAGGAAACAAGGAAGGAGATTCAGCAAATAAAGGCTATTGTTTTGAGAACTCTTGAAATTCAGAAGGCCTTGGTTCGGCATCAGTTTAAAAGGTTTGTTGGAATTGAATCCTTTCTTCATGAACCTTATGTTCCCATGGCTGTTGACGACAAGGAGTTCGGGGACGATAAAGAATTTTTCAGAGGTCTCAATGTCTAGGAAACTTCTTATGAGAATTTATTCTTGTATTTTTAAGAAGGATAACTAGGGTTTGGAATAGCCATTATTGTGAGTACACATAACTATTGCCAATGTTTTCATCTTGCAATGTTTTTAGATTTATTTATTTAAATTCTAAAGTTGAGTTGGAAGATGATTTTTACAGTATTAATCTTTATGGTTTTATATATTGCAAATTGTTATGGGATATGTTGTTTACGTCCGTGAACCTTGACTGTCCCATATTTGTTCAAAAGTTAACTCTATTATATGTATGTATGAAAGTATTGATAAAAGAAAGAATGAACTTTTGACTACAAAAGTTAAACCTATTATGTCATTCTGCAAATATTAATATAAGATAAGATGAACTTTTGTTTACAAGGATTAAGTCTATATATTTCATTGTGCAAATAGTGATGAAAAATAGAATGAATCCTTGATTATTCCGCAATATTGGTCTTTCCCTGGTCCACATCTTTGTGTATGTACTGTGTTACTCCATAAGTTCTCTTATGTTGAGCATGGCCAATTGAATTGATCATTTTCCTTGTGGTTAATTCAATTGAGATTTTTGGATACAAATTCATGTTTTCGTGTGATTTGATTATGTCCAAAGAAATCCTTATTTTCTTGTAAAAGTAAGGTCGCACTTGTTGTTCTTTCGGGAATGACATTTTATGGGGGAGAGTTCTTAATCTAACTTGTGCTTAATTTCCAAATCTTTGTGGGGAGTGCGTCTGTGGAATATTGTAGGGGTTATCTTGCATCTTTATAAACTCCTTGATGAATGCATTTAGTTTCGGCTATATGATGGCATCTAAATAAGTTGATATGTTGTTCTCATTTGGTCATGAAGTATCTCTATGAAAATTTCATGAGGATCCCACTAGTTTTCGTACCTTTGCCAATTTATATTGACAAAAAGGGGAGAATTAATGTGTAGTTCACACTAAAAATACATATGGTTTACAGATCATTATGTAAGGGGGGTGGTTTTCATTGTGAGATGAAGTATTGACTAAGGGGGAGTGATACATATCACCATAGTATTGTTGTCAAAGTTGTGATACAATTGAACTTTGATGGTGTGTAATAATACTATGACACTGTATAACAATAATTGAGAGCAACTGTTTTCTCATTGTTATAGCTACGGATCTTCAACAACTATGATGCCGAGTTGAACACATTTAGAATCATTGGAGTATTTGGAAGTGACGAAGATTTCGAGTAATTTTGAAGAACCAAGGAGATCAAGCATTTGGAGAAGCTACAAAGTTTATTTATTTTGTAATCCATATGTATTGATAGTTTTTTCACTAAAATTGACAAAGGGGGAGATTGTTGTGAGCAACCGCTCGGTCGAACCCGCAAGCGTTGTTATCTCAAGCTTTGTCAATGTTAGTGATCAAAACTATAAGTCTTGATTTCGAGTCTACTTATAGATGTCTCAGACTAGGATAGATTGTGTAGTTAAGAATTAGACTTCACAACGTTCATCAATTGAAGACGAGGAACTACTAAGGAGAGCTTGTGGAACTTCATCAACTAAAGGTATGTGGAGACTAAAACTCATCTATCAATTGGAAAGTCTATTTCTACTCTATCTCCTATATTGAGACATAAGTCGTAGTGCTATATAGTTTTCTACTATGCACATTTGATATTTCGAGAATGAGTTTAACTCGCTTAAATATTTCTCGAAATATGTGTTGGTAAGCTTTAACCCAACCAAGTTTATCTAATATTCTTGACGAAAGTCAAAAGATGATCATGTGAAAATCTCCGAGTAACATCTTACATGGTTTGTGTGATACAGTCATTTGATGTAGACTTGGAATGTTTCGTTATAATTATTTCAATAACTTGAAAATTGCTTTGATGCCACTAGTGTATGAAAACGACTATTGTCATCCTCTAAGAAAGTTTCAATGATTGAAATAGAGTTTAGAACACTTAACCAACATTAGATTATAAACATGTTATGCACTCTTGCATATATGTGATCCATGTCCGGGAACCATAGTATGCTTACCAGTATGCGTACATGTTGGTTTGAGAAGTCCGAGAACCTAAGTACACATACCGGTACGCATACTGGCGTAAGGTTTATGTCCGGAATTTTCTCATTGGGATTGGAGGTATGCGTACATATTCGCATACTGATGAAAACCAATCTTGGTCCGGCTACTTAAGTATGCGTACACGTTTGCATACTTGAGTGGTTAAAGTTCTAAAATCAGTTGTGACATGAATTAATATATTTATATAATAAGGAATGCATTCTTTTCAAACCGTGGCTATAATGTTCATGAATTGATTCGAGTGAATCAAACCGATTTTGCTTCAATTGTGTTCTTGTATACTTCTATGAGAATATAACAATTGAACAACTGTTTAAATAGTTTCATTTGAGTCATTTGAATTAGTTATGGTTAAGATGAATAAGGTTGATATGAGAGTGTTCATATAGCTAACATCGGTTAACTACTGTTGAGCCAACATGGTGTACACGTTTAGGTACGGTTACTTAAGCCTAAATGAAGGTACATTTCATTTATGTATAACAAGCTAAGTTCGATTTAACGGTTGAAAGATATTAGCTTGAATCTAATCAGGTTTTCATCTAACGGTGAATATTGAAAGCTTTGTGACCAAGGTAACTTAGATTGCAAACCTTGATTTGAAAACTATATAAAGGAGAACTCTAGCAACTGGGAAACCTAATCCCCACACCTCCTGTGTGATACTAATTGCGACTAGAGTCGATCCTCCTTTAACCTTAGGTTTTTCACGAAACCTTGTAGGTTAACGACTCGAATACTTCATTGGGATTGTGGAGCCAGACCCAACTATTTTATCTGTAGTTGCGTGTTCTGGTCTTACTTCTACTATCGTGATTGAGTATTATCTTTGCTAAGATTTGCTTGAGATTTATCTCCGATAGGTAAGATTAAAAGTAGTCACAAACATCTTCGTCTCATCGTTTGAGATTCCACAATATCTTGTTTCGCTACCATACGATTAAGATTATTGTGAGGTGATTGATAATTCTAGGCTGTTCTTTGGGAATATAAGTCCGGTTTATCAATTTGTTCATGTTCACCTTGATTTATCAAAAGATGGAACAAAACTCGTAGGTATTTCTGTGGGAGACAGATTTATATACTCCAATAGACTTTTTTGTGTGAGACAGATTTGTTTATCAAGTCTTCGACTTTGGGTCGTAGCAACTCTTGGTTGTGGGTGAGATCAGATAAGGGAATTAAGTGCGTAAAATACTACTGGGGTTCAGAGACGTAAGGAGCACAACTGTACCTTGATCAGTGTGAAATTGATTAGGGCTCAACTACATTCCAGTCCTAAGTTCATTGGTAGTAGGCTAATGTCTGCAGCGGCTTAATACAGTGTGGTGTTCAAAGCTGGACTAGGTCCCGGGGTTTTTCTGCATTTGCGGTTTCCTCGTTAACAAAATTTCTGGTGTCCGTGTTATTTCTTTTCCGCATTATATTTTGTTATATAATAGAAATATCACAGGTTGTGTGTTAAGATCAATCAATTAGATAATCCAACCTTTAGTTGTTGATATAAATTGATTGACACTTGAACTTTGGTCTTTGGTACCGTTCAAGTTATTTTTCTTATTCAATCAGGCTTGCGAATCTGTATTTGCTGATTGCAGATTGAATTGAGAAATTGATATAAACTCTTTGATATAGTTTTTTCTAGATTGAGTCCGACTGTCTAGTTGATTCTTTTGAAAGTATATTGAGTTTGTCTATTCAGATTGCCAAACGAAATATTGGGTGTGGTTGTTAGACCCACGCTTTTTCAGATATCATATCTACGAAGTTCAAAAGATAAGCGTTATACTTCGTAGTCTAATTCCTTAATACTATGATCATATGATCATGTCTCACTACTAGAGTAAAATATTCATTCACAACTTCACATTTATGTTTTCACTATAGAACGACTTGAAAGATACGTTAGGAATGAAACAGTTCAAGTCAATATTACTAACCTCAAGAGGAAGGATGATGTCGTCGTTGTAGCTCGTTACTTCTTCACATTCTTCAGGTCTTCGAGTAATACTTGTATGTATTATATTCCTAAACTTTCTAGTCTAACCTATACGAAGTTGTCTCTAGTACATAATCAAGCGACTCTTGGATGAGTTTTGATTCACTAAAATATGACAACCAAACTTTTATGTTAGTTGCCACTTGGCCTGATCTCATTGTGTTATCCCAGTCCGGACTAACCTTGTTCCAAGTGAACGCCTTGTCGAAATAATATTTTAGTGATTGTTGCTTAATGAAGATTTTACAATGTGGGTCTTGAATAAGTTATAATAACGAAAAGATTTTGGTGTACTTGGTACCCTCATCATTTCATACATATCTTACTAGAAATCCCATCTTTTCATCATAAAATGAAGCATATAAAAATAGTTATTTCATTTTGTTAGAGAATTAGTCGCTGCAAATAAATAGTGTGTTTGTTGGGTACTTCTCAATTGAAGATCAACGGGCTAACATTCTGAAAAAGCCTCTTTCTTCTGCGAGATTTGTCACTTTAAGATCCAAAATCAGTATCATCCCTATGGTTTAGACACTGGACTTGCGGGGATGGGGTCTATTTTAAGAGCTTTTCCAATTGTCAGTGTGTGTCTTTCCTATGTGGCAGCACAAACAACACATCCCCCGTCCTATTTTCCTTAAAATTAGGGAAAAAAGATACTCATCTCAAACCATGTTGTCTCAACCTCTTCTTTAAGAGCATCTCCAATGCAAGGGGTCAAGGTCATACTATGTGGAGGTCTTATTAACACCTTTTCTTCGTGGATCATTTGCTAAATGATAAAAAATAATAAAAATAAAACATCTTACCTAAACTTCATCTTTAATACTCAAGATCTTATCTAAGAGCTTCTCCAATGGCATGTGTGTGGAGATAAATGTCAAAATCCACTTAGGATACACATCCATTTTCTGTAAAATCATTCTCCAACCCTGATGTCTTAAACCAATGTATAGATGACAATGTCTACCATCCTAGTTAGCTTTTACTTAATTAAATTGACTTTAATATATTAACTAACCATTTTTATCACGAATAAAATCTTAATTATGGAAAATAAAATTTATACTAATTAAAAGAAGAGGAGATGGATTTTTCTTCACTTAATTTTAAGGAAAAATAGATTGAGGATGTCTTTTTTGTGTTTCCACATAGGAAACACATACAATGCATTGGAGAAGCTCTAACAAACTTTATTTAAATTTAGAGACAAAATGATGATGTGGAATTAAGACACGGGGTCATGAAGAAAGACTAATCTAGACTTTCTCCTTTACCCCCACTTAGCCATGTCGCCTTTCTTATGACCTTCACCCTTGCATTGAAGATGGAAATTTGATGAAAGGGATCTTGAATCTTAGGTATCATACTATTTTAAGATCCTGACACATTGCACTGGAGATGCTCTAAATGGTTGGGTTTTATTTTCATTAATTTTAGATTTTATTATAACTAAAAATGCGAGTCCAAATTTGTGTACCCCTCTAGAATCGGGGTGCACGTTCCCCTAGAATCAGGGTGCACGTTCCCCCTCCATAATAGAGGAAATTATTGGTTGAAAATCAATATTTTAGTTATTTATTTATAGTTAATTTTAATAAAATAAAATATGACTAAGATAGATAGACATCTTCTAATCCCAGCTCGGATAAAAGGAGTTGGTTGTGATGGGGCTGGCAAGCCGGAGTAGAACCTTCATAAGATAAAACCCATAGATAACCGTCTGGGGCGATACCCTGTTGCGATGGGTCTTCCTGAAAAGTAGGCATGCCAACCTTTTGGTCTATGTTGGCTATTGTCTAACCTACCAAACTTGTTTGGAACAAAAAAGCTTCGTTCTCGGTTTCGGGTTGACATTCTCACTATCACATAGAGTCCGCCAAACCAAAAATAAGCCACATTATCTATACATTGGTTAAAAAACAAAAAAAATAGAAAAATAATACAATTCGGAAGTATCTTAAAATTTTTCTCTCCTCTCACCCCTTCTTCTTTTCCAACAAAAGTACAAAACCATCACCAATAACAGCCTGCTCGCGGATCTCGGTCCATTTTGACCTGGATCTAAACAAATTTCATCATTATTTCTTGCTGTCTAGGTTAGTTAGTAGTTTTAATTTAGTTGTTATTATGTTTTCTACTTATCTACACCATTATGGTGGTTTTATCTACTTTTTAGAGGTTTGTCTTCGAATCTTGGTCATCTCCAACGACTTATTTTTCATCATCAACTTATCCAAGGATGGAATCTTCATCGGTGATCTTTTTGACGACAGAAACTTCATCAGTAATTACAAGAGATTTGAGCAATTCACTCCTATTTTGGGAGCACATCTTTTAAAAGAAGCAAAACAAATTAAATGATTGGAATTTAATTCCGAGAAAAACCACATTTTTCCGATTTAATCGGATCTGATTCATATTTGTATTTTTTTACTCTGTTAAACCTTCTTTTTCTCTTATCGGATTTCTCGGTATTGTAATTTACAATACGTTGCTGTTACTTTGTATTCAATATGTTCTTATTTTCAATGATTCCTTTTTTATCAAAATGAAAAAAAAAAATTAAAAAAAATTAGGTTAGGAAAAAGATTTTACGAAAAAATGGATGTGCATCTTACATGAATCTAGACATTTAGCCACACAAACAGCGTTTAATGTACGGTACCCGAGCATAATGATATACAGGCCATTCTTCCATCTGTGAGTATCTTATGGAACAGGTGGAGAACATTTAGAATCTGAACTTTAGGTGGCTTTATTTTATTTTTTTGTCAAGTCCTCCACCAGTCCACCATATCTGTTCTTGCATTTCTTTTTCTTTTTTTAATAGGATCCTCCTGCTTAATATATCACATAATAAAACTAAGAATACAACAAAACCATCCAGGACTAAAGCTATGAAACCCCAAACTGCCAGCCATTCTCAAACCCTACCATCACAACGACACTTGGTTGCCACCATGTGCTTGAACTTTTGCAGGGAAAGTACTTGTCATCTTGTTGAACACAATGCGATGAAACAAAACTAGATAGAGAAAGAAATGAGGAACACTTCTTTGGATGCCACAGTGCTATGCCCCATTCATAAGGTTGGATGCCATTTTTCAAAATGCGGGGAGAATCAAGATTCACCTTGGAATATGGTGGCATACCATTACTGTACACTTCTTTTTGGGAAACGTCGAAGGAGACTTTCATGTAGTTATAAGTTGCAAGTAAAATGAAAATAAAAACAACAGAAAATGTGTATGCGGCATGATAATAAGGAGTTCTCTATGTAGATTAGATGATGGGCCTTAGATTAATAAAGCAAGAAAACGATAAAGTTATGACATGATAAAGATATTCAACTATATATTCAACTTTTCAAATTATTATAATATATTTTTAAACATACTTCAAGACCGACTTACCCACAAGCATTTAGTACAACACACACTCTCACTCTCACTCTCAGAAACTTGATATCCAGTTATAGACTTTGATTTCTCAAAGACAATTTCATGCTCTGAGATGGTTTGATTTTGTTTATAAAGTTGCTCATTCTATAATTAACAGGTATGAATTCATCAACTACTTCCAAATGCTATTTTTCCAATTATAAATCTATTTTTGCTGCTGAAATTGCAATTGGAAACTGATTTCGTTTTGCTTCTTCTGTTTGGAGTTTTCTTCTTGTACCCATTTTGATCAAAATGCATGCAATTTTGAAAACCAAATCTCTTTTTTTTTTCTTGGTTTCTTCTCCTTGTTCTTACTTACTACTACTCTTATAGATCACTAATCAATAAGCTTATAGTCCACTGGAAACTCCTCTTTGTAAAAAGTCATCTCCTGGAGTTTTCTCCATTTTTGTTTAGTAAATCTTATTGGAAATTTCCTCTTGGAAGCTATTTTCGGACTTCAAATCATTTTCCTCTCATCATCTGCTTTTTCAGTTTATTTTTTATTTATTTTCTCCTCAACATAAAAACACTCATGATAAAAATCCAATAGTACTACAGTCTAAAAAGAGCTTCTAGTAAAGATCTCCAAATTATGTCTGCTTTTTGGTTTGAATTTTATTTATTTTCTCATGGAAAGAAAATTAATATTGTTGTCTATCAACCTTTCAGATCCACCAGCAAGGCTCTTGTCAATTCTATACTAGCTGCATTTTAAGAATTGGAAGATTATGATGAGTCAATCTCTTATGATATGGGTTTTAGTCTGCTTATCGGCAATGGCACCGTGGTTGGTTGTCGGTAATGTGGTAACATGTTCAAACATTGTACCGATGAGGCACCGAAATGATGTTATCTCGATAAATGATTTTGGAGGTGTTGGTGATGGTCACACATTAAACACTCAAGCATTCCGAGAAGCGATATATCGGATTAAGCATTTGAGAAGAAGAGGAGGAACACTTCTTTACATACCTCCTGGAGTTTATCTTACTGAGAGTTTCAGTTTGACTAGTCACATGACTTTGTATTTGGCCAGAGGTGCTGTTATTAGAGCTACTCAGGTAATAGCTTCATCTCTTGTTAATTTATAGTTTGGATTTATGCATCTTGCATAGTAAATTTTGAAGTTTAGACAATAAGCTTTTATAATACTCCAAACAAGAAGATAAGATCTTGAACATGATAGATAATTGTTCTAAGTGTCACTCTTGCATATTCATATTCCTGATTACATTGCCAGTTTCTCGTGGTTTGCTATTCCTGATAAAATAATGATAGATTTCTTAAGATAGGGAATGTTGGGTACATTTTTGGTTAGTCTTTATACAAAATTATCTTAATCAGAAGGGATACAGAATAAGAATGCTAGCTGTTAACTTTAGATTCATAGGATTAGTTTAATGCATCTGGGGTCCTACCATGTGTATGTTTCTAGACTAGTGGAGATTAATTGACTATAATAGTTGCTTTGTTCGACTCTCTGACCTTATCAAGAGTTGATTAAACGCGGCTAGATCTTGCTTTCAACATCTCTTGCTGATTTTGCTAATACATTTATATTTTTCTCAATATAAGATGTTCCTAAATAGTTCAAATTATATGTACCATGGGAAATCAAATCTAGTAATGGTGAAAAACTTGAAAAATATAGATTGAAATTATGAACAAGGGAAGCTAGTTTTATATTAATGAACTATTGACGTCAAGTATGGGAGTCAGCCCTTAGCCCAGAGGGCTGTTCCAGTTAATTATGCACCACATTATATTTTTGGCTTGTTGGTAGATGAATATGAACAATGTCTAAAGCGCGTTGCGCATAAATATTTCTATTACAATGTGGATGCGCAAATCAGAAGATTTTTCTGAAGTTGTCAAGCTCATGTGCCTAATGTGGGCTGGGTCTTATATTCCTCTCCCTACCGTGGTTAGTGGTGCCACATTAATGCATTTATTTGGTTACAGACATGTCCATCGGCTAAGTGGTGGCAATCGGTCCGATGATGGCATGATCTGTAGTAGCTAAAAAGATGGTCACAACAGCCAAATTGCGAATTTTGGATACTAAAAATTATAATTTTTGGATAAACTTGAATTAAAAAGTTAAAACTGTAATATAAACACTAAATAGCTATCTGGGTATTACGATCATCCACATGGCCCAGATTATGTCGAGGTTCTTGCAGTGCAGTAAATCTTATCGTTTATGATTAGATATTAAAGTCTTGTTTAACTTTTGTTTATGCTTTTTGGAGCAGAATGCAAGAACTTGGCCCTTAATTGCTCCCTTAGCATCTTATGGAAGAGGAAGAGAACTACCTGGTTGGAGGTATAAGAGTTTGATTCATGGTGATGGACTTCGTGATGTGATAATCACAGGTGATATTTTCCTTCTTTACCTCTCATTTGCCGTTCTCCATCTTTTGTGTCAGAACAAACCAGATTGTCAGTTTTAATGTCGTATTTCATACTGGGACAGCAGGACCAAGTGGCCTTTATGTACAAGTTCGGGAGAGTAACAAATAGGGAATAGGAAAGGGAAAACTCCTAGGAATTGCATTTATGGGTTAAGCGTATGGCACATTTAACCTGCAAAGAGGATGAAGTAGGATTGCGCTGTAGGACGCTTGCTCATGTACGCTAAAATAAAAACGACTAAGCTATTTAACTTGCATGCTATTGTAGAAGGTCCACTTATTATGCATAAAGTGTCAAACATGGTAGATCAAATTGGCTTGCATTTATAACATTAAGATGTGACTAGAATTCATGTGGTGGCTGTATGAAAATCACCAATATTGCAAGTGTAAGTATGTAAAATATGTTATGATATCCCGAGATCTTCATGTCTGTACAAAAACAATGATGTTTTCTTAATTATGTGTTGTCGATTATTGCACTTTCGTGCTTTCACAGGTGAGAATGGTACAATCGATGGCCAAGGTGATATGTGGTGGAACATGTGGAGGCAGAAAACTCTCGAGTACACAAGGCCTAATCTAATTGAGTTGATGAATTCCAAAAACATCATCATTTCCAATGTGAAGTTTGTGAACTCTCCGTTTTGGAATATTCACCCAGTATATTGCAGGTAATTGAGTATCCTACACTTAGAACTAAACAGTATAGATCTACAGGAAGTTTGGTATAAGTGAGCTAGCCGAATGTTTAGCTTATCTCAAGATTCTTTATAGTCTATTCAATGCTATAGCCTAGGATCTATTTGATGCAAAGCTATAGTTTCAAGGAAAGCTCTGTTTCTTACTTGATTATCTTTTGTGTTTCTTTTACTTGCAGCAATGTTGTAATTCGGTATGTCACCATATTGGCTCCCAATGATTCTCCCAATACAGATGGTATTGATCCAGGTAGGATAAATGTTCCTGTAAAATTATTCAACCAAGCATCTATTCTGTTTGTCTCCACATAGATAGTGTACCCCGTCCCATCTTTGTTTGGTTTAGGAAAAAAAGAAGTAGATGGTTTGACAACTAACAAGAGCTGTGGGATTTCACCCAGGTAAACAAGAGTTCCAAATTGTGAATGTGTTTTTGCATGTTTGCTGTAGATTCCAGCTCCAATGTTTGCATAGAAGATTCCTACATTTCAACTGGGGATGATCTTGTTGCTGTCAAGAGTGGGTGGGATGAATATGGAAATGCTTATGGCCGTAAAAGCTCTGACATCACTATTAGAAGGATAAGTGGTTCATCGCCATTTGCAGGAATTGCAATTGGAAGTGAAGTTTCTGGTGGAGTAGAAAATATCTTGGCAGAGCACATTGGTCTTTTCAACATGGGAATTGGAATCCATATAAAAACTAACATCGGTAGAGGAGGGTTTATTAAGAATGTTACTGTGTCTAATGTGTACATTGAGAATGCAGCGAAAGGGATAAGGTTAACAGGTGCGGCTGGTGACCATCCAGATGATAAATTCAACCCAAGTGCTCTCACATATGTTAGTGGAATCACATTGAAGAATATATGGGGAAGGAATATTAAACAGCCAGGATCAATAGAAGGCCTAAAGGGTTCACCTTTTACTGGGATTTGTCTATCCAACATTAATCTGTATGGTGTTCCAGGAAGCCAAAAGTCTTCTCCATGGAAGTGTTCAGAAGTTAGTGGGGGTTCTCAGCGAGTGAATCCCTCGCCTTGCACAGAATTAGCCAGCACTGCTGGGTATGGTTCTTGTTCTACCTCTTTCTAAGAACAGTATTTTTGTTCTTGGGTTTAGTCGGACTGTATCCTTGTTTATTTTTCGCTCATGAAATATTGGAACCATGTTATAAATTAATTTTATTAAGAATAAATCATATTCAAACTAATAAATAGGAAAAAAAACTAATAAATAAGAATAAATCATATTCAAACTAATAAAACTTCCAATAGATAATAGGAAAAAAAAACAATTACAATGCATGAGTTTACAGTACAACATCTTCGAAGATTATTTTATTTTAGCTCATAAATTGATTAATAGCTGTGGCGCTTTAACAGAGATGCATACGCCATTTCCATAATCAGAAAACTAAGATGTACAACAATTCCTAGCTAAACTTTATGCATTCAACTGATCTTTACAACAAAGATTTGTATACTTCAAAATTGAGTATTCTAGATGATTTTTGAAGATTGTTCGTCTCAATTAAGGGACTTTTATATAATCATAACTGAGATCATTATGTCCGATGCTAGAGATTTTCCCATGATCTCAAAAGATCTGCCAATGTCTCATTTAAGAGACTTCTTTATCTTTATTATTACAACTAAGATTGTACCTCATTCAAGAGACTTCTTTAGATCTTATTTGAAAGACTTCTTTAGTCTCGAAATAGTCGTTTATATCTCTCGTTATGAGATTTCTTTATATTCTTAACTTAAGATTTACACCAATGTCTCAATTAAGAGACTATACAGTAAAAATAAATTTTTAATGATCTCCGAAGAAATCTACACCAATATCTCAATTAAGAGATTACAGGAAATGTCTCGATCTTAACTCGAGATCTCAATGTCTCCGTCAAAAGACTACAACAAGTTCTTTACGACCTCAACTGAGATCTGCCAATGTCTCCGTTAAGAGACTACATCAAATGATCACCAATATCTCGGCTAAGAGACTACGGTAAATGATCTTAAAAGAAATCTGCTAATGTCTCAATTAAAAAACTACAATGAACTCTTTATGATTTTACTTTAGATCTGATGATGTCTCACTTAAGAGACTACATCAAGATTTTTTATGATCTCAACTGAGATATGCTAATATCTCATTTAAGAGACTACAACAAAGCTCAAATTCCTTATGAGATGTCTCCGAAAAGAATTACTAGTATTGTTCTCAATAATATAAATAACAAGAACACATGTAAGTGATAGTGAAACCGAATTATCATACTCCCACTATTCTGTGGAATTCTGCAGCTATCTATACTTTTTTTTTTTTTTTTTTTTTTTTGAATCACATTTTTTTATTGATTGTCACATTTTTTTATTGATTGAAAAGCAAAGTCAAAAGACTAAATACATGACTGACTCAAAGCTATTCCAAAATGTTAAAAAACAGAAAATACAGGCTCAAGAAAGAAAAAGCTAACAAAATTTTAAATCTTGAAAAAGTGCATAATTTGGCTCTCATATGTTAGCCCAGATCTTTTAACTGCCATTTTGTAGCTTCCTTCATGAACCTGCGGAATAATTCTGCATTTAAATCTATTAAGATTAGGCTTAACTTCACCAAATAGCCTTGCATTTCTCTGAAACCATAATTCCTTCATAGTTGAACAAGCAGCTGTCAGCCACATCTGTTTTACCATTTTACCTTTGTGCTTTGCCACCTGACAAACATCTGCAAATGATTTAGGCTTTGGAAATCCAAAGATCATAGTTAACCAATTCCAAACTGCAATACTGAAATCACATTCCCGTAGAGTATGATTCATATTATCTCGTTCTGCACAACAAATGCAACAGACTGATGCCATTTCAAATCCCCTCTTCACCATTATAGCATCATCAACATATATTCCTTGTTGCAGCTTCTATACATTGCTGGCAATACTAGGATGGAGGAAATGTTGCCAAATATATTTTGTCCATGACAATACTGGTTCTTGAGATCTTATTTTTTCAACTGCAGAATGAGTTGAAAATTTACCATTTTTTCCAGCATTCCATAATCTCTGATCAACTCCACTATTAACAACAGGCAATTGAAAATTGGATATAGTTTGTTGCAGTTCAACTGGAATAACCCACTGACCTTTAGATATTAGTGCATTCACTTTCAGATCAATATTTTGCTTGACATATTATGTATACCCAGTTTCATCTATCAATGTATTTTCTCCCAACCAAGTATCAAACCATACTGAAATATTTGAGCCATCACCAATTTTCCATCCGATATCATCTTTTAAAGCATTCCATGCCCATTTCAGTCCTTTCCAAATTGTTGACTGCCTCCAATTGGATATCCATTGTCCATGTCTATCCTTAAATTTTGCAGATAAAAATAAAGCCCATTCTTCATCTGAATTTAAAATTGTCCACATGAGCTTCATTAACAAGGATTGGTTGACTACTTTTAATCTCTTAATACCTAAACCACCTTCCTCATAAGGGGTACAAACTTTCGTCCATGAAAGTGTTTTGAATTTTCTTGTGTCTCCATCCCCAGTCCACAGAAAATTCCTTATAAGTTTTCTATACTTCATCATTCTATGTTCACATAGTATGAATCGCTTACAACAACACCAACTATCTCCGTTTAGATGATATAAACAATACTAGCATATGAAACTTCATATAACCATAAATCAGAACTACCAATTTTCATTAAAACTTCATGATAATAAAATTCTGATTTCAGACTCAATACACCACGACTTCACCTTTGGGTAAACTTGTGATATACTGAAGTCCTAACAAAAAACAAGACTAATTAGCCTATAAATAGTACTCAATGGACCTTTTAAACCTTTGGGTAGAAAAGACCTATCATGTACTATGTATAAATACATTATCTTGCTCCATTACAGACGTTGCAAGCATGATTAACCTTTGGGTATCATCATACGAAAAACATCTGAAACGCAATTTTACATAGTCTTCATAACGAAATATGTAGCTTTTATCTTGAGCTTGTAGTTTTCAGTAAAGAATTTTTAGCTAACCAAAGTGGGAGATATTAGACTTTATGTTGGTTTAGCAACAAATTAGGCTTAGGTTAAGCTAATATGTATTTAGTTCTAATCTAAGTTGGATTAAGTATATGCCAGACTAAGGAAAGATTAGAGTTAAATCAAGGAATTAAGATTAGCTTAAGGATATCTTAGGTGTCATGTTGACTAAGCATGACTCACCTAGTGAGTGAGGTGTCATCCAACTAATGATGGACATGTTGGATGACACACAACTACTTAAGTATTGACTAATCCCTCTTCTAATCTCTTGTATATATCTAGAATTTTGTGATTTGCCATTAATAAAGCAAGAGGAAATAGAAGTAGAAGCTAAGTCATTGAACCCTCAATTACTTGATGATTTATGTTTTTTCTTCTTCTTATACTTATAGAATTATGTATCATGTTTCTATTCCGCTCTTACTGATGTTAATCAATTCAGAAACAACTAAGTGTTGGGTGTGCTATTATTAGTGATCATGTTCAGCTAATGATAGGAAATAATAATTGATTTCACACCTATTTCGGTTGTTGTAGAGCGTGTAGGAAATAATAATAAGGGTTACTTCTTGATTTCAGCATATGAGTTCTATATAATCATGTTTAAGAATAAAATATATTGATTATGAAGCTGAAATTCCAACATACTTTATCCAAATTTTGGTAATTTTGGAATTTCTGGAGCTCATGAACTTTTGTTTTGATCCACCCAATAATTATATGTTTTTACTTCATCAGCAAAAGCGTTATCAATATTGTGATACAATGTAATCTCAAAAAACTTCATTCAGTCGTTTGGTTTTTTTATAAATTCCTCCATCTCGATTATTATGTTATATGATTATGTTATTATTTTATTTAGGTAAAATGTGCGTTGAGCAGTAGATTTCTATGGTAGTATAGTGGTGTTCTTTCAAATTTCCTTTTTCTTCACAAACCTAAAAATAATTTTTACATAGAAATCCTCAAGAATAAAATTAGAACTTAAAATCTAGCGATTAAACTTACATTTTTTTTTTATTTTTTTTTTTAGTAAAAATATTTTTACTAAGAAATTACTTACGGATAATTACATATTAAAATATTTTTAGTAAAACTTACACATTAAAACTTAAATATTAAAATATTTTTGGTAAAACTTACAGATTATAAGAAATTACTTGGGGGTAATTTGCGTTACCTCCCCTGTAAAGATTGGTTATTTGCATTACCTCCCCTACAAAAATAAAATTAGCAAAACCTCTTCTCGTCAATAATTCCGTCTATTCCATGTTAGTTGACTCAGCACTAACTTACACGTGGTTTTTTGTAGGGGAGATAATACAAGTTACCAATCTTTACAGGCAAGGTAGTTAATATCGGTTGTACATGCCGATATTCTCGGTTTTTACAGGATATCGGAAAAAAACTATACGATACCACAAATATCGGCGATACAAAGGTTTAGCGATAAAAACGGTCATACCGGCCGATACAGACCGATAATATCGGTTTACCGATACATTGATAATATCGGATCAGGGATTATACGGTAATTCACCTGCACGTCTTTATTAACCCTAACTTATGTTCTGTGTTTCACTCCCATCTCCCCTATTACAAGAAACGACGTGTTTTACTCCCATCCCTTGCAACGATGAAAGAAGTAAGTAACCCTTCATTCAGATTTGATTGTTCTTAGTTCTCTATGATACTCGATCAAACTCAACCGGTCATTAATTTTTCGGATTTAAGCAATTTTTCGGATTTTCTGACCTAAGTGTTGGATTTTAGTAATTTTCTTTAATCTGGATCATAAGTCACAAATTACTCATGTTTCTATTAATACCATGTTTCGTATTTCATCTTGATTTCTGTATGCCATGTTAGTATTTCATCTTGATTCAAAATCATAGTTCATATTGATTTGCTAACATGCCATATCTGATATTATTAAGGTTTTTGATGAAGCCATTTTCTACTTCTAACTGAAATCAGTATCCAAAGTGAGGATGATGGTTCTTAGTCATATTTTTCCAGCTCTAGGTCAATGTCTGTTTTCTTGTAAAGATAGCATGCCATATTATGCTTAGTGTATTGATAGTATCCCAATAACTGATGCTTTACCAGCTGAGTGATACTGTACTTTGTGTAAAATGAGTCTGTTACTTTCATAATTACATTACACTTTTCCGCAAAGATAACTAGCCACTTTGTTATTGTTCTCCTTGCTTGTCTAACTGAATTGGATAATTACTTTATGTCTTCAGCTATATATGGCAAGTGTATCATTACCAGTGGACGTTGCTCCTCAATATCAAACTGCCACTGAAGCTCGGACTGCTGCTCAGGATCAGAAGAAAGATATTGCTTGGGAATAGGATGAAAGAACTTCTAAAAGAAACACCCTTATTTGTAAGTTATGTAAGAAAGTAATATCCCGGGGAATCACTAGGTTCAAGTACCATATACTGAGTAGGCGGGGGGAAGTTAAAGGATGTCCTAATGCAAGTTGAGATATTATTGCGAAGATTAGAGATGTTGATATAGTAAAGAAGACAGAAAAGGTTCGCAGGGATCAGATTGATCTGATGTATGCAGTTGCTGATTTTAATGGAGAATCTAGAGATGATGAAGATATTGAGGTAGAGGAGGTTGAAGCCGATGTTGTTGTTCCATCTAAAAGAAAATTTAAAGGCATAAGTAATGTAAGAGGTCCTATTGAAGAATTCATGAAAACTGATTACTCAAAAGTGAACCAAACAACACTCGAGAGACAAAGTGGTACCAAAAAGAAGCTGAAGGACAATGCATGGGATAGCATATCCGCTTGGATGACCGAAAATGCTATACCTTTTAATACTGTCTGTTCCCCTAGTTTCCAAGAGATGCTCCATTCTATTGGAGATTATGGAAAAGGTATGTCATATAATGCGAATGTTTACTTGTTCAATTTCAATTTTGTATTTTTGTTTTGTTTCAATGCTAATGTTATGAACTGTTAGTTGTTAATTGAAACTTCTGAGTAACAAATCTGCATTCTCAGAATTTGTGTTTGTTTCCAAGTATAGTCAGAGACTACAAGTATTTATCACTGCTGTATGTTTTTTATTAATAAGTTGTAGTACTTCAAGTGATGTGTTTGAAGTATTTTCTTTTCCAAAAATAGATAACAACAAAATTTGGTTACTGCATATTAGTTCAGGGCTAGGGGTAACTGTTTTTTTCTTATTAAATTGCTTGGTATTTATGACAGATGACTGGTGGATCACGAATGGCGGAATGGATGTTCCAAACCTCCAAAAATTTGCGATAAGGGTCTTAAGACAAACATGTAGTGCTTCATCGTGTGAGAGAAATTGGAGTACTTTCGGCAATGTAAGTGTTAAATTCTTCTATGATTGTCAGTTGACATTACTTATAGACTAGGCCTGGGTATGCAACTGTAATTGTTGGTATAGGTTCAGTAGGGTTTTTGACAGCTTCGATACATACTTTCTTCTCACCTGAGTAGACTTTCTACCATTGCATCTTTCCTGGCATTCATTATATACTTCGACATGACTATGTTTTTATCTTTACTGCCATTCATTATATAGTTTTCTCAATTTAACCAAGATGTGTTGTCTTTTTACTGATCAGATGCATACAAAAAAGCGGAATCGTATCTTACAACAAAAGTTGAATGATTATGTGTATATTCAATACAATAAGAAATTAAAGCGTAGATACGAGGAGATACAAAGGCATAATTTCGGGGGTCCTGAAATCCCAATTTTCTTTGACGTAGTTGTAGAAGAAGATAATTGGTTGGACCCTGAGAACTTAAATGATTTGCTTCATCTAGTCGATGAGTTTACTTGTTGTTGATGGTGGATTTTCTTTTAAGGTTAAAATTGTAAAAAACCGAAAAAATCATGCGCTGACATCTTGTAAAAGATAAAGCCATTTATAAGTGTTGGATACTCCCTCACTTAATTCACCAAGAATGGAGCATGTGGCAACAATCCCATTACGTGAATACATGAAATTCCTCCAGGTTGGAGCATGTGGCAACAATCCCTTCCCGTGAATTTCATATCACCTTGTATTTCCGTACTCATTATCGGTGTAGCATGACGACCGAGTGTTACTCTTCTGAGTAACACGAACCTCCGAGCACTATAATGAAACCATGTACGAAATACCCGTACATGCCGACTCTCGGTGTGTTATACTAGCCCGATTGAGCCCCTCTCGGTGTGTTATACTAGCCCGATTGAGCATCCGGATGGACCGTATCGGTCCAGATACGATCCGAACGCAGTCATCCAACTCCATAAGCATGATTGGATGACCCCAGATCAATTTCATCACCCCAAGCAAGTATGGAATACCCACGGCCGACCCCGCATGGTCGGTCATTGGCCTAGCTTGCCAAGAAACCACTCATACCAAGCATTATGGACGGAAAACCTAAATTAGGGTTTGCGGCATATTACATGTGTCGCAAAGCAGTCTCAACCATCCATCTTCGCAGGTATAGATGGAGGGTGTAGATGTAGACTCAAAGGGCCCGAGCATGTCAACACGATCACCGTGGGCCCGCCTACACACTTGACCAATCGGTCAAAACCAACCATGGTTGGTCGTGACAAAATTGTCACCCACAAGAGATGGCGCACGGCTTTGAAAGCCAAAATTAGGGTTTCAAGCCATCACGCGCGTCCATCTTCTCCTACACGAATGGAGGGTCACGTGATTAGGTTAAGCAAGGGCGGTCATACCGGATGACCACCGTGGGGCCCATCTACCTCCTCATGTGTTCGGCCAAGGCATATCATGCCTAGTTAATCCAAAACATGCGTCCAAACTAGCATGGCCACGCCTCCCAAACCACAAACTGATCTCGACCGCTCAACTTCACCGGATGATTTGAGTGGCTTAGATCACGTTTTCATGGGATAGTCGGGTATAGGTGTGAACATCATCCTACCACCTACACGCTGGTATGATCGACCAAGACCGACCAAGATGGGTCATCTTGAAATGCGTGCCCAAACTAGGGATGTCACGCGGTTTTCAACTCCTTTGCGGCAATGGATTTACCACAAACCGATCTCAACCACTCAACTTTACCTGGTCAAATTGAGTGGCTTAGATCGCGTCTTCATGGGACAGTTAGGTATGGACGTGCACACCGGCATGTTGTCTACACACATGCCCTGGTCGGTCCTCTCCAAATCCATTTCCATGCTCGGTTTCGACCAAGTCAAGAGTAATGCTTGCGCACCTCTTCAAAAACCTAATATTCATTAACGGTCGTAGATGAGTGTCTCAAAGATCATCTCATCCGTCCAACTTCACCAGCTTGGTTATACAACCACAGTCGGGAGTTATTTGGTCGGTGAGGCGTCATTACCCATCACTTTACCACACCATAATGCGATACACATAAAATACACGCGATACTTCACAAGTATCGACTCCTGAAATAACACGATTATTCAATTCGACGATTACATGCTATCTTTCGTGGATCCACGATCCACACATTCCGGACATCAATCATGTCACAAACTGGGGATACATACTGGGGTATTGGTCCGGCGGTTTACGACGTGCGGCGTGCAACGCGCCATCACAAGAACATGTCGGGAAGTCATGGACGGTTAGAGATGAACATGATAAGTGGGCAAGACTGGTCGTGTGGCACCGACGCACAACTACACTACTCCATCACTCCACTTCCTCCACTTCCCACGAGAGACGTGAATAAGGCTCAATGACTTGTATAAATAGGTTCTCCGCCCTATTTCAAAACAACAACACAAGTCCAGACGAGACAGAAAAACCAAGTGTTAGTACAGAACGTATTCAAACACCCAGAGCTTGCTTGCATCAATCACAAGCATGCTCACCTTTCTGTTACAAGTCATAAGCAAGCCAACACCTTCACAATCTAAACACTTTCTTCGCTTCCTTCCCTAAGATCAACCCCATCTCCTTCACTTTGTGACCCGAAACAAGTCTGGAACGGCCATTTCTTGGTTTAGGCCGGACTTGCACGATTGATCTCTCGAATCTACAAGCACTCACCGCGCAGTGCATTTGTTTAAGGTTTAAATTCATTCCTCATCCACACCCCAAATTACCAAATTCCGCAGAGTAGTTTTCACCCATAAACAATTGGCGACCACACCCGTGGGAGGTTGATCTCTCGGTTACAAAAATTGAATTCTCAATTCTTCAGTTTTCATCTCACGATGTATCCTCACTCGGAAACCACAGGTGGTTCAGATATCATGGGAAGTGTAGCTAGAATGCTGGAGGATGTCTTGGCAAATCAAGCCGGTATCAGCAGAAGGCAGAGCGAGATATCTCGCCTTTTGAATGATATAGCAGAACAATTACAAGAAGAGTCGGCAGGCATCTACTCAAGCAGTGCAAGAAATGCTGAATCCTTAGTCAGGAGTCACACATTTACCGGTGGAGAGGAAAAAAGAGCGCGTAAACGCAGGAGACTCAGGAAAGATGAACAACATGATCCGTACGACAACAAAGACTCGAGGCAACTCCACAGAGGAAAAGACTTGTCCGGGGTACCACAACGTCTACCGGATAAATAAATGGAGCCTGCAGCCTACGGATCCACAGCTGAGGATTTATATCTCAAGACTCTTGTTGAAGTCCGGAAGACTGTCCAATCCGCGTCGACCTTCCAACCAACTGAAGAAATGCTTGAGGAAGGAGAGATCAATCAGGAAATGACTGAATACAGGGGATGGGAGCGTTTAATTCGATCACTCAGCGGTGATATTACGACACCTTCCACATCCCTTTACCCAGGAAAGCGATCCGTAGATATGATGGCACTCGCAAATCTTCCAACTTCATCTCCGGAACGTGCTCCACATCAAAGCCACATAGAGACATCACAACGCCCAATAACGCAGGAAAATCTAGACTCGAAGTACCTACACTTTCCGTTCCCAATGGAAAGGATTTTGGAGTTGCTGGAGACGTGGGTACAAAACAGAGTGGTGGAACTACCTCCTGTATGGCGTCCACCAACCGATCAAGAAGTAATTGACCCGAGAGAGGCTACTTCGGTTGATACAAGTAAAGCTTCAAAAGCAATGGAACTCAGGTCTGGATCAGCAATCAATTCTGATAGACCTAGTGTAGATAACACTCCCGGTGTCGAGGTACCTATCAGTGGAGCTACCGTGGTCAATACATCTCGTGGAGCCGTCACTTCTATCACCAACGCTAGCGGAGCAGGAGATATTCCAGTAGGTGTAACTCCTCCCATCACCGGATCCAGAGGAGCCGCAAATCCCGGCATCTCCTTAAGTGTAACACCTCTGGTAGTCACCAGAGCAACAACTTCCACTCCTTCATCAGGACGAGGAGCCGGAGGGACGAGAGGAGGACCATCCCCCATTACCATTGCAGACTTGATGGAGAAGCAGGAAGTTCTTGCTAAGACTCAAACGGATATGGCCGCAACTCGAAAGAGGTACTCACTTTTCTTAAGACATTAACGATCGATTTCCACAAAAGCCGTGACAGCCCCCCTGGAGCAAAAAAGGAACGCATTCAACGCACCGGAGAAGGTACTTCAGCGGCGCGGACCTCCATGGACCTGATCAAAGAAGCGACATCAGATATGAGCGGTCCTGTCATGGATACTTCTACACTGGGGACTGATCCTCACAACGATCCTTCTCAAGACAACAGTTTCACTATGAACCAGAGGCCGGTGGATCGGGAAGCGGTTTCTCTAGTGGAAATTTTATGCGAACTTTCACACCTCTCGAAGAATCAGCGCGCGGAGACGTTTTGTTGCAATCAACCAGAGGAAGGTCACGACCGTGCCCTACATGTCACCGCACGCATCAAGGATTCAGAGTTCAAGACGACCCTTATCTACACAGGAGCGTCTTCATTACTCTCAAGATTCTCAGGACATCCAAGGTTATCCCATGCAAGGTCGTACGGAAGCCTACCACAATGACGGACTTCGAAGGAAACCAAACCAGCACATACAGGAGGAGCTCTGCTGAAAGAATCAGACAAGTTCGTTGCATCCCACTCCCCACGTGGGCGTCAATTCAGGAAGAAGACCGGCTTGCATCATTGAGAGCTAAAACCCACGATGCATCTTTGTTGTGAAGCATTCTTCTCCATTACGCGAAGCCCGACCAACGTTCACACGAAGAGGGAACGAACTTTTGTGGCGAGTCATGACCAGAATGGGAAAACAGTATACCGACACTTCCATTATCAATTAGCAGGGGAGACTGTTACCCATTCTCTCCACCCAATGGAATACTACAACAACAACGAACCACAAGAACAAGTGCTAGATGCTCCACAACAGCTGCAAGATGGCACCAACTCCACAACTGATGAGATTAAAATCGTTGAGGAATCCCTAGGCCTATCTCCATCGGCTCAACCTTGTGTATGGATAAACGCACAAAGCTCGTGGAACTTCTCAAAGAGTACCAGGACGTATTCGCTAGGAGATATGAAGAAATGCCGGATTTAGATGAAAATTGGTCACCCATCATCTACATGTCATACCCGGAACCAAGTCGGTTAAACGGTTGTAGTTCAGACACGAGGAAAATGGATAAATCAGGTGCTGCATAGACTTGAGAGACTTGAACAGTCTTTGCTCCAAAAACGATCCTCCTCTACCTAACATCGACATGTTAGAAGATGCAACCCAGGAGGACACGGCATGTTCTCCTCCATGGATGGATGTAGCGGCTACAACCCGGATAAGGATGTACGAGCATGATGCAAGCAAGATTGCTTTTCGAACTCCTCTCGAAATTTTTATTATACCATACTACCATTTGGTTTAAAGAGTGCCGGTGCAACGTATCAACGCTCTATGACGGTAATCTTCAACCTGGGCCGATACCTCAAGGGAGCAGCCTCAAGAAGATAACGATGTCCAACCGTCATATCGAACAAGATCCGGGTGAGTCACTTTATCAGACAGCGGTACATGTCTATCACGCTATGTTGGAGAATCCGCGCTTTTGGTCATCCTCTGGAGCTGTTGAACGCTCATCTACAACAACATATGCCCGATAGAAAGAACCAGGCCTGCCGAAAGAGCCTCATAATGTTTGTAGGGGCATATATCTCACCAACAAAGCGATACAACATTCAACCTTACGTAGCGGTTCCTTGAAGCAGCAAGAGGAAAACCACCAAGATACAACATCCTGCGCGTCCATCAACTCCAACTCCAGCACTACATGCACGAATCCCACAATGATGAAACAACGTCCAAGATATTCCATACCTGGCTCGACAACAACCACTACGAACAAACCATGTAAACCACGCTTGGGGACTGAGGCTCAGCATGAAGTTCCTTCACCGTCGGTCAAGGAATTCTCCAACATGAGAGAGATGGTCGGTCAAGAAGCATGGAATTCGCAAGGGTAAATCGAATCAAGAGGGAAACACTTCAACACTCCCTCTAGCGAAGCGCTTCAATGGTCTATTCAAGAGCCGCCTCAACGCTCTCTCCGGGACCACGTTAAACCGAGAATCCTTGTTCAACACTCTCTCCAGGGATCCACCTCCACCGAAACCACTTTAACATCCTTATTATTCAACATACGTCTCATCCATCCTTCGTAAGAACCCAGTGGAGTATGGAAAATCTTGAAGTCAATAGGAGAAGGCGGATATTCGTTTCTCAGGAGACAAAATCTCATCACAAGTCTTGAAGAAGAAAATGGATCGGCTTCCATATTTTGAATCGGAAAGCGGGACTATCTTATGAGAAGGATGTTTTCTAATGTTTGGAAAAGCGAGGTGAACAACTCATCATCAATGTTCGGCATATCTTTGAAGCCGTCAACACTTCCCGACTTGGCACCAAAGCATTATCTCCAGGAAGACATCTCAACAGGAGTTCTTTTCTTCATTCCACAATGAAAATAGGAGTTAGAACTTGTATGAAAAACACATGAGGCGTGTAGTCACACATGACAAGATACAACACACGTTGAAATACACAAAGATGGGATTGGGTCCAAACACCAGTATCACTCAAGTTTCAAGTCTGGTACAAGTTTCAAGTCCGTACAAGTTTAAGTCCGGTATAAGTTTCAAGTCCTAGGTACAAGTTTCAAGTCCGTATTGCTCAAGTTTAAAGCCCGTGTTGGTCAAGGGCACAAGGCTAGTATTGCTCAAGTCACAAGGTGGTATTGCTCAAGTCGCAAAGGTCAGTGTTAATCGGGACATAAGGCCTGGTATAATAGAGCGCACACGGCAGGCCGATTTCGATCGAAGCACAGGGCCGACGTTTGAAACATGTACATAGTGGACCCACGTTCAACCAAAGAAGACACAACAAGCCCACGTTCGATCAAGCAGGCGCAGTAGCCCCACGAACGAAGCAGGCGCAACAGTCAGTCGATTAGGCACATTCCCACGATCGAACGAAGCAGGCGCAATAACCCCTCGACCTAATCGGGCATAGCAAGGTCGATCTGGCAAGACCAGACATTCAAACGGAGCAAGCACGGAGCGGGCCCTCGGCCAAGCGAGGCATAACAAAGTCGATCGAAGCGAGCAAGACCGATATCATGCTAGGGGAATACTCTCACGGACGCCTCTTGAACGCTCGCATACTCAGGGACAGGATGACTGTCTCTCTGGTAACATCTAACTTTGTCTCATAAGTTTTATCTTTAAACTGTCACCATCTTATGCCTACCACACAATAGTGTAACCATTGTGTGCTAGGCAGGGGACTTAATGTTGATGGTGGATTTTCTTTTAAGGTTAAAATTGTAAAAAACCGAAAAAATCATGCGCTGACATCTTGTAAAAGATAAAGCCATTTATAAGTGTTGGATACTCCCTCACTTAATTCACCAAGAATGGAGCATGTGGCAACAATCCCATTCTCGAATACATGAAATTCCTCCGAGGTTGGAGCATGTGGCAACAATCCCTTCTGTGAATTTCATATCAGCCTTGTATTTCCGGTACTCATTATCGGTGTAGCATGACGGTCGAGTGTTACTCTTACGAGTAACACGAACCTCCAAGCACTATAATGAAACCATGTACGAAATACCCGTCTGCAGTGACTCTCGGTGTGTTATACTAGCCCGATTGAGCCCTTCTCGGTGTGTTATACTAGCCCGATTGAGCATCCTGACTGATCAGTATCGATCGGATATGATCTGATCGCAGTCATCCAACTCCATAAGCATGATTGGATGACCCGGATCAATTCCATCACCCCCAAGCGGGTATGGAATACCCACGGCCCGACCACATGGTCGGTCATTGGCCTAGCTTGCCAAGAAACCGTTCATACCAAGCATTATGGACGGAAAACCCTAAATTAGGGTTTGCGGCATATTACATGTGTCGCAAAATAGTCTCAACCATCCATCTTCGCAGGTATAGATGGAGGGTGTAGATATAGACTCAAAGGGCCCAGAGCATGTCAACACGATCACCGTGGGCCCGCCTACACACTTGACCAATCGGTCAAAACCAACCATGGTTGGTCGTGACAAAATTGTCACCCACAAGAGATGGCGCACGGCTTTGAAAGCCAAAATTAGGGTTTCAAGCCATCACGCGCGTACATCTTCTCCGGCACGAATGGAGGGTCACAGATTAGATTAAGCAAGGGCCGGTCATACCAGTATGACCACCGTGGGCCCATCTACCTCCTCATGTGTTCGGCCAAGGCATATCATGCCTAGTTAATCCAAAACGTGCGTCCAAACTAGCATGGCCACGCCTCCCAAACCACAACCGATCTCGACCGCTCAACTTCACCTGGGATGATTTGAGTGGCTTAGATCACGTTTTCATGGGATAGTCAGGTATAGGTGTGAACACCAGCCTACCACCTACACGCTGGCATGATCGACCAAGACCGACCAAGATGGGTCGTCTTGAAACGCGTGCCCAAACTAGGGATGTCACGCGGTTTTCAACTCCTTTGCGGCAATGGATTTCTGCCGCAAACCGATCTCAACCACTCAACTTTACCGGTCTAATTGAGTGGCTTAGATCGTGTCTTCATGGGACAAAAGAAGGTATGGACGTGCACACCGGCATGTTTGTCTACACACATGCCCTGGTCGGTCCTCTCCAAATCCCTTTCCATGCTCGGTTTCGACCAAGTCAAGAGTAATGCTTGCGCACCTCTTCAAAAACCCTAATATTCATTAACGGTCGCGAGATGAGTGTCTCAAAGATCATCTCATCCGTCCAACTTCACCAAGCTTGGTTATACAACCCTGGTCGGGAGTTATTTGGTCGGTGAGGCGTCATTACCCATCACTTTACCACACCATAATGCGAAGACACACATAAAATACACGCGATACTTCACAAGTATCGACTCACTGAATAACACGGTTATTCAATTCAAGATTACATGCTATCTTTCGTGGATCCACGATCCACATTCCGTTTATCAATCATGTCACAAACTGGGGGATACATACCTGGGGTATTGGTCTGGCGGTTTACAGCGTGCAGCGTGCAACGCGCCATCACAAGAACGTGTCAGGAAGTCATGGACGGTTAGAGATGAACAGGAGAAGTGGGCAAGACTGGTCGTGTGGCACCGACGCACAACTCCACTACTCCATCACTCCACTTCCTCCACTTCCCACGAGATACGTGAATAAGGCTCAATGACTTGTATAAATAGGTTCTCCGCCCTATTTCAAAACAACAACACAAGTCCGGATTTGGCGGAAAAACCAAGTGTTAGTACAGAACGTATTCAAACACCCAGAGCTTGCTTGCATCAATCACAAGCCTGCTCACCTTTCTGTTACAAGTCATAAGCAAGCCAACACCTTCACAATCTCAACACTTTCTTCGCTTCCCTCCCTAAGATCAACCCCATCTCCTTCACTTTGTGACCAAAACAAGTCTGGAACGGCCATTTCTTGGTTTAGGCCGGACTTGCACAGATTGATCTCTCGAATCTACAAGCACTCACCGCGTGAGTGCATTTGTTTAAGGTTTAAATTCATTCCTCATCCACACCCCACATTACCAAATTCTGTAGGAGTAGTTTTCACCCATAAACACTTGTGCACAAGCAAATAGTGCCATGGGTATTAGTTTAGGACCAGTCACAAGAAGTAGCCGACAAGCTCCTAATAGACACTCTCCAATTGATTCCACGATATATGAATTTGATTCAGATTTCAACTGCGAAGCTCGAGGACCTGCCAGTATGGGTTATGGTTTTGGACGTCCTTTGGATGATCCTGAAAATGCTATTATGGATGATTTACTTTAGAAATATAACTTATGGCAGTATATAATGTGATACAGATTTCTAGAAATATATGTAATGTCAGGCAGGTATATCACTAATGTTTTTTGTCTTTTGATCATGATTTCTTGAATTTTCAGTTCAAGAAAGTAACTCTACTTATTTTGCTAACCCCATATAATGGTGGATGTAGACTGTAGTTACTGTAAATGTAATATTGACGGGCTAAGACACTACTCTAATCAAACAACTCTTATTTTGTAAAGTTGAAATATATATGTTTATGGTACATATTATTTTCTGTTATGGTTCTATAAATATTACATATTAAAATAATTCTAATGGTGTATCGCCGATAAATACGGGTAGTATCTTTTGTATAGGTGTATAAGACTCGGCCGATACTATACCGATACACGATATTAACTACCTTGTTTACAGGGGAGGTAATGAAAATTACCAATCTTTACAAGGGAAGTAACGCACATTACCCAAAAAAAAAAAACCACGTGTTTTTTAGTGATGAGTCAGCTAACTTGGAATAGACGGAATTATTAACGAGAGGAGTTTTTGCTAATTTTATTTCTGTAGGGGAGGTAATGCAAATTACCAATCTTTACGGGGGATGTAACGTAAATTAAAACATGAATAATCTAGCAGTAAATTAAGGGCTTCATCTATGCCCTAGCAAAGATGTTTAGGACATAATACAAAATGAAATTAAACCTAATTTGCTATTGCTAGTTGCTCCGGCTAGTCCGGGCTTGAGTTCTTCAATCCCATCCCCATTTATACACCAATTTTCAAAATTTCAATCCCAGTTTCAGTACAATATAATTAGAAAATTAGGGATTTAGTATTCTCGGAACTCACCACTGATGGGGTCTTCAGTTTACAGCCACCATATTGTCTGACGATGTTGATGTTATAGAGAACAAGAAATTCAGACCTTCCCTTCGCCATTCTCACTGCTCTTGGGGACAAATTCTCCGGCGTATTGTTCCTCGAGTAACCACTATTGATATCTAGGGAAAGCTTGAAATGAGTAAAACAATAGGAGTACGAATTGGACATCTGATTGATTAGGAAAAGATGAAGAAGATATGGGTTTGACAGCTTGAGAGAGAAGGATATGCGGTACTGTTTTCGGGTATACTAGAGTATACAGTAGATAGAAAGTTTTGTCGGGGTGAAGGAAGAACATGAATTTTTGTTCTGATCTTGAATCGGTAAAGATAAGTGATAGGATGGACAAGAGTGTTGGACGTGATTACCTATTATAGGTCTAAAAATTGGGCTTTCTTTCTCCAAACCATGACTAACAAAACACTAACTTGTACTTTGGACCATTAGTTACATTCCATTCCACGTTTAGCACTTCAGTTTCCTTCCACTTCTTAGCCATTGTTCTATGCTACCTTGACTTTGTTAATCCGACGATACAGCTATCTGCATTTCTGCTCACAGATTTCATGCTTCAAGGTGCTCCATTCCACTCTCGACAATGCCATCCATATTCTTTTTATTCTCCTACAATTACAAACAAACACAAATTATTAATATTTACAACAAACAAGATTATTGGTACCTCAGAGACACAAAATGCATAATTTGACTTAAAATAGGATATTAAAGAACTCGAGATGTGATAAAAGACAACAAAATGATCTAGACATATGCATTATTAGGCACCGATCACACCCCCAAACCTGAATTTTGCTCGACCTCGAGTAAAACAGAAAACTAAGAAATCCTACCTATACCACTGTCGTTGGTCTCTCGTTTGCATTTAGCGAATGCAATAAGCCTTTTAAACCACTAAGTGTCCCTAGTGGAAGAATTGAAGTCTCGTGAGGGTTTGCTTAGAATATACCCACAAAATTCTAGGAAAAATATAAGCTCAGATTCCATGAAAGTGATACCTGCATTTTAGTTTTAGCTCACAACAATTGGATATGTCATTCTAGCTTTCAAAGGCACAATTCTAGCACTGAAACAACTAAGGACATGTGATAAGAGTGTAAAGTGTATCTACCTTAGACATGCATAGAGAATGATTTACTCTAGGAAGTTATGACTTCCAATTACTAAGAGATAGTTTTTAGGCTAAGAACTGAATTCAAAGCCAAGCTAGCTGTCCGGCTTTACGATATTAATGAATGTTCACCTTCAGAGTTGGTGATATTTCAGCTTACCCGCGTTGTACATCGATGGCGTGCACCCTCCCTTGCTTATTACAAGACTATTTACAACATATAACCCTCAATTTCTAAATGAATCAGATTCAATTTTAAAGCATATTAAGTTGTTCAAGGGGAGTACAAGATTGGTCAATTTCCCATAGTGGTGATTGGTCCATGTGTGCATAGCCATTAGGGTATGTATATGGAAGCTCAGAACCTTGAAAAGGTTGGTAATAATCCCTATAGTTATTGACATCATGGTCTACTGGAAACTCATAACGTGAAGCATGCTCTTGTGCAAGTTCTCTGATTGACTTATGTGATGATTTTTCATCCATAACACCAGTCCAAAATCCTGACATGTTTCACTTCCTTTTTATTTTTTTATTTTTTTATTTTTTTTAAAGACATAACATCAATCAACATGTTATGGCTATCAGAAAACCAAGCAATTCACACTACAAGGAAGTAATGCATGTGATATTCCAAAGCTATAGATTACGCACACAAAATCGATATGTCTGTACAAATCAGACAAGCAGCAATGCGCAAATCAGGGAGGCAATGCTTATGGAAGCGGTAACAAATTCACTCATACGTGCAGACAGATACAAAGATTTTCAGCGACTGAGATATGCTTGTAGAAATAACAAATTTCATCTAGTATATGTGTTGCTCAAGTATAACAGGATCATGCACGAAAATATGTTGCGGGGATTTTGACATGGCTATGTAAAGCAACTAGTTTTAGCAGGAAAATATGTTATAGCATTCACATGGTCATGATAATTAGCAAGTTTTGAAAACGATACCGCCGGTACGGAACCGGGTTTAGGCACAACACAGATTTGTTCGGTTCCTTGTCCTTCCTTTTCTTATTTCGGCTTCACAGGTACCTGGTGACTCGGAGGAGAAGTTCAGTTCTCAGAAATGTGCAGGTAAATTGAAGAAATGCACAGAGTAGTTGTTTGTCACTGAGAATTAACAACTTAGAATCGCAGGACAAGAGATGTGAACTGCACTGAGATCTCAATTGAAGATTTACAGCTTACGACAGGATAGAACTGTGTGTATAAACAAGCCCAAAAAGGAAAAGGAGAACATGTGAAATGCAAATGCTTGGGTTGATATATTACAGGGTGATGAGAATACTCAAACTAGAGGTTAACTTGCAGAACCAAAATATGTACTACAATCACTTACTTTAAAGCTTAACTTACAGATGCAAATGCTATGAATAGCTACAAAATTTAGGTAACGTTGAATTATTCACATCTACAGAAAATGAAAGCTACAAATGCAGCTGACTCATACTTACAGAGATGATACCATAAGATAACGATGAAGGGTTATATAACAGATGGAGTACACAACAAAGTTATACTTAAGATGGCAGAAAACAGAAATGGTATGCTACAGGACAGTGATGCATGTAAATTAAAAGAAAGACTAAACAGATGAAGGCATGCAACTGAATATGGGAGGATTAAAAATTAGAGCTACTATTAATGGAAATTATACATACAGATGACAAAAAACTTTAACAAGAAGCGAGGTATAATGACAATACAAGTGACAGAAAAATTAAAAATACCACTGACAAGATGCATATTATACACTACACTACCAAGATGAGACTATCAAAAGTAAAAAGAACAAAAGTTAACTAACACAAATATTAACAAGATACAAATAGGATGATGTAAGCTAAAAAGATAAAAGAGAACAACTGAAATATATATATATTTTATAGAAACATTAAACAAAGGTATAGCTAAGAATGGAATGACTGGGAACTTGCAAGCTACAACAACTAATAAACCAACTAAGCTACATCTAGCACTACAGAGATCAGATGAAAGGTATATACATATGGATAAAAACAACTAAGTTATAACCATGACAGCAAGAAAAACTACATAATCTAAATACATATCTACAAAACTAATCTGAAAACTAGCAAACTGAAGATACAAAAAAATTACAACTATAGCTAATATTATCAACAAAATGCAGATTATTATGAGATGTAGCTAACTAGTATATACAGGCTAAAATGCAGATGATAGAGTACACTAATTACAGATGATATTGAGTGAAAGCATATTTAACTAACAAGAGAAATGACAGGAAGCTATAAAATTACAGTAATCTGAAAGCTACATAATGCAACTGATTGAATAAAAGCTACAGATTACTACCTACAGATTTATAACCTAACTACAGGACTATAGCAAAGCTACATATGGTAGCATCTACAAACAGAAAACCTAATATGCTAAACAAAATACAGGACTCGGCTAAAATTATAAGACAATGATGCAGGCAACTCACTGAAGGGTAAAATAAAAAGATGCATGAATGTATGATATGTTACACTACTACAGGGTTATGTGAATGAGAACTAAACACGAAATGTAGTTACTAACACGAATAAGATGCGAGAATGAGAGGACGGATATATTACATGGAATGAAAGTCTAAACTAGAGGTGAACTGAACAGAACTAAATTGCGCGAATGCTTAATCCTACAAATACATATTACATAAAAGAAGACTCAAAATCTAAGTTACGATACAAAATGTGAATAAATTTTCCTAACTAAAATGGAAAAATGAAAAAGATTAAGCAAGGCTATAGCATACTAAAAAAAAATGACACCTATTAAGTTCCTAATACTAAAAACTTACAACAACAGGTACACAAAACAAATAGCTAAAGGACAGAGACCCAATTCTACTACTATTGACATGAACAAAACAGGAAGCAATGTTATATTATCAAACTTAACTAGTTCACGGACCACTAACCTATACGAACTGGGAACAAAACATATGCTACAGGACAAGGACATAAGGAAAACATAAAAGCTACTTAAGATATAAAGTTCATAAGCTATAGGACGTCCAAAATCTACACTAAAGCAACAGACGTGAACAAAAGTTTACAGAACAAGAGCTACAGGAAAAATCTAAGGATACAAATTAAGTTTAACTAATCTATATATACTAAGGGACAATCTAATTATCTATGCAATTTAAATAACTATGGAACAAAAGTAAACAATAAAAGAATTGGAATTGTAAGTACACTTATTTATCTCCCTCACCATGTGTACTAGCAAAGCCCACGTGGAGGCCACGTCATAAAAGTGGATGACACAATAGGGGCATCCATAGGATCTAGACGGCGTGCCATCTGTCAAGCTCAACGGTCGAAGATGAAGGAGTGTCAAAGGAAGATATCCCCACATAACACCCAAGAACTACTCTGTTACACTTTACCTCATCACGAGGTGAGGCATAATCAACGGGCTGGGAAGGTCCAACGACACGGATGTGACAAGGAAGACCGACACCTTTTGGCGCAGATCGGACCGCCCCAACCACTCACATTTAGTGCTGCTCAGAGGGCACGTGTCAGATAGCCAACGGAGAGAGCAGGGGCTGGTCTGCGTAATGAACATAGAAACACTAGAAGGCGCGGAATGACAAGGAAGTCCGCGGACTATGCACAGAACACAAGAAGATAAGACCTCAACAACTCTTTTCCAAGGGACCCACCTAAATTAGCTGTATATATATGTCCCTTCCAAACATGAAAAGGGGGACACTGGGAGAGAACTAGAGAAGAGGAGAGAATAGGAGAGAATAGGAGAGATCAGAGAGAAGTAAGTACGAACATCAACCTATGGGTTTGATGAACACAAAGTCTTGCGACTATTCTTGTAACCAATTACTACATAGTGAATACCCCAGGATCCGTGGATGTAGGCCTTAGTGCTGAACCACGTAAATCATTGTCTCCTTTACATTTAGCATTCATATGTCTTTACTTACGTCTTTACGTCTTAGATCTACTATTTTGAATGTTGATGAGATCATGACAAACCCGCGGGGTTTGAAATCAATGAATCAACATTTATCTACGAGTCTTATGCTATATTCACATTTTAATACTTACATTCAGTTCACACTGAGATTGTTTGTGAACACATGGATACCTACGTGATTTCCGTGTTCACAATATGGCGCTAGAAACAGATTTATTTTTTCTTGTGACTTTATAGCCTCTACCTCAAAAATTTTACTTACAACACAGACAGATCTATGTTTAAACTCATTTTTCGCACATATCGGTATTCTTTGTACTTTCTACCTGCAGATCTGGGTCTTTTACAACCTTTAACTAGCAGATCTGTGTTTTGGGCTATTTTTCGCACATATTTATGTCAAATGTATTTTCCACCAACAGATCCGGGCGTTAGGCAACTTCTAACCAACGGATCTATGTTTTAACTAGTATCTCGCACATAATTTACACCAATAGAACTGGGTTTTTTGCGAAAAGAAACCCATGGGCCTTATCCCAATTAATTCCGCACATCCGTCTATGTTTTTCATACTTTTCGCTAAATCAATAGCCTGAATACACTCTTTGCCACTAGAAATCGAATTCATGAAATCAAGTTTGAACTAACAGCTAACCCGTGGACTCTTTGTCTCGGTTTACCTCCATGCTCTGTCTACAGAATATTTCAATGGAAAAGAACAAGGATACAGGGAAGACAAAGGTACCTTCAAAAGAGGCGCCTAAGACTACGCCAGTAGTAACAAGGAGCAAACAGAAGGGCGCAGGACTCATAGCCGGGGACAAGACGCAGAATGGAGCGGAAAGCACATTCCTTTCAGATGCGGGCATCATTGCAATGGAAGCAAAAAAGGCCGCGGCGGCAAAAGCTGCTATACCTAACGAAGGAACTTCTCAAGTGGTCGCCTCCAAAGTGACGACTACAACCGGCCCTGCGAACCTCGAGAAGCGATAGCGAGAATCGGTAATCCGAGAACCTTCCTTACGGGATGCCGCGAGACTAATGAACAAAACGCACAAGCGCGCGCAGGATCCTACTGAATGATCGAGCGGGTATACGGCTAGTAGAGGAAATCAACACCGCGGCCCCAGGGGACAAGCTCGGGTCGAGATAGGAACAAATCAAGAATCAAACCGATCTGCGCGAGATATTGGTGCAATTAGAAGAGCTAAAAAGGAATCGGCATACATACGCGGACGCGGTGGCCTTACTAGCCCAAGAGAACCAGCAATTAAGAGAAAGATCCTCCAAAGCGAGGAGCTAGAGAATCGACGGGGACGAGGCTAACTCGGCGTGCAGAATAGAGACCGGAGGATGATCCTCGAAAACATACTGCGGTAGTCAATCAAAGAGGAATACCCCAAAGAGGTGCGCGGAATAATAGAAGGTCGACCGGGACTACCATCCGGACACTTGGACTACTATGATGAAGAGGAGGCCACGACGTCACAACCTACAAGGAAGACGCGGTCTTCCATTCGGGAAAAACCTTGTTTGGAAATGGAGAGTCTCCGCGCAGAGATGCTAGCATAGATCAATCAAATCAAGACCGGGCAAGGAGGTGGAAGACTAGAACGAGTTATGAAGGAGGCCAACACTACCCCACTAGCACAGCAGTTGGCTACGGCTACCATACCACAGAAGTGTCCGGTCCCATCCTTTGAGTGTTACGACGGATCCACGGATCCCGCTGCCCACCTACGATATTACAACAGGGTAATGGCCGGGTGGGACCATGACGACTATACTTTGCGAGATACTTTCCTTCAATCCACGAAAGGATCCGCGTTATCTTGGTTTGATAACCTCAAGCCGGGATGCATTGATTCGTACGATCGACTCATTGAAAAATTCTTGGCCACCTACATGTATAACAAGGTTGTGAACACAGGGATGGACAAGCTCTTCTCGCTTGCAATCAAATATAAAGAGTCCATTCGAGAATACACGGATAGGTGGCACAAGATATGTCAAGCCATAGGACATGTGGACCCCGTGGTGAGTATTAACTGCTTGTTACAAATGGGGACTTGACGGGATGAGCCCATTGTTTGTCGAAATCCACGGCACCACCCCAACCACGAGAGGGAGATTTGAGGATAATCATCGAAAAACACGCGAGGTTGGAAGAAATTCAAAGAGAGAACCCAAGAGCACGGGCTCAACGACCTCCACGGACCAACTCAGCGGAACAAGCTAACAGATCCAGCGGACACGAAAAGGATCGGAAAGATGACCACAAAAGGAGTGGTAGAAAATTTGAAGACCGAGTCTACACGAAGCTCTATACCAGCCTACGCACGCATCTTAAAGGAAATCAAGGACCGCGAAAACTTAGGCGGCCCTGGTCTAAGGGAAGCAACCACCGGCCTCGGAGGAGTCAAAGAGTCTTGTGATTTCCACTTTGCTTCTACGGGCATCCAACGAGAGAAGTGCAAAAATCTCAAGATAGTGATACAAAAGGCGATAGATGCGGGGGATCTCAAAAATTACGTAGAGAAGGTCAGGGCGGAAGACGAGAGCCAAACGCGGCAAAACGAGTCCAATTGCCGGAGGGTAATCGCTGCACCGAATACTATATCCACCTCGGAAAGCAAAGAACCAACCCTAAGCGCACAAATAGGGAAAAGATTGAGGAAGCAATTTGAAGACTATTGTGAGCTTTACAATTTAGACGGAAAAGAAGTGGAAGAGCACGAAGAATGGATGGACGCACCTCTAACCTTCGAGGCCGAGGACATTGAGGATGACATGGAAGATCACAACGATCCTTTGATCCTCACTTTGCCAATCGTAGGATGCAACATAAAGAAAATCCTCATTGATGGAGGGAGCTCCGTAAATGTCATGTTTTACGATACCTTCAAACGTATGGAGCTTAATGACGAGAAACTCTTGACCTCGCACTATACCATCTATGGGTTCAATGGTACGGCTACGAAGCCTCTCGGGATATTATTTTGCGGGTGGACGCAGGTCCCATGAAAGTTGACACTCGCTTCGGTGTGGTGAACACGCCTTCACCCTCTGATGCCATTATTGGACGAAAATGGGTCCACAAGATTAAGGGAGTCACATCCACCTACCATCAATACCTTAGGTTTCCTACTCCTTTAGGGGTAATGGAGATCGGGGGTGATCAAGTTTCCGCAAAGGAATGCCGGGCAATGCAAATACAACTCAACAATGAAGAAGATGAGAAAAAGAAGAACCCGCGGGGCTCAAACAAGGCAACATCCAAAGACAAAGCCATCGATGAATACTTGGAAGGAACCTCGGGGAAAAGCTTGTCCAAGGGGAACTCCATAGGAAACACGGAAGCATCAACATCAATCGCTAACCAGGGATGCTCTCGCGAACAAAGAATCCGAGCCTACCAAATAGCAATTAAAGAAAGTTCCTCACCTTGGGAACCAAAACCCACATTCACATCCTTGGAGGCGGTGAAGGAAGTTAACATAGGAACGGAGGAGAATCCAAAGAAGATCAAGATAGGAACTCTAATGGACGAAGAACGCGAAGCCTCTCGGTGAAACTACTAAAAAAGAATACGTGGACATCTTCGCGTGGAAACTATCCGACATGCCGGAATAGACCCGAAAACTGTACAACATGAGTCGCGCATTAAACTTTGGCACACCCCCGGTAAGACAAAAGATACGAAAGGTGGCTACGGAATATCACAAAGCCGTAGAAACGGAGTTGCGAAAAGTTGTTGTTAGAGGCTGGTTTCATAAAAGAAGCCAAATATCCTACTTGGATCTCTAACATGGTAATAGTACCAAAGAAGAGTGGTGGGGTCAGAATCTGCATCGACTTCACCAACTTGAACAAAGCTTGCCCCAAGTACAGTTATCCACTACCCAGCATTGATCAACTAGTCGACGCAGTAGAAGGATACGAAGAGCTATCATTCATGGACGGATACTCGGGTACAATCAACTATTTTTAGCGAGAAGAAGATCAGCAACATACGACATTTTACACACCCCACGGCCTCTATTGCTATGTGAGGATGCCTTTCAGACTCCGGAACGCGGGAGCAACATACCAAAGGATGGTCGATGTTATTTTCAAGCCATGGATTGGCAGGACCTTGGAGGTCTACGTTGATGATATGCTCGTAAAAGCGAGATTGAAGAAGAACCATCACCAAGACACAGGAACATTTTCGAAGCTATGAGAGAACACAATATGAAGGTAAATCCGGAAAAGTGCACCTTCGGAGTAACATCCGGAAAATTCCTTGGGTATCTCGGTGACAAAAGGGGCATTGAAGTAGATCCCGCAAAAATCCGAGCCATAGTAGACATGCCATCCCCAAAGAACCTAAAAGAAGTATAAAAACTCAATGGATCCCTAGCAGCTCTAGGAAGGTTCATCTCGAGATCCTTGGATAAATGCAAACTCTTTTTCAACATACTAAAGAAGGGGACGAAATTTGAGTGGACTGCGAGAATGCGAAGAAGCCTTCCTAGGCATCAAACAATATCTAGCGGAGATCCTATCCTTCGAAAAACCAGACCACGACGAAGTCTTGGCATTATACATTGCGACAACGAGACGATGCGGTAAGCGACGTCTTGGTCCGGACCCACACAAAGGAGGAGCGACCAATCTACTATGTCGACAAGACCACTCGAATTCCACGGAAAGAAACTACACAAGAATCGAACAACGATTTTAGACATCGTATGGTCTACCTTAAAGGCGAGGACGTACTTCTTAACACATGACATACGTATCCCATGTCGAGCACCCTTAGAAGCAATCCTCAAAGGGGCGGGAAAGGTAGGACGCATAGCAAAATGGAGCACGTACCTCGACCAATTCAACATCCACTATGAGCTTCAACACTCTCGAAAATCGCAAGTGTTAGCGGACTTTCTAGCGAGACCTACCTTTGGACAACGAAGAAGAGTGCGCATACAAGGATAGAGGGCCGCGGGCGCCCAGAAATAGAAAAGCAAAAGAACCAAATAATATTCTTGAGCCGGTAAACCCACGACAATGGGAGGTCTTTGTCGACGGCTCCAAAAATAGAGAGGCGCGGGGATAGGCATTGTCATCACCACACCCACTTTGGGGATAGGATCGTGCACGCATTCGATTGGAATTTGAAGGCCATACAAATAACATCATAGAATACGAAGGAGTGGTCCATGCTCTCCGCTTGATAATTGAAATGGGGATACAAGAAGTGCGGTTGACAAGTGACTCACAACTAATCATACGACGAGATAGGCTACGAATACAATGTGTATGACGAGACACTAATGGCATACATGGCTCTAGTGCAAACGTTGGTTTCCCGAGATACCAAAAATCAAGTTCCGACATCTGCGTAGGAAGGAGCTCGAGCACGCGGATGCCTTGGCATACATATCGACCATGCTCAAGAACGAGGATGTCAAAGCAATCAAGATAACAAGGGTGTACGAACCATCCACAAACCCCAAGAGATGTGCGCGGCTAACCAACGCAAGCCTAGGGAGGAAGATATCTCCGACGATGATATCGGAGAGCACATAATCGACGACTTCGAACGATGACATCATGCGACAAGCGATGAGGACGACGATTACGATCGGGAAGAAGATTGGAGAATCGAAATCCATTCTTTCCTTGAGGAAGGGAAACTCCCCGGGACACCAAACAAGCTAGGAAAGTACAATCCGGAAGCGGGGATGTACGATCTAAGAGACGGAACCTTATACGAGAAAATCATTCCTCGAGCCACTTCGTCATTGCTGTCCGATCCGAGGGACATGCCATCTTGAAGGATATCCATAGAGGAGACGCGGGAATCACGGCGTAATGAGGTCCCTTGCGGATAAGGCAAAGACGGGGCTACTGCGGCCAACCATGATCCGAGACGCGGCGAGAATGGCGCAAGGTGCGAGGAATGTCAAAGATTTGGCAAACGAATCCACGCCCCACCATAAGGTTGAACTACGTGGGCGTCCGTGGCCCTTTGCAAAATGGGGTCTCGATATAGTAGGCCGTTCATATCGGGGGCCAGGAAAAGAAGATTCCTAATAGTGGCCACGGTTACTTGACAAGTGGGTAGAAGCCAAGGCAGGCAAGAATTCGTGATTGAGACGTCTTTACTTTTATTTTTCAAAATATCATTTGCGGGTTTGGCATCCCCACGAGAGATAGTTTCCGAACAACGGTAAAGCAGTGCAAGGAAAGAATATCGACACAGCATTCGACACCCTCAAAATTCGAAAAAACAAATCCACCCCCATATACCAACAAAGCAATGGACAAGCGAAGCCACAAACAAAACTTTGGCACTTATCCTTAAAAAACAATTAGACTAGTACAAGGGCGGTGGTGTGAGCGATTTACATAACGTTACGTAGGCATACATGACAACTCGAAGATCGGCTACGGAGAGTCTCCGTTTTTACTCATGTATGGAGCAGAAGCAGTAATCCCTACGGAAATTCTACTACCAACAACAAAGACAGAAGCATGGGAGAAGAACCTCACCACGGACATGATGTTGGAAAAGCTTGACGATCTCGAAGAAAGGAGAGAAACGGCACTACAAAGAATGGAAAACTACCGGCGCGGCTAGCCGGAGAATATAACAAAAAAGTGAAACTTAGGAATTTTGTAGAAGGGCGGTATGTGTTAAGGACCATTCCCAGTACCGGCGAGAAAAGAAGTGGGGAAAATTAGCACCAACTTGGGGAGGACCCTACGTAATACACGACATCGCGAGGAAATGGCTCTTACTATCTGCGTAATTTGAAAGGGGAAATCCTCATGCATCCGTGGAATGCCAAATATCTCAAGCCATACTACCCGTAATCTATCACTGCGTTTGCATTTCGGAAGAAGAAAATTGACTTACAAGTCCACATGTTTCTATCTCGATGAAGGAGTAACGCCCTTAACTTTCAATCAATCCAAGCTTTCATCTTCAAGTGTCATATTCTATTCATTACCCACACGCATTTCAATTTATTCAAAACCCACAACCTATACCATATGAGACACATGTATATACTACTTACATACCCATCTGTACATAGGAAGATCAACAAAGGAATGTAATATGAATGTACATTGAAAACCATGTCACATCTTAATAAAATATTGATACTATCATTACCCCGTGGACGTAGGCCTTAGAATTTGAACCACGTAAATCATTGTGCGATTACTATTATTAAGAACTGACATTATACTTTAATAAGAGGAATATCCCGCACAAAGCGTGGATCATACCCACTGCAATACATCGGGGAATATCCCGCACAAAGCATACACATGCAATCTCTCGGAACTCCCCCATAAGTGTCTATAAGTGTACGACCAGGGGGTGACTTCCCACAGAACGGGATACCCGAGCAATATTATAAGCCGCGAACTCAATGAATGTCGGCCAGACCCCCACCGTTCAGAAATCCTCTGGCCAAGGAATTAGCTGGACGGGGTGCAAGGTCACAAGATAATTCCGGGGATATCAACCTACGGAATTGCACGAACAATACACTTTCTCAAATTCCAAGGATCAACATCCTTGGATTACAAACCTCTGAATTAATCATTATATTAACTTGGTTTGTAAAGCCAATAGATGCGAATTCAACAAAATTCAAATTGATTTAAACGCTAAAGTTTGATCTAGTACACGGCATTGATTACAAGCCTAGCAAGAAAAGTAGCAAAAACGCCAATAAGGATAAGCAAGCGAGATCAATCCCTAGCATACTAGCTATGATCTACTGAGAAGGAGCATTATCCGCGGGTTTATCCTTCAACGACGAAGGAACACTACCACCGGAGGAAGGGCCAGAAGAACCTGAAGGGAGCGCGGGCACGGGACGACGAGTGTAATTCTTGGTTAGCCCATGGTTCTTCTTGAGATCCAACTCAATCTCACCAAGAGTCTGTTAATCTCTTACGCTTAGCCTTCACACGAGCCACGAAGCCTATGGCTACACTCTTCATCTCATCCCGATTTAGGGAAGTGGAAAGATGGTCCACCTTTTGATTGGCTTGCTTCACACTTCCTCCCGAGACAAGGCCAGACCACGATGTTAATTGACTTGGCCCTCCAATTGAACTACCTTAGCCTGAGCTTCGGCAAACCTGCCATCCGCAGCTTTAAGCTGTCCTTGGAGCTCTACGGATATTAGAAGAAGACAGTGAGCTATAACTAATACAATACAAAACACACTCGATGACAAAAACGTATACCTTCACAATGGTCAAACGCGGAATCCCGTGATTCTGCGGCATAATCATATTCATTTGATAACCTATCATAATCTACTGCGAGAAGATTATGAGCATACTTGACTTCAGCGCTTAGGTCATCTCGAAGCATTGAGTTCGAATGGCGATATCGGTTAACCTCATCATTTTTCGATTCCAACCCCTTGTTAAGAAGGTACATAGTCACCTCTAAGTTTTTCTCACACTCAACCTGACGGGCCACATCAGCTCGAGACGCGGATAAGGCGCTGCTAAGAGCGCCAGATTCCGCCCTAGCGTCATCTCTTTCCTTAGCAAGACGTTGCATATAAGCCCGCATATCTGAGGGATGAGAAGAACGCGCTTGCCGCAGTTCTTCTTCCATGACATTAAGCTTAACTTCTAGATTGGAAATCTGGCGCGGGCTTTCTCAAGATTATCCGCGTCCATAAAAGAGCCCCGTTGAATAAATGACGGTCATGGTTATTTTGATTTTGCAGATCTACTAAGCAAAGCTTTTTCTTACGCCATTATTCGAACATAGCATTATGGACATCCGCGCGAGCATTCCATTTCGCTGATTCACTCTTGAGTTTTTCAACTAACTCACCAATACGACCTTTCTGACGAATTCTCTCACCCCGAAGCCATATCAACTCAGGAATTCCACCCACTAAAGATAAGTACGGCGGGAGGAGGGAAGGGAAGATAACTCGAGAACATATAAGGAACATCTAATAATCAAAGAAGAGGAGACGCAGACACAAATAGACGAAGAATTCTTCTCGGCCACCTCTAACTTGCTCTTGACCGAAACCCATTCGGAAACGCGGCTTTGCCTCTTCCACGTCCTGCTTGTTCCTGCGCTTAAGCGGATCCTTCGACTCTGCTATTTCCTCATCTTTAGCAGAGGACGCAACTTCAACACTCGAAAGCGTCCCTTCACAATGGCGGAGTTTCTCTTCTAGCTTGAGGGACTTAGCCTTGAAGAGCCGGTAAAGATTATGGTTACAATACTCACTCCTCATCATCTATCGATCAAAAAGGGAAATTAGTTCACATAACACAGCTAAGTAAAATCAGGGTTAGAAAAAGCAGGACAAACCTCCAATAACCGCTGGGGATAACTTGTCTTGGTACCCATCAGCAATAGCCATCATACCAGCAACAGTAGAGGGAGGATTCACCACGAGATCAATCCCGCTGGCCACAAGATTCTTGTCCCACTCTTCATCTACCACCTGCTCCGGGATTAGATCCATATGCTTGCGAGTAAAAGAGTCCGAACTCTTTTCCCCTTCAATCACAGGGGCAGGATGCGACACGACAAGCAAGTCCTTCTTTTTTAGCCAAGCCAAAACAGCATCATCGCCATCCGCGATCAAGGACCGCGAGAAGTCATCTGAGGAAGAATCTGAGGGCTTCCCACCAAGTGAAGCATCAGTATTACATTGAACCAAAGCCCCGCTAGCAGCGGAGGAAGTCCCAACAAAACCCTCTGGATAAACCACAAAAACCTCAGCATCAGATCCGCGTGCCGACCCACCTCCGCAGCTACCCTTAAGAACATCCCAGTCATTACCAGCTGGAAGCAGATTGAAATCCGAGACAAGCCCAATAGCTGCGGCCATGTCAAAATATTTTTCCCCGAATAAAACCTTACCAAAGGAGAACTCACAGTATACATCCCCATCCTTGTCACTACTATCAAGAGCAACTCCCTTTCCCTTGTCTACCACGGCCCGCTGCAGGCCAATGCCGCTGTCCTCTGCGATCAGACCTTCACCAACCTCAATACCACTACCACTACCACCAGTGGCCTGATCACCACCGCCACCAGTGGCCTGATCACCCCCACCACCAGTGGCCTGATCACCACCACCACCAGTGGCACGATCACCATCACCCCCACCGAGCGCCCCACAGCAACACTATTTCCTTCTTGAAAGGCGGAGAAGTCTCAATCCGCTCTTCCTCATCGGAAAAATCCTCGTCACCATTCACTGGACTGTTCACATCATCAAAGCGATTAGAATCTTCGGTGGGAGAATTTGACGATTGCTTGGGATTGATCTTTTTCTTCTTAAGCACCTGCGAGACATAATGATAAAAGAGCCATTTGTATCTCCTTTCCTTGGCATAATAAACATTACTTAAGAAAACGAAGGGGCATATATACGTAGAAAACAAAATATATACGTAGAAAACAAAATATATACGTAGAAAACAGACAACACACCTTAGCAATATTAGTACTCGGCGGAGGGTTAGCATGGAGATATCTTCGTCTTCCGCATCATCAACATCACGATTGTAAGCAAAATCCATACCTTCAAAACTCATCGCAAGGGCGTGTGGGCATAACGAGAAGGAGAGGCCGCGATAAGGATCACTGTCAACGATGGCTGCCAACCATGGGGTCCGGGACCCAACCATAGGCCCACGGACCAACAACTTCAAGGACAGTGGCGAGACCACTCATAGTCATGATCACGCTTAATTCTCTCATCAGCAGGAATAGGAAGACCTTCAGCACCAGGAATCCTCGCCATTTTGGAATTACTAACCTCGCTCAAAAGGCGAATTTCCCCCTTACCAGGAGTAATATTCCGCAGATTCACAGACCACGGCTTACGTGTATTCCTGTTAACATAATCTTCAAAGGACTTGTTGAAATTTTAAGGAGTATACCACCCTTTCTCCTCTTCTAATTTGGGGGTATAGCAGGTCATCATCGTTTGCCCCTTGCTACGAAGATAGCATTCTCGGAGATGGCGAAGATAATTTCCTGTCAACTGCTGCACCCCACGATTATGACTCTTCTTGGCAGTATCACGGCTAGATAAGACCCGATAGTAGAAATCATCGCCATCTTTATACAAAGGCAACATCAAACCAGCCTCGAAAGCACCCACGGTCGTCAGCAAATGAAAGGCATTATACTGATAATTGGTAACCATCTCATAGGTTATATCTCTATCAGGGGCATAAAAGCGCACTTGGAAACACTGAAGACCGTGCTTCAATTTGAAGTCTTCAAGATCGATGTGTCAAAGTGAACTTCTTGTTACCCAAAGGTAAGGACGAAAAGTGTGAAGAGTCATCCTCGTAACGTCTCCTGTAGCATCCTCAGCGGGAACCCGCTACGTTCTTCTTAGGAGGAACTACATCTCCCGAAGATTCTATCTCCGTAGCCTTCCTCTTCGGAGGCCGATTCTTAGTTGACTTGCACGAACTAGGCACGGATGGAGTCGAAGGAAGATTAGTCCGCGGTGGAGGCATGGCGCGAAGAGGTCGCACATCTAGAAGTTCGACGCGCGGATTACTGCATTTCTTAGGAGACCCATCTCTAGGACGATTCACGGTGTACCTAGACCCCTGCGGCGGATCACCTTTTTTGAGCGAAGGCCTCTGACCAGAGGACGAGGACGATCGTCTATCCCGAGGATTACCCCGAGTAAGAGGAGCCGAAGTTAGCCCTAATGTTGGAATCCCTCAGGAGATCTATGAGGACTTGACGGAGGAGTTTTATAAGGAACCCGCGGACGATCGGACATATCTGCGGACACAAACACAAATAGGAGTGCAGATCAGAGTCAAGGAAGATCGAAAAACGAAAAAATCTCAAGAACAGCAGCGAACGTGAGGAAAACCCTAGATTTCATCTACAACCATTTAAGCTCTCAAGCTATTACTCAAACACAAAAGAATAAAAAGAGAATCAAACGTGGCCGGTAAAACACACGGCCCAGCGGCGACAACTTTCAAATTCCATGATATGCATAAGATTAAACCCATCATGATTCATCACCAGAAAATCAAGAACTCAACAAGGGTATAAATGGCGAGTAAACTAAGTAAAAAATCCTACCTAAATTTCAATAAGCAACAGCAGCAGCGGCGACAGTAATGGTGGCAGAAGAAGTTAAGAAGACGAAGAAGAAAGTGGAGCAGAGAATAAGCAGAGAATGTGAATTTAATTCACATTTCTTCATCCTTTTATTTTTATAGGACCAAAAGAAACCGTCCACTACCCAAGGGCGATTATGGCGGATATGGGAAAACGTGCACAATAAATGCAAATAACTCCTTTTTAGGAGAAGTTATGAAGAGAGAGATAAAAACGTGCCACACGATTCTTCTCCCAACTAAAGCTGGCGCCCAGTCACAAGAAGAGGGGCAAATTGTAAGTACACTTATTTATCTCCATCACCACGTGTACTAGCAAAGCCCACGTGGAGGCCACGTCATAAAAGTGGATGACACAATAGGGGCATCCATAGGATCTAGATGGCGTGCCATCTGTCAAGCTCAACGGTCGAAGATGAAGGAGTGTAAAAGGAAGATATCCCCACGTAACACCCAAGAACTACTCTGTTACACTTTACCTCATCACGAGGTGAGGCATAATCAACGGCTGGGGAAGGTTCAACGACACGGATGTGACAAGGGAAGACGACACTTTGGCTTTGGCGCAGACTGGACCGCCCCAACCACTCGCATTTAGTGCTGCTCAGAGGGCACATGTCGGATAGCCAACGGAGAGAGCGGGGGCTGGTCAGCGTAATGAACATAGAAACACTAGAAGGCGCGGAATGACAAGGAAGTCCGCGGACTATGCACAGAACACAAGAAGATAAGACCTCAACAACTCTTTTCCAAGGGACCCACCTAAATTAGCTGTATATATATGTCCCTTCCAAACATGAAAAGGGGGACACTGGGAGAGAACTAGAGAAGAGGAGAGAATAGGAGAGAATATGAGAGATCAGAGAGAAGTAAGTACGAACATCAGCCTATGGGTTTGATGAACACAAAGTCTTGCGACTATTCTTGTAACCAATTACTACATAGTGAATACCCCCAGATCCGTGGATGTAGGCCTTAGTGCTGAACCACGTAAATCATTGTCTCCTTTACATTTAGCATTCATACGTCTTTACGTCTTAGATCTACTATTTTGAATGTTGATGAGATCATGACAAACCCGCGGGGTTTGAAATCAATGAATCAACATTTATCTACGAGTCTTATGCTATATTCACATTTTAATACTTACATTCAGTTCACACTGAGATTGTTTGTGAACACGTGGATATCTACGTGATTTCCGTGTTCACAGGAATGATAAGAGAACTCAGGACCTACGTAATTGTATATACCCACTACAAGATATGAAATGATACTAGCTAATATATACAAGCTATAGAGCGACAAATTCCTAAATGAAATACACAATTCAGCAGTTACAATTTCCTAACTGAAATGAAACATACAAAAGCTACAGAATAAATAAAATCCCACTAAAACAACATGTTATGAACCTACTGGCTACAAAATATATTTTTTTCCAAGAATACTGGCTACAACAGACACTATAGAACTAAAATGCCGTAAAACAGATGGATTAAAAACTAAATTACACTAACTTTAGCGTGAAATCAAAATAAAATCTAACACATATTTACAACACTAACTGGAAATCAGTAAAGGGAAACTTTAGATCACTACACCGCTACCAAGTCCCCAGCAACGACGCCAAAAACTTGGTAGGCTAAGAAAAATGCCTACAATATTAAACTGCAAGTGCACATCGTCTATAGTAGACATAGCAAATACATGTCGATCCCACAGAGACTAGGGCGATGTAGAGTTGATTCTAAGGTCTTTCAATACTGATTCAAACAAGAAGTAACAAAAGGGGGTTTGTTGTGTGTCGATACGACAAGATAAGTTTATGTAACAGAAATTAGAAAACAAAAGTGCAAATAAAAGGGAACTAGGGCAGTTGAATCCGCCACCTAATCTATGCTAATCTATTTCAGTTTCAAGTTATGTTCTTGTCCCTTTACAATGGACACCGGTGAAGGTTCAAGCCTGCCGTTTAATCCAGGGTAATCTCAGGTTGGATAGCTTAATGTCAACTAAGGTATTAATCTCTAGCATTAGTTTTCTGATTAAGGCATAACTAATCACAGACCAATTGATTCAATTAAGCATAAGTTGGAGCAACAATTACACAATGTCTAACAACCTAGGATGCAAAACATACTAAGTGAAAGTTGTGTGAATGACAGCTTTAGATTAAACTCATCCTTACTCAATGAAACACAACAAGAACAACATTGAAAACATGAATAATCTAGCAGTAAATTAAGGGCTTCATATATGGGTCTTCATCTGGAGTTTCATCTGAATTATGGGGTTCTGGTGGTGGCTGAGAATCTTCACGGATCTTGAGCGTTCCCGGCTCAACTAATGCCCCTAGATGTGTTGCAGTCAAGAGTTTGTCACTAACACGAGGAGGTCTTAAAGGAGGAGTGACAGTTTTCTTCTTTTCCTTTTGCAACCTAAACAAGAACAATAAAAAAAAAAAATTAACAGTCGGCAGGGTCGATAACTGAAATCCGTGCCGGCTAAACAATAGCCGGAAGGGTCGATAACTAAAATTCGTGCCGGCTAAACAATAGCCGACAAGGTCGATAACTATAATCCTTGCCGACTAAACAATAGTCGGCGGGGTCTTATTCAACTAACGTGCCGGCTTATAACAATTCTAAACACAGTATATACAAGAATTTTCTGCTACATATAGTCTGCAGGGTCTATAACCCATACAATGCCGGCTATAATGCAGCCGGCAGGGTGTTATTCAAATACCATGTCGACCTTATGATTTTAGGCATCAGGAGACACCAACCATTTTCAAAACACACCGCCGGCAGGGTAAAAAACTATAACCCCAACGACTGTAAAAAAAAAATCGCCAGCAAGGTATTAAGTTAAATACCTTGCCGACCCTGTAAAAAACAGTTACAGATATTAAAAAGCCGGCATGATATTCAACCTAAGAGCTTGCCGAGTAACCCTAAATATGAAAACACTACACCATTTTTAGGATTTCGCAACAAATATTCGCAACGGCTAAGTATCGGTTGCGAATTGCAACCGCTAATATTCCGTAACGGGTTTGTGCCGTTTCGAATTTTGTAACCTCACAGGGGAGGTTGCGAATTTCAACCGTGCTCAGTTCAAGTGTGTGAACCGCTTGCTTGGTCGTAACACTAGAGCTGATAAACACGCCCCAGTCAAATTTCGTTCAAGACTACGGTTTTTATTTCCACCCTTAATCCAAGTCTAGGGTATATCCCACCCTTAGATGAATTCTATCCTCATTTTTCTTTCGCCAAAACAGAGACTCAGCTCTCCTTCCCCCCTCTCCTCCATCTCCATCTTGATAAACCATAGAGATTCAGCTCTCATCTCCATCTTCATCTTCATCTCCCTCTCCATCTCCATCATCGTGTAGATTTGTATACAGGTACAATTTTTGACATAGTTTTTAGGGTTTTTAGATTTCGATTTCTAGGGTTTCAGAGATTTCATTTCTAGGATTTAGAGATTTTGATTTAAGTTTATCGAATCCTAGGGTTCCATTTAAGTTTTTCGTTTTTAGGGTTTAATGCTTGATTTCAGTTTTTCGATTTCACTTGTGAATCTTTTCAGTTTTTTTATTTATTTATTTTCTTTCCATTTTATGGTTTTTTGTGTATCCGAATTTAATGCCCCCTTTATTTTTTCCATGTTAGGGTTTGTCAAGATTGAACAACTGGTCAGAGTTGGTTCAGGAAGAACTAAAAAGGTATATCAACTATGAAATTGTTGTGGTTATTTTCAAAGAGATAATTTCCATTTTATGGTTTGTTGTTTATCTGAATCTAATGTTTTTTTTTTTCCATGTCTAGGTTTGTCAAGATTGAAGAACTCGAAGTTCGATTCATTAGAGTTTGAAGAAGAATGGTGAGAATTGGTTTAGGAAAACTAAGAAGGTATATCCAATTTGTTTTGATTTTGATTTTGATAGAATCTCATTGAGCATGATAAAAATGGTCCTAGTGGTGAATCGCAAAAGCTACTTGTAGCTCATTCTCTCTTTGTTGAGAGGATGTTTCTATCGTTAACCTAAGGGCTTCGGCAACCCTACCACTAGGATTCAGTTGAAGCTACATGTTAGAATTGAATTGGTGTACTTACAAAAATTTTGTGCAATCTCTTAACTAAGAAGTTTTTAAAAGTTGTATGGTCTGAACTTAAGAATTTTTGTAAGATTTTGATTTTGATAGAAACTCATTGAGCATGATAAAAATGGTCCTAGTGGTGAATCACAAAAGCTACTTGTAGCTCATTCTCTCTTTGTTGAGAGGATGTTTCTGTCGTTAACCTAAGGGCTTCGGCAACCCTACCACTAGGATTCAGTTGAAGCTACATGTTAGAATTGAATTGGTGTACTTACAGAAAAATTGTATAATCTCTTAACTTAGAAGTTTTTATAAGTTGTATGGTCTGAACTTAGAAATTTTGTGTAATCTCTGAACTTAAAGATTTTTATAAGTTTGTATGGTCGAACTTAATAATTTTTGTAAGTCTGATTTCGATTTTGATAGAATCTCAGTGAGCATGATAAAAATGGTCCTAGTGGTGAATCGCAAAAGCTCATTGTAGCTCATTCTCTCTTTGTTGAGGGGATGTTTCTGTCGTTAACCTAAGGGCTTCGGCAACCCTACCGCTGGGACTCAATTTCATGGAATGGATTTAGTATAGTTTTAAATGATAGTATTCTTTTGATTAATCTTATGCTGTGTACATATCAAATTCTCATAGGTACATGTTAGAGTTGTAGTAGATATCATATCAAAAAATGTTGCTGATTTTGTATTGATGTAGTGTACATATACTCTCTGAATTTTAACATAGATACTGTCTTTAGGGTATGTCATCTACGGTTGATAAGGGATGAATGAAATGTCCTTGTAAGTCTGCTCAGTACATAGAAGGTGTTAGGTCATTTATAGAGTTTGCTAATAGAAATGGTGGCAGAAATACCTTATTCTCATGCCCTTGTAATAGATGTAAGAATGGTAAAGGATTGGGGCCACTTAGTGAAATTTCATTGCATTTGCTTAAGTATGGTATTCTTTATACATACACGACATGGCGTTTTCATGGGAAAAGTTAGAAATAGCCTGAGAATGTAGGCGAGAATGTTAATGTAGGAGATGTAGCCGTTGATCCCGCTATAGGTGAGGTGAAAATTTAGGAGATGTTGTTGAGGATGATGGTCTTCTTGTAGTAGATGACAATATTAGAATAGATAGTGGGGTTCATAATGATGCTGAAACTAGGAAAAGGAAGAAAAAGGAATTTGTATATGAGCGTGCAAAAGAACCGTTGTATCCGTCGTGTCCTAAAGGAGTGACAGCATTGTATGCTTCTATCAAGTTGAATCACATAAAGACACAATATGGGTTTTCTGATAATGGTATGACTGCAATTTTAGAGTTGATGAAGGAGTTGCTTCCCGAAGAGAATACACTGCCATCTAAGTACCGAGAAGTGAAAAAGATGATCCAAGATCTAGGAATGGATTATATAACATATGATGCATGTGTAAATGACTGTGTTTTGTATTGAAAGGATCATGCATCATTTGGTGAAGTGTCTGTTTGTCAAGAATCTAGGTATAAGAAGGTTTTTAATGATGAGAGGAAGCTTACTACTATTGCTCAGAAGACGGTTAGATATTTTTCGTTGATTACAAGGCTGAAAAGGTTTTACGCCCAGAACCATGGATCGCGGAGGCAATGACTTGGCATTCTAGAGCAAAGTCGGATATAAACGTCATGCGTCATCCCATCGATTCTTGACTTGGCGATGTGCGGATAGTTTTTTCGAGTTTGCCAAGGAACCAAGGAATGTTACACTTGGGATATCAACCGACGGTTTCAATCCGAATGGGTGTTTCGGTCTTGCACACGATTGTTGGCCGGTGATTATTTGTATTTATAATTTGCCTCATTCGTTGTGTATGAAGCGGGAATTCACTTTGTTGTCGTTCTTTGATATCGAGGCCCAAAAGCACCGGTAAAAACTTTTATGTTTATTTAGAAATCTTGGTAGATGAGTTGAAGAAGTTATGGGATGGTGTACTAGCATTTGACGCTTTCAGCAAAACTGAATTTTTGATAAGAGCACGGTTGTTGTGGGCTATTCACGATTTTCCAGCGTTAGGGACTTTAGCGGGATGTGTAACTCATGGATATTGTGCTTGTCCTACTTGTGGAGAAGGCACTTTGCGGATTATCTGCCATTTACTAAGAAGATGCTGCTACGGGGGATACGAAGATGGCTACCATCGAAGCATAAGTATCGCGATGATATGACAAATTTTGATGGACGTGTGGAGCATGGTACATCTCCATGGCCACTAACAGGGCTGCAGATACAAGAGATTGTAGGTAAAATCATTTCCAATAAGGGCAAGAGAACCATCACAAGCAAGTCTCAAACGTAAAAGGAAGATGATACCATCAAGGTTAGTCATCTGTCTTGTCTTCATTTGATTAATTAGATTGGGCTATGTTGTTTGCTTAGCTTAAACTTTGTTTAAATGGATTGACTCTAGAGGGATTCTATATAGGTACCGAGTTTTTCTATTACAGTGATGAGCATGTTAAGATATTTGAACCTATATTGAATTTTTTGTGCAATATTGAATCGTTTGAAATTCAGTAACTTGACCCTTGTTCTTATGTTATCTATTTTCAGGAACTTGAAGATGATGCCAATGTTGAAGATGAGGTTAATGACCATTCTCTGTTCACCCGAAGATCTATTCTCTTTGATTTGCCCAATTGGGGTTCAAATGCGATTCGCCATATTATAGATGTCATGCACACAGAGAAGAATATAATGGAGCATCTTAAATACTATGATGGGAAACAACAAGTCAAAAGATAGTCCTGCTGCACGTCAAGATATGGAAGATATGGGGATAAGAAAGAATTTGTGGTTGAAAGAGGATCTTTGAAGACCGTAGAACAACAATGGAAAAGGATCATTTGAGATGACGAAGAAGGAGAAAATTGACTTTTGTACAGTTTTGAAGAATCTAAGGGTACCTTAGGTTTCTCTTCAAATCTTCGCAAGCTGCGTCGGTGTTAATCCTCCGGAGCTAAGGAATTTTAAATCTCATGATTACCATGTAGTAATACAGCATTTGCTTCCGCTGCTGGTTCATACTGTAACATCACTACCTAAAGAGCTATGAGTTTCTCTTCTCCGGATCAGCATCTTTTTCAACATTCTGTGCGCGAAGGTTGTAAACCGAGAATATCTGCTAAAAGCAAAAGCCGACCTTGTAGAAAAATATGTGTTACTGGAGAAACATTTTCCTCCGCCGTTCTTTGTTATCGGTATTCACCTGATGATTCATCTAGCAGATGAAGCTTTAATCTCCGGTCCGGTGAGATTCAGATGGATGTATCCCTTTGAGAGGTAAAATTTCACAACTGACTTTGTTGTTTAATTAATGTATATAACCTGAGTAATGTGTAGAACTTGAGTAATTGATAATGATGTTGTTTAATGTATATAGCTTGAGTGTTGTCATGTCCTAATAGACTTTGTTGTTTAATTGCTACTTTTTAGGTTAATGAAGGGTTTCAAAGGGTTGGTGCGCAATAAAAGGTATATTGATGGGTGCATCGCAAGAGGGTATCTGTTGCAAGAAGCAAGCTTGTATGGCATGGAGGGTGCATCAAAGGATGGTGATGGTACTCATAAGCATACTCGCCAGGCATTTTTTGATGATGACGATGAGTTTGCTGATGAGATGCCTTTAAGTAAAGCTAAGGATATTATTCTAACTCAGGTGCAGTTTGAACAAGCTCGCAAATGGCTTCTCTCTAAGTATGATGGATTAGATGATTGGCAAAGGTACAAATTTTTAATTTTACACCTTTAAGTGTTTTAAGTACGATGGTTGCAAAGAGTTTTAATTTTACACCTTTGAGCTGTTATATGTCTATCGATATAATTGTTTTGAATTATCTTTTAATTGTAGGAAGTATGAATCCTATGTTAATGGTCAGAGAAAAGGTCCCTCAAAGAGTTTTCTTTTGTGGTTACTTGAAGAGGTAACATATTAGCCTAAATTATGTACCTTGACTCTCTTTCTGTAATCTATGTAATTACAATTCATATTTTACTAATTAGCTTGATTTCACACATGTTGTCTTGCAGTTGTTAGAAGCTAATGAAGCAAACTCAACACTTTGGCGAATAGTGCATGGACCTCTCTTCAAGGCGCGATCGTATAAGAGATACCAAGTGAATGGATTTACTTTACATCTTTGAAGATTACGAGTGGTTGGTTGTGTCACAAAACGGTGGTGTGTCGATGAAAGCTATTACAAGTTATAAAGCGAAGTCAACGGACACAAATTACAAGGAAACAGAAATGACCTATTATGGAGTCATTAAGAAGATTATCAAGCTGAATTTTATGGAATTTGAAGAAATTGTATTTTATTGTGATTGGGCGAAGGTTGAAGACAAGACTAATGGGTGCAAGGTTGATGGAATTACAAAATTGATAAAGGTTAACTTGTCCAAGATGAAAAGCATTAATGAAATTATGGATGAGCCATTTATTCTTGCATCTGAAGCGATACAAGTTTTCTACTCAAAGGATCTCAATGCCTTCGAAAAGGGTGGTCTTTGGTGTTGAATTCATCTCAAGGATTGACTTCCTCTATAGATAGTATTGAAATTCCTAGTATTTATCACCATCTCTTCGACAATGAGAGTTTAGAGAAGCTTATATGTGTCGATTATGTGGTTTAAAGCTACGTGTGATTAGGGATATTTTTCTCGGATTATCTTATAGGTTGTTTGTTCTCTTTTCTCCGATTTCGTGTTATCACTTGCGCATTCTTTATAGCTTCTGTTTGAAATGTTTATGTGGATAGTGACAAAGGCTATCCCTTATAGGTTTAACTTCTTTCTCACATAGAACTTGCTTGTTATTTTGCAGGTTTTTATGGCAGCAGTGGAAGTAGATGAGAATGGTCTTCCCATTTTCGCAAATAGAACACAATACGGAAGCCTGAAAGGCGCCTTGACTCGTACTCATGTCCCCATCTCATTCAAAACATGGAAGCATGTGCACCATTCTTACAAATATGATATTTGGAAGGAAATGCAGGTTCATATTTTTGTTCACAGTTTTTATTAAGATATTTTGTTTTTGGTGATGATTTGATTCTTTCCTTCTTTGTTTGATCACTAAAATGATGACATAAATGTATTATGTATTAGCTAGCTCTACATACATTCTAAATAACTCTTTTTCTCGTAAAGTATATCCTTTACCCGAGCCTTGTAAGATTAACGTGGTTAAGTCGATGGCTCCTATATGGAGGAGACGCAAGCATGAGTTACGATATGCTTATTATGATCCCTATCCAACTCATGAGGAAAAGGATTGCACATATTCCTCCTGGTGTACTCCAAGAGGAGTGGATAGAATTCGTTTGAATGCAAACACTCTTAAACAACGGAAAGTAGAGCCGAGCACAAGAGGAAGCGAAAGCTATATGACCACTCTCACACCTCCTGGTCGTAAACCTCATTCTTTGGTCAAAGCTGAATTGGTATGTATATTGATTTCGAGTATTATGAATCTCAAAATATGTACATTATGATTAGTCTTATCCTTCTTTAGATTGATTCATACAAATCGACTCGTTATATTGGTAGGAGCGAGAATCCTAATGTGGAAATCACCACCTCGATGTGTGGATTAAAGCTCATACTCAAGAGGGAGGGGCAATTCTACCTAGTGCACAAAAACACTTTGTGAGTCAGCTTGTGTTTCATCCGAATTTTAGTACTCATATGTATACTATCTACTAGTCATTTATATATTTTATATCGACACATGCCTTTGTTATGCTCAACATGGCAGGATGAGCTTAAAAAGGTGCAAGAAGATATCAACTTGAAAAAAGTCAGGGTATTCCTATACCGAGACATAGATGTAGTGACTAAAGCTTTTGGGAAGGAATGTAGAGGATGGGTTCGTGTTGTTGGTCCCGTTACTCGTACACAATATGATTGTTACGCTCTTGCGCGTGCCAAAGTACAAGAATTGAAATCCAAGGATGGAGTTGTCAAGTATCGAGTTGGAGGAGCTAAGTACCAAGGTGGAGGTTCTGATCACAGTTTAGGATCAAATGTAACATTGTGAAGGAAATTCAAACTGCGATGCCGGGGTCGGTTGTTGCATCAAACAACGGCGATTGTTCACAACATCACTTTCACCTTCTCCTATTCGTAATGATTCACTTGCCCAAACACCTTCACTGCTCAAACACCTTCACCCGGGTCGATCATCGATGGCAGTGTGTGAAATGCCTCCATGTTCATTGTTGAACCTTGATGATGAAGTTATTGTTGTTGGTAGGTCATGCACCGGGTGCCATGGGACGTATGTGTCACGGCTGTATTGTACCATATAATCTTGGAAAGGTGATGGTGGACAAAATTTTCCTCCCAAATGAACGATCCCAAAGCTAACACATTTGTTTCAACCTTTCAAGATGTTGGAATTGGAGGGTACGTGCTTCATCCAAAGAAGTGCATCAGAAATGACTAGTCTGGTCGGCGGTCGACTTACCTTTTTGGAGATATCTCATCCATCGTATATAATGCTCGATAATCACTTTATTAACAAACATATATGGCTTTATCTTTTTTTTTTTCTTATATATGTTCACACTTTTGTAGATGTGCATGCTAACATGTAGATTCTTATGCAGTTGTGCATAATGAAGACTCTCAGGCAGTTGTGTTGCTTTTTTTGCTTTTTTTTTGAACACTTTTGTACATGTGCTTAGCATGCTAGCATGTAGATTCTTATGCGATTGTGCATAAGAAGAATCTCAGAGCGATTCTTATGCGGTTGTGCATAAGTAAGACTCTCGACATTGTGCTTAAAAACTTTGAATCATAATGCATCTATGTGAACCGGCAGTATTAATATATATAATCAGTTTTTCTTTATGGATGTTTGTGGTTTGGGTTCTGTTGTATTTTATTGCGCAGCTGATTGCAGTGCAGGTCAAATTGAAGCGGTAGTAGCCACCCGGGGGAATATCAAACCCTGGTAAGTATACTTCCTTTGCTTATGCTTATCATATTGAGTACAAACTTATGGATATTAATCTTTTTTATATAATCACTTTTGAGGTACTATGTTGTTCATTATGTTGCTACGGACTATGTTGTTGGTGACCTTACTCCGGTAAGTCTTTTTATATAATCTTTCTTATTTATATAAAGTTGTTACGTGTTTAATACTGAATATTAAAGATTATTTAGTTTGTGTTTCGTTTTGTTGTAAGCTTAAACTACTTACAACATGGTTATAATTTCCTTAGTGGTTATAATTTCCTATAACATGGTTAAACATGGTTATATAATTAAATCAAGCTTAAACATGGTTATAATTTCCTTACTAGTTTGTATTCAAGATTATTTAGTTTGTATTCAAGCTTAAACATGGTTATAATTTCCTTACTATTTTGGTTGTTAAGGCTTTCAAATTTTGAAGTAGTTGTTTTGCAGTGAGCTATTTAACATGGCAAAGATATTTGCATTGTCTGCCGGTTTCTCCGGACAAAATAACCTTGGTATTGCGTGAATATAAAGAAAGTCCTTAAGGTGAGGTATGGCATGGTATTGTTTGGATGTAAAGTTTCATTGTTGTCCCTCCTTACTCTACTAGGCGAAGTTACATTGTGGTCATTTATTTATTTGTAGCCAAATGGTTATGTTCTTCTGCGAGATTACGCCACCGGTGACTTTGCGCAGGTGAGTCTTGTTGATTGAATACGTTGTGCGTATGCCCTTCAATTTTGATATTTACTTATTTGCCAACAATTGAGAAATAAGTACCAATATGAGTTTCTTATAGTCAAAGTTCTGACTCTAGGTGCCAATTTTATAGAAGCAGCTCACGCTAAGAAACCAGATGATAAGTGAGTTTTTACGTCCGTGGAGATGGTACTGTAAGTCCTGGACTAGACTGTTGGTTAATGTGTAAAAGCACTTTGTTTGCTACGAACAAACTTGTGATTTCCTGAATCTTGTGTTTTCAGTGTGCGTATTATTTTTCTGAAGATTTCTTGTCGAGATTATTTAAACAAGATGGTTTTGATCCTGTTGAAATTAATATATACTGCAAGCAAATAGAGAACCGCTCTAAGAATATTACCATGGATCGGTACGATCTCTTTTCATCTCTTTTTGTAACTGTTTAACCTATTAACTCAGCTTTCCGCTTTTTTTTTTCTGTTGATGTCTCTTGATTCTTTTCACTTGGTTGTTTGATGAATCTATATATGGATAAAGCTAAAACTTTTTAAGTATAAAATCATTTGTTTTAAGCAAGCGATGGTGTGTGTTTCCGACTTTTTCTATTAAGATATTTAATGAATTGTATTATAGTTGTATCTTATCAACCTAGCTACTAGTTGGGAGTAACATCTTCTAGCTGATACTTTACGGGCCATTTCTGGCTGATACATTTAACAATGATGTTCAACTTATTTTGTTTACTTCAGCAACACTACCTGTTTAAGAACTTCAGTTCGAAGTTGATTGAAATCACATCATTGTGCATTTTTTTTTGTTAGTCGTTGATTACTATATACCCATTCTTTTTTTTAGTTGATGTTCGACTCCGTGGTCTTCATTTAGGCGATGGATGCGTCTTTGTATTCTCGCAAACAAGATCCCTATAAAGATCCTCCTCTCATCCATGACCGAAGCTAGATGACCATATGGTTATTCCTTGACCAAAATTAAAGTCCTGATCTACTAAGGTGAGTTCATCAACTTCCCACATCTGTTATCCATCTTAATATATAAGAAGATGTTTTGTTCTGTGGGAACTACTTGTTGAGTAAGTTATACTATTGTTTGACTTAAGGTTCAGTTCCAGCGGGAATATTGCACCAAAGTGGAATACTGGGATCTGTGAACTTATGGTGAGTATGTTGTCTGACTAAGTAACTTCTATTAGGAAATTTTGTATAGAAAGTAATGACTCATTTTTATATGTGGCATATCAAAATTTTTCTGCAGTCGCATTTTATATCTAATTTGTCTTATAGCATCTATTGTCTTACAAAGATCTAAGACAATAAAGTTACTTAGTCGGACTAATTGAAGCATGATTTGATCTCGTTTGCGCTTTCGGATTTTATTGATTTATTATAATTGAAGATCATAGGTGGTTTAACACCGGTCCCTTGACAGCTGCAAGATTTGTAAGTTTCTATGTAGTATCTCCTTATATTGATTTAAGTTGGAAGAACTTGAGAATTTCGCAAGTTTCCATGAACTGAACTTAGGAACTTGTAAGTTCCTATGTGTACACTAGTTTGTTGTGATACTTGTATACATTTGTATCAAATACTCATACTTTTTGTTAACATCAATTGAAGAATCCATTTTTCATAATATGATACAATTTTGTATGTTGAATGAATGAATGACATAGTTTGTAGATCTGTGGAAATGATGAATATGGGGAACTGGGTAACTGCAGGGGGAAATGGATTTTGGCCAGGTCAATGAAGACTTGATTTTTTTTTTATGTTGCAAAATATTAGTTAAGTTAGAACCAGAACCAATAACATTTTAGAACCAGAACCAATAACATGTTAGTTCCGGGTAGGGGTATTCCTGTAATTAGAAACAACTTAGCAACGGCAGACCTTGGTTGCGAATAAACAGGGTCGCAACGGCACAGTAGGTTGCGAATCTTCGTTGCTGACCAAGAATCGCAACGGGAGCTTATGTCGTTGCGAAAAAATGCAACACCGTGTTTTGAAACGTCAACGTGCCGTTGCGACCCTGGTCAGCAACGTCCAAGCTCCGTTGCTAATCCCCAAAAAAGGTGTAGTGAAAGCCGACAAGGTCGTGAATCGGGAGACCATCTTGCATTAATAACTAGATTCACAATTTTGATTTTTCCGACTGATTTGACATGCAAACATAAAATTGAAGTCAGGGTGAGTTTAAGTAGGCCCTTACTTTCTCAATCGCGCCATTTCTTCGGTTTCAGCGGCGTTGATTTCTTCTTCTTCAACGGTTTTTTTACTCCGTTTGTGTTGAACCAAATTTGCAATTCCAGGTTATATTGATTAGGTTTTCTATTTGTTTGTTTCATACGACTAGCCTTCGGCGGCTCCATGTTTGAAGATTAATCGGAATTTTCGAATCGACGATTACGACGAATTAATCGACGAGTTTTCGATGGTGGGGAATGGAGAAGCCAGTAAGGTAGAGGAGGAAAAGAAGAAGAGGAGAAGATGAAATGAAAAAATGATAACTGATTAAGGTAATAAGAATTATAATGGAAAAGGGTTGTTTTGTAACTTCACCCATTAAGACACCCCTTAGCCCTTAAAAAGAGTCCATTTAAATGTGGGTATACCCAATTAATCTTTGGGTTTAGTCGCACGGGTATACTAGAAAAGATCTTGCCCGTAAAAGTAAGCTTAGAAATAAAAGAGAGAGGAATTGGGAATTGTTGAGTTCCTACTTTTAACTTGTTCTAGAAATCTAGTCACTTTAGTCAGTGGAGTACGTCCACAAGTCATTTAACGTATGACGTGAAGGATGATGCACTACTAGACCTTTTGAATAACTGCAATCAAAATATTATCTTAAGTTTGACCTGTGCACATGGCAGTCAAGTAGTAGGTTCAAAACTTCAAACATAAATACCAAACTTGGCAGAGAAATTCAGATATCAAAGAGAGAAAGAAAAATTCATTATGGAAGATTTGAAGTTATTTGGTGTATGGTATAGCCCATTTGTTTGTAGAGTTAAATGTGCTCTACAACTAAAAAGTCTGCTCTTTCAAAAAAAAAAAAAAAAAAAAAAAACTAAAAGGTCTGAATCATGAATACATAGAAGAAGATCTTTCAAACAAGAGTGATTTACTCTTGCAATACAACCCAGTTCACAAGAAAATCCCAATTCTAGTTCATGCCGGAAAACCCATCGTTGAATCGCTGATCATACTCGAATACATCGATGAGACATGGCCGGACAGATATCCATTACTCCCCAAAGATCCTTTTGAAAGATCTAAAGCCCGTTTCTGGGCCAAATTTTTGCAAGACAAGGTAAATAATTCAACTCCGTTTGTAGATTAATTATGCAATTTTTTCTATTTTACACCATTCATTGATTTTATTTTTATTTTCTTCATTTTGTTGTACTTAGGAATCAACATTTTGGAGTTTAGTTCTTGTTACTGAGGAAACTAAAGAGAAAACAGTCAATGATGTCATTGAAGTACTAAGAACTCTTGAAGAACATGGACTAGCTGACAAGAAATTTTTCGGGGAGACGATGTCGGATTCACAGACTTGGCAATTGGAATCGGAATTCATTGGATGAAAGTGATTGAAGAGCTCAAAGGAGTGAAGATATTTGAAACTTGTACACGTTTGCAGGCATGGATCGAAAGGTTCAATGAAGTGCCTGTAGTCAAAGAAAACTTGCCTAGTTACAATGAATTGATCGCTCATTACAAGTCTCGCTGGGGGTGATGCTTCCATAGTTCCCATCAGTAATAGAACATGTAATTGTTGAAAACTTGTATCAGCAGTATCAGTTCCTACAGTGAAATTTTACCAATAAAAGCCATCATTACAAACCTTGCTGGTAGTGATAATAACCTGAGATCAAAACTGGTGTGCACTATAATTTTTATCAATAAGAAGAGAAAAAAGTTGATAAATCACATAAACCTACTTATCCATTCTGTTTACTTGGAGCTCCCTGTCTTAATGAGCATCAAAAGCCTTGTCCAGTTTAAGAATATCTTTCTCACCTTATCTGTGATTTTCAATCTCCTTACTTCACAAAATTGCAGCCATCTGACTTTATTAGTCATTACAAGCACACTGCTAAGTTACAAACACAGACTAGGGTGCCAAGCATCTACAATACTTTTGGAGTGGACAGTGGAGTTATACACCTGAAAACATAGAAGCTGGATGTAGGCAAAAAGATATCCAGATGGTTCTTTTATGTGTACAATTCTTTTCCAAATGGTTCTTTAGCTGTTACAAGTGAGGTTTGAGATTTGATTTGAAGTTTTCAAATCAAAATATCCAGACTTTACAAAAACATAGACATCACTAGGGGAGATTATTTACAGCAGTGCATACATATCAACTTGACCAAATTTGAGCAACACTCAAAAGATTCTCTCAACATCGATTGGGATACATAAATAACGGCAATGCAAAATGACAAGAAAAAATCATATACCTGGTGGGTGTTTCTCCAAAAGGTATGCCAATGTGGTATCCCAAATCGGGAAAGTAAAACAGATTTCAATCACGAATCGTAGTTGGCGGTCAAGTCCATCTCTATTTTTTGGGTATTTGTGTTTCAAAACCTAGTAACCTTCACCTGAAATTGCAGCTGCCATGGAAGATGATGCTTCTTCAAGTGATCGTTGTTTCTGAACAGAGTTGAAGGCCTCTATAGTATCACCTGCCTCCCAATCAGTGTAATCGTCAATCCCAACACCACACTCTAGTCCAGCATTTACCTGATCAAAAGAAGGAAAACCCATGAGATAGAAAGCAAAACAAATAGAACACAATGAGCCATTTGCTTGCGATCCAAAAGGTTTAAAGAGAGAGAGCAAACTTGAATGAAGTTCAAATAACCTAATATCTTTCCAACTTGAATTTACACAAGTAATCAAAACAATGACTGATTTTTCCAGACAAGTTCTGGTAAATCAGCTGTAGAAACATACCTCTTTCACAACTTCCTTCACTCTTCTCAAAGAATCAACAACACCAACGTGGATTGTTTTTCCATTTCGAAGGATCCGAATTCCACAGCCTTTCACAATTTTTCCATCTGTTATCATGCATCCAGCAACACGACCACTGCCGCTGCTGAAGACGGCACGGATTTCAGCAGCTCCAATCGGTATTTGTTCCTATGAAGAAAGAATAGAAACGGTAACCTTGATTTAGTTTGAACTCTTATACTTTTGACATGTAATAATAATAATATAAAAGAAATGATCTGTTAAAATCCTTCAGAAATCTTGACAAGAGAAGAGAAAGGCAGAACACGCAAGTGCTATCTATGTTGGACACTTTTTTATGTGCCTAACAAGGAATTCCATGCTTCATAATGGAGACAATTGAAAATAGTAGGCATTAGATAAGGTTTACCTCAACGGGATCAAGAAGTCCTTCCATTGCTTTCCTCATGTCATCGATAAGCCCATAAATGACTCTGTACAACCGAATCTCTACACCTTTGTTGTCTGCATGGCTGTTGACAGCATTTGGCACTTTGACATTGAAACCTATTATAATGGCTTTACCAGCTGCCACAGCAAGATCAACATCACTTGCACTTATATCCCCTGTTGCTTGCAGAAGAAACTTTAAAGTTACATTATCCTGAGGGAGCACTTGAAGAGCTTGTCTGATGGCCTCAATGGAACCCTAATAGAGACGGAAGAGATTCAGAATTAATATGGAAGAAGTAAAGACATATTTAGAAAACAAACAGAATATTGTACTTTGATGAAACTATATCAATGCCACTAGGATGATATACCATCCCTATCAGAAGGATGCGAAGGACATCCAGGGAATATCAGTACTGAAAGGTACTAAAGTGGCATCATTGGTTCTTTAGACCTTCTCGAACAACACCAATTTCACTTTCGGTGCAAGTTATTTCACGGAAAATTGATAGTCTATGCTTCCATTATATTGCAGACACGAGAATAAAGGACACTATATTGACTGTGTTACATAAATCATTTAGAATTTGAAATATTACCTGTAAATCAACCTTCATTACAACATTCAGCTGGTGCAAATCTATTCCAGCCTGCTTTCCAGCTGAAACTGCGGCAGCTAATGAAGAAAAGTGTGACCATCCCATCACCGGCTTTCGATGATATCCTTTCATCTCTCAATGATACTGCACGTGTCTCTGCCATTTCACGAGAAAGCAGTATCAAGTGAGTCAACAACCTCAAACTCATCTCCGGCAGTAGGAACACTACTGAAGCCAAGGACCTGCAACAGTAGATGGGCTATTAGGCAGATATACAGAAAGTGTATGCAGTTGTGGAAGGTGTTCACACGACAATGAGGAATGAAACAGCAAGCAATTCATGAATGCTTCAAAAAGGATGATGTGGCTACAAAAATTAATACCACACGAAATTAACTTTTGTGGTTACGTTACCACTAGTTTTACAACTTGTAAAATTCTATTTTACTATTTTCCTGAGAGAGCGGAGAATATAATGAGATGATTTAACAGCCAGGATTGCAGGATGCTTATTCTATGTATTTTAACAATACTTTTTAGCTAAAACCAAAAAGGTTAAATCACTTCTACTTTCTATCCAACTTTCTAGTGAGGGGAGTCTAATCAAACAAATTGTTAGAAAATAATTGTCTTTATTTAGAAAAGAATAGCTGAAGTTAAATGCTCCAGAACATTAAAGCTTGCTAGAAAGAAGTCATCTCTTGTTGTTAAGCAGTCTAATATGTTTGGCACCACTATGCTCAGAATATAATAATGGAGAGAATAAGAATGACTACATTAAATTTCAAAAACCAACGAACATGTTCTGATATAAAACAGCAAAGATTTAAAGAGGTAAAAACAAATGGTACAGAAAATTCACGGACCTGGACAGTAGAAGGACCTACTTTGTCAACTATAGCTCCACTGTCATCAAACAAGGCCCTTGCCTGAATAAAGACAGCAGTCAGAGTCAGATGAACAACATGTGCACTGCAGATTTTTAAACAAGATCGTCACCAGTAACAAACCTTTCCAAAGGCTTCACCGCCAAACTATAACATCCCCCCTTTTGAGGGTTCCTTTCTGAACAATAAGTGTAGCTACAGGTCCTTTTGATTTATGAAGACCAGCCTCAATGACTGTTCCCTTTGCGTTTCTGTGAGGGTTAGCCTTCAATTCTTGCAACTGCAAAATTAACACACTGATGGTCAGAATTTCGGAAAAGCTCTGACAAGTACATGTAAAAAACAAGTTCTTGATATGGTCATAATTCTACCGCTTGAATTTGTATGGACTATTTTAAAACAGATTACTGAAAAGTTTTGGATCACAATGGCGAAGGTATGGTCTCTTCAAGGCGAGTATAGCATACACATGGAGAACTCAAGGAGACCATCCATGCAAAGAGGGGCCTGATTCTTTACCAGATGACCTCCACTTAGAGGAGTTACTTCCCGCAAATACATATGATGCTTTATCTTTAGCATTCATTGCATTGCCAGGTGTCATGAACAATATGCATTGGATACTGATATTGCATTAGCATGCCTAGCAAGCAATACAAGAGTCAACAAAGCATAAAATTGCTGAACAATATTTAGATGTTAATAATGTGGCAAAACATGTACAATAGGGGTTCACAGCTTTCCTCTGATATTTCTATTAAAAAATGCAGATGAAAAGTTAAAAATTTCTCATCCGTAGTAATCAGAAGTCTAGAAGTGTATAGTGAATGAAGTATACGACACTTTGAAGGGAAAACAAACATAAAAATATTAGTAATTAGCTGGCTCAACTTAGCAGAGGACCAAAAACAATATATGTACCTCGGCAACAAGCATCACAGTCTCAGCAAATCATCCACATTCTTTCCCTTTAAGAGCACTTATCTGATAAAGGAAGTGATTTACACATCAATCCAACAATAATGTTTATAGTATTGCAGAAAGGTGCATGAACTTGTTTCGGTCAAAGAATAAAACCTGAACCATTGGGACATCACCGCCCCAATCTTCAGGCATTAGACCAATTGAAGAGAGCTCTTGCATGACTCGCTCTGGACTGGCTCCATCCTTGTCAATCTGAATGAAACAGAAGGCTAGAATGTATATGGAGCCAGTCTACCAGTGCAACTATTGGAGAAGCTTACATACCTTCTTATGTTAGACAATAGACTATTAATTTTTATTAGAATTTTAAAGTTTCAAATCTGAAATCCTAGTTTAAGGAAACAAACATGAGTAATGATCACCATGTAATAGAATTGAAGAACGTTAAAGAGATATAGAAGGAGGAAGAACGCATGCTAGGGACATGAATGGATTACTATCAGTCACCAACACGGGTATTGTACCTTATTAATAGCTACAACAATTGGCACCCCAGCTGCTTTGGCATGAGCAATGGCCTCCATTTTGTTTTTGTGGCGAGGGACCCCATCATCAGCAGCCACGACAATGATGGCAATATCTGTCACCCTTGCCCACGTGCTCTCATAGCCCTCCCGAATGCCTATAGGAAGGTGAGTATAAATAAAATACTTACAAATATGCCAAGACAAGAGAAAATGATCTCAAGTTAGGTTCAAAAGAGACAGCAAGGATTACCTCATGGCCTGGTGTCAAGGAAAACACATGGTGAGGCTTGCACCTTCACGGGAACAAGCACTTTATAAGCCTCCCACTCTTGTGTTATTCCACCTGCTTCAGATGCAGTCACCTATACATTTTTAAGATTTCACTCATGAGACATGCCAACAAAGATTTCTCATGAGACATGCCAACATTGTGTCTAACGAACACTGCATGATTCTGATAAATGGGAAAATCTATAATCCGGGTCTTATGAAGGGTATGGACCGTTACATAAACTGAAACGAATCACAATATGGCACCCAAACAATAGGTTTTCCTTTTAAGATATCACAAGAGAAGCTGTAAAGCAATACCAAGAAAAATATTTGTTACCTTGCTCTTACGAATATAATCCAGAAGGGTTGTCTGTCAGAGTGGAGCAATGAAATTAATATTAGCAAAAACTCACTGCCATGTAATTTATTGCAGTTAACTGTATACCTGAAGTAGAAAATACAAAGAAATTTGTTTACTTACTTTCCTGATCCACATGACCCATTATAGTAAGAACTGGAGGCCCTATCTTCTAGCTTGTCCAAGTCTTCTCGTGAAAACTTCATTCTTCCTGCCTTCTCTTCCCCTCCAACATGAGCTGCATCAATGACTTCCACCTCGTACTCTTTACATACCATCTTCACCATGTCTCTATCCAATTTCTGTACTCCATCTGGTTTAATCCCCTTAGAGTACATAAACCAAGAATTTCACCTTCGCTGATAGCTAAGTTAAACGACAATTCCTCTGTCGACATTCCATCCTCCTCCACCTCAAGAATTTCCCACCTTAACAGGAGCTGCGTCAGCTGCTGCCTGGAGTCGCAGCTGCCTTTCGGCCTTTACTCCATTTTCTACCTTTTCTTGCAGCACCTTTGATTTTCAGATTTAGCTCTGAAGAGTCATCATCAGGTATCTCAGAAGAACTCATACTGCGCCTAGATCCAACAGAAGCACCGGATCTTTTTACGTTGCTCATCTTTAAACTTTAGAAGCAGGGTTTTTCAGGTTTGGAGTGTAAAGCACCTGAGCCATCATGGGATCTGATGCAGCTTTCTTGGTCTAAACTTGTCCAATCAAGGTGGCTTTCGCTCTTTAGTTTTTGGACAGTTTCTCTCTCTGCAGTGACAGTTTCTTTCTCTGCAGTAACCAGTCAGACAGTCTCTGAGGCAGCTCCAACGTCCTTTATAGAATAACAGGTTTCTTTATTACAGGTAAGGGGAGCAACAGCGGGTCTTGATTGTATAGCATCGGTTGAACTCTCTGAGGAGGCTGAGGGGGTTTAAGAGGAGTACTTGCCTGATGCTTCACACCACCTCCTCTGTCTTGGCACCTACCTCCTTTCTCACCTAATAGTGATTTTAGGAGATTCCACAACCTTTTGCACACTTGCAACGAGTTCCCTTTTATGCCACACACTCTTCAAAGTTTTTGCCTTACGATTGGCTTCCCGGATTCACTGGTCTACTACCCGTCAGTTCCTGGCCTTGCTCTGGGTTTAGCACCAACTCCGGCCAGAAGTACTACTACTACTACTACTGATCTTCGTGCTGTAGAAGTAGTCTCGAGTTTTTCTGCTTTTTCAAAAACCTCCCAAGTGATTCAATCACCTTATTTCTTTCCTCTAGATTCTCTGATTTGTCACTATCGAATTTACACTAGGTTTCTTAGGTGGTATATATACGAATTCCGAGGTGGTGCAGCCATTTAAAACTGGTGGTTCTAGTCTAGGCGGAGATTTTAAAACAGGTTTTGGAGAAGGTTTAAAGAACACAGGTCAGCGGCATTATTCTCATCTCTCAATGTAGAATCTAATGAAATGAAGAATTCCTTGTTCTGCTACAAAATTAGCTGTTGTAACCATACATTTGCATACCATGCACAATTCCATTTCTGTCCATTTGGACAATTAAGAAAACTAACACCCCCTTTACTACTTATTGAAATCCTTCGAACTAATTGCGAAGAACCTTCAAAATAACAAGAAGAACTTGGTCTTACACTTCCCAAACTAGCTAGGGAAGCCAAAGAAGCCATTGGGGGGTTGCCTTATAAATTACTACCACTACTAGTTTGAATCAGCATGAACCCCAATAAACAATACCTACTGAAATGACCCTCAAAATTCTGCAAATTAGCAAGTATAATTCACTAAGAGATTCTCAAACACTAGAATTTCCCCATTAACTCCACTTAAATTAATATAGTGTTGTTGTTGTTCAAGAAATAAAACCCTAGGTGTCTTAGTGAACTAGATGAAATTGAACCAACTTCCAGAAGTGACTAACAATGAGATAAGAAAAATAAAAAGAAAAAGAATTGTATGAATGAATTTAAGAAAATTACTCAGAAATTGAAGTGATACTAACTGGATTAAAAATGCAGAAAATGGTAGAATCTATCTCTGAGGTTTTAGATAGATAGATAGAAAGAGAGAAAGAAGATAGAAAAATGGGAGCGGAAGTGAGTTTATAGGTGCTGGTGGTGGCAAAGCTTTCTTAGCATTCGTGGCTGCTTAGCTTCTTGTCAATTTACGCGATAAGGTTTTTGATTTCTTTTTTCCCTTCTTTTTTTTCATCCCTCTCTTTTTTTCCGCGAGTAAAAATTCCTTCCTCGGCTCTCTAAATTGTATTTTCCCTCTTTTCTCATTTAGTTTTTGTTTCTTTTCTCCAGATAAAACATTTAATTA
>JAJJWW010006547.1:0-223033 GCA_023531295.1 Papaver armeniacum | reverse complement strand
CATTAATTAATAATGCTAGAAATTCACGAGGGTATATGGGATTGTTGCTACATGCTCCAACCTGGATGAATTTCATGTATTCCAGCATGGGATTGTTGCCACATGCTCCATTCTAGGTGAATTAGTAAGTGAAGGAGCATCCAACACTTATCAATGGCTTTATCTTTTACAAGATGTCACGCATGATTTTCTCGGTTTTTTTTTTTACAATTTTAACCTTAAATGAAAATCCACCATCAACATTAAGTCCCCCCGCCTAGCACATAATGGTTACACTATTGTGGTAGGCATGAGATGGTGACATACATATGTAGAAAGACCCTAAGAGTGTTGGCCACCGCTAGTTGCCCACGCCTCATGCTTGTATGGAATCCTTTGGTGGGACCGGTTTCCTTCTTTGGGTATTTGAATCAAAAGAGGAATCCAAACAAAAGAGGTATCCTTGTTCTATTGGGATTCTTCTAATTTTTTGTCTATAAAAGAGACCAACCCTTTTTCTTTTTTTCTCACGAATTTTTTTTGTTTGTTTGTTGAGCAGCTTCCGTCCGTGGTCTTCACTGCCGTCGCCAACCGCCGCCTCCACCGGAGCTTGCCGTCGTCGTCCGTCCGCGGCAAGGTGAGCGTTTTTTTTTTTTTTTTTTTTTTTTTTTAGGTAAAACCCTAGTTTGCTAGGTAAACACCTTTTGTAAGATGTGTATATGCTTAGTTTTTTCCACCGCGGTTGGTACGCCAATATTTTCTAGAATTGCTTAGTAAAACAACCCGTGAATCCATGATCATGTTGTTTTTTCTTCTTTCCACCATTGCATGCAAAACCTGGCTTTTAGGTTGTATCTTGAAAAGAAAAAAAAACCTTGGCTTGAATCTCGTAGACACGATTCCCATGAATAAAGAAAAATCGTGTTATGATGCGTGCGAATGAACGCGGGCCCGCCGTGCATGCTTGATTGAACGTGGGTCTCACCCACATATGCTTGACCGAAAGTCGACCTTATATTAGTCTTGTGCCCGGACTTGAAACTTGAGTAACCCCGAACTTGAAATTTATAACGGGACTTGAAACCAATACCAGACTTGAAACTTGTAAATTTAACTTGAAACTTGTACCGGACTTGAAACCAATACCAGACTCGAAACTTGTACCGGACTTGAAACCAATACCAGACTTGAAACTTGAGTAATACTTGGTGTTTGGACCTAATCCCACTTTTGTGCTTTCAACGTGTCTTGTCGTGCGTGACTACACGCTTCATGCGCTTTTCATACAAGTTCTAACTCCTGTCCTTTATTTCATTGTGGAATGAAGAAAAGAATTCCCGTTGAGATGTCTTCCTCTAGATAATGTCGGTGCCAAGCCGGAAGTGTTAATGGCTTCAAAGATATGCCAACATTGATGACGAGTTGTTCACCTCGCCTTTTCCAAACATTAAAGACATCCTTCTCATAAGATAGTCCTGCTTTCCAATTCGTAAAATATAGGAGCCGATCCATCTTCTTCTTCGCACTTGTGATGAGGTTCTGTCTTCAAAGAAATGAATATCCGCCATCTCCTATCGACTTCAAGACTTGTCATACTCCACCGGCCTCTTATGAAGGATGGATGAGGCGCATGTTAAATAATAAGAACATTAAAGCCAATTTGACCAAAGCGCAAATCCTTGATGCAAGCCATGGCATCTTCTACTCTTGAAATTAAGAAAGACGTTGCAGGCTTGATTACTTTCATTTCTCGGTGGCGCCCTTCTACTCATACAAACTATATCTAGATGGGGAGAGATGACTATTACCCCGAAAGCGTAGCTGCATTGATGAACCTTCCCGTTGTTTGGGAATCTTTATTATGAGCTTTCTTCGACACCTTTGAACAACGTGATTATGACACTATACTCCGAAAGGTGGCAGAATTCGACGATCTGGACAAGGAGGAGAAAAAGATACAAGATGCTTTTACACCGGGTGGGTATCGGAATGGTCTCCGTAAACCCGAGCCGAATCGGGAGTTGGAAAACGAGCTCGGTGTGATTGTATTCCTGTCTTTGTGGTTATCCCGAGAGATATATATGACGATGGTTCCGGGAAAGAAAACCATAAGGGGTATTCTGTTAAGATTGCTATAAAGCTAGCAAAAGGCGAAGTTCTTCCCTTAGGTGCCTTGTTCCTTGGATCATTGTATTCTCATCCGGACGCCTTAGCAATGGATATGCATGTTTCCAACGGGTACAAGAAGGTGGAGTCGTATGTCCACTTCGCTTTTCTTCTGCATTCTTGTGGGAACATTTCAAAGTTATGCTCCTGCTCCCCCAACTTCGCTCGTCAATTTGTATGGTGGATCGAGAATACTCCGTTGGCAGAGGAGGCGTCCCGAACCAAAGCGAAACTCGTGGATATCTTTGATAATGTGTCTTCAGAACTTTCCATCCATGGGGCCAATCCACCCTTCCATTGTTCAGCCAAAGACTTTGCTATTGCTTCGACGGTCCCGATGTTTGCGTTGCGTACCGGATCTTTGAGACTATGAAATCTAGAGAACTTATTTACTTGCACACGCATTCCAGGATATATCCCATCTCTATTCAACGGGGCTCTTCTTGCGACTCCGTATAACATCGACATGGCTGCTCGTCAAATGGGATTTGACCAGGTGTTCCCTTTATTCGTCCTTCGGAGGCTTGAAAGAACTTCTCCTGTTATCTTTGATGCCGACATATTCTTTGCATCGCAGAGTCTTCCCTTCTGGCCTGTTTGGAGAAACTCAGTGGTAACCGACAAGTATAAGGAATTTTGGAGGAAGCAACTATTAACTTTCCAAGAATTCTCGGAGGATGTTGTGACAGATTCCAGTGGTGATCCATCTTATGACGTCCTGAAGGAGCATTTCCGGTTGAGGTCACTTCCAGCCAAACGGACCAGAGCTGAGGATTGCAGTCCCCAGGCAGGAGTGAGATCTAAGAGGCAGGCATGTGGTTCGGTGATCCTCAATTCCTCCAATATGCATGTATTTAAATCTCTTTCCGTTGATTCCTTCATTTCTCCAGAGTGAATTCTTCTAAAAGTGATTCTTGCTTGAAATCGGGAATTCCGAAAGAGAATGTCTTCACAAGGTTGGCGCGCATTCGAATGAGAAGGTCAGTAATATTGGCCTTCATGTTGAGAAGTCTCAGCGATCGATCTTCATGCTTTGAGAAGTCCGGAGAAACCGCTCCTTTTCCCGACCATGACAGAGATGATGCAAGCTCGATTGGACAAGGTGCCTCCCTGAGTGATCTTGTTGATGGGGCCGTGATGGAAATTAGCACCCAGAGCGAAGTAGATATCGGGAGGAATGTAAGAGAGGCAACATCCGCTATCGTTGAGGTGGCTCCCCTTAAAGAATGTTCTGAGCATGTTCCAGTCAATAAGTCAGTCGTGGCGACTTCTTGAAAGACCTCCCGCAACTCCGCAAGGCTCCTGGGTGACTGGTGAAGTATTGGTAGCGCAACCTGAGCTTTGTTCCGATCCTCCTTTCATTGTTCCTTATCCGTGGTCATGTGTTGGTTGGAGGATTCAGTGTGCCGGCTCGGTTCAAAGAGTTTTACACGGCAATATGGGATAAACACGGACACATTGCTACCACTACGAAGCTCAAAAGTCGTCTTGCATTGGTCAACCGCGTTCAGGAGGCTTTATTTTCTATCCATGGGATGAGCGTCACAACTGGTCGAACAATTTCTGAGGAGATGATTGAAGACTGGAAGTGCCATCGAGATGTGTTTGTGCAGTATGACTTCAATGCTCCTTGGTTCCTCAAAGGGTTCTCCAAGATTCAGGAGCTCCAGAAATTACAAGATGAGGCCCCTTCTGCAGAATGTGTTACTCGCCAGGAAGAAGAGGTTGAAAAGTTGTCTGAGGAGTTGAAGCTGAAGCAGGCTGTACTTCAAAGGATGAAAGTCGCTCTTGCCCAGAAGGACGAGTTGCTGCTGAAGGACTTTCCTTGAAGGATTTGTACTATACACTTGTCTCTTCTTTTTCTTTTTGAGTGATAGTGAGGATTTCTTTTCATAACTTGACTTCTAGTTTTGAATTAATAGGTAATTGAATTGGTTTATTTTGAGATAGTTTTGTGAATAACTTTTCTGAAAGAGGTTATTTTAAATGGAATTTGCATCTTGGTCATGAATGATTGCACATGTCATATGAAATTGCAAATGTCGTGTAAAAGGGAGGTATGAAGGGAAGAAAACATGCGTTTGATCACTGAGCCTCTTTCTCCATGTGCGGGATGCTAAGTCCCCAGTGAATTCTAAAACTATCTTTCTTGTAAAATTGCTGTATAGAACTTACTTGCTTTTGAAGTCTCACTTGTATCAAACCGAAGTAGCCTCTCCAAGGAAGTCGTCCGCATTAATTTTTTAGAGAATGGGAGCTATTCCTCTGAACCAAGTTTCTCCTGAACAATGCGCTTCAAAGCGTTGCACTCACTAGTAGGGTGGTGAAGGAAGCGGTGGAAATGACAGTACCTCGGGTCCATTACTTCTTGGTCAGTGGGTGGACGCCATACCGGAGGTAGCTCTACCTCTCCGTTTTCGCACCCACGCCTCCAAAGAACTCCAAAATCTTCTTCATTGGGAAGGGAAAGTGTAGGTACCTTGAGTCTAGCTTTTCCTGTGTTAGTGGGCGTAGTGATGTCTCTTCATGGCTTTGATGTGGAGCACGTTCCGGAGATAAAGTTGGAAGATCTTTGAGTGTCATCCTATCTGCGGATCGTTTGCCTGGGTAAAGGGATGTGGAAGGTGTCGTAATATCACTGCTGAGTGACCGAATTGAACGCTCCCATCCTCTCGTATTCACGTATTTCTTGATTGATCTCCCTTCCTCGAGCATTTCTTCGCTTGGTTGAAAGGTCGGTGCGGATTGGACAGTCTTCCGGCTTCAACAAGAGTTTTGAGATATAAATCTTCTAGCAGGGCTCCGTAGGCTGCAGCTCCTTTCCTTATCTGGCAGACGTCGTGGTACTCCGACAAGTCCTTTCCCCTGTGGAGTTGCCTCGAGTCTTCATTGTTGGCCGGACCATGTTGTTCCTCTTTCCTTAGTCTCCTGCGATTACGCGCTCTTTTTGCTTCTCCACTAGTAAAGGTGTGACTCCTGGCTAAGGATTCAGTGTTTCTTGCACTGCCTGAGCAGATGCCTGTCGACCCTTCTTGTAATTGTGTTGTTATATCATTCAAAATGCGGAATGTTTCGCTCTGTCTTCTAGCGATACTGGCTTGATTTGCCAAGACATCCTCCAGCATTCTAGCTATACTTCCCATGGTATCTGAACCGCCTGTGGTTTCTTGGTGAGGATACATCGCGAGATGAAAACCGAAAAATTGAGAATTCAATTTTTTGCAACCGAGAGATCAACCTCCCACTGTGGTCGCCAATTGTTTATGGGTGAAAACTATTCCTGCCGGATTTGGTAATTTGGGGTGTGTAGATGAGGAATGAATCTAAACCCTAAACAAATGCACTGCACGGTGAGTGCTTGTAGATTCGGAAATCAATATGTGCAAGTCCGGCCTAAACCAAGAAATGGCCGTTCCAGACTTGTTTCGGTCACAAAGTGAAGGAGATGGGGTTGATATTAGGGAGGGAAGCGAAGAAGGTGTTGAGATTGTGAAGGTGTTGGCTTGCTTATGACTTGAAACAGAAAGGTGAGCAGGCTTACGATTGATGCAAGCAGGTTCTGGGTGTTTGAATACGTTGTGTATTAACACTTGGTTTCTGTCTCGTCTGGACTTGTGTGGTTTTTCTCCTGTCTCCTGTTTTTCTCCTGTGTTGGAAAATAGGTAAGAGAATCTATTTATACAAGTCATTTGAGCCTTATTCACGTCTCTCGTGGGAAGTGGAGGAAGTGGAATGATGGAGTAGTGGAGGTGTGTCTGGTGTTACACGACCAGCCTTGCCCACTTTTCCCGTCATCTCTAACCGTCCATGACTTCGACACGTTCTTGTGATGGCGCGTTGCACGCCGTTGCGCCGTAAACCGCCATACCAATACCCCATATGTATCCCCCGCTTTGTGACATGATTGATGTCTCGAGTGTGTGGATCGTGGGATCCACAAAAGGTAGCATGTAATGCTAAATTGAATAATCTGCGTTATTCGGGAAGTTGATACTTGTGAAGTATCATGTGTATTTTATGCGCAGTGCGCATCCTGGTGTGGTAGAGTGATGGGTGGTGATTACCATGACGCCTCACCGACCGCTTAACTCCCGACCAGGGTTGTATAACCAAGCTAGTGAAGTTGGACGGACGAGATGATCTTTGAGACACTCATCTGCGACCGTTGGTGGAATTAGTGTTTTAGAAGAGGTGCGCAAGCATCCCTCTTCAGCCTGGTCGAATCCAAGCATGGGAGGTGTTTTGGAAAAGACCGACCGGGCATGCGTGTAGACAACATGCCGGTGTACACGTCCGTATCTCACTGTCCCATGAAGGTGCGATCTAGGCCACTCAATTTGACCGGAAAAGTTGAGTGGTTGAGATCGGTCTTGCGCAGAAATCCATTGCCGCAAAGGAATTGAAACCGCGTGACATGCCCATTTGGGCGCGCGTTCCAAAACGACCGATCTTGGTCGGTCTTGGTCGATCAATCGCGTGTAGGTGGTAGGCTGGTGTTCACGCCTATACCGACTATCCCATGAAAATGTGATCTAAGCCACTCAAATTGTCCGGTGAAGTTGAGTGGTCGAGATCGATTTTGCAATTTGGGAAGTGTAACCATGCAAGTTTGGACGCGTTTTGGGATAGCCGGGCATGATATGCCTTCGCCGATCGTGAGGGGATAGACGGGCCCATGGTGGTCATGCTGTATGACCGGACTCATGAATCTAATTGGACCCTCCCATTCGTGCCGAGAAGATGGACGCTCGTGATGCTCGAAACCCTAATTTTGGCTTTCGCGTGACGTGTAACCATGCTCCGTTTGGGCGCACGAATGGGGACGACCAACCATGGTTGGTCCCGACCGATTGGTCAAGTATGTAGGTGGGCCCATGGTGATTGTGTTGACATGCTCGGGCCCTTTGAATCTACATCTACACCCTCCATTTATACTGCGAAGATGGATGGGTGAGACTTTTTGACACATGTAATGTGCCGCAAACCTAATTTAGGTTTTCCCCATACCGCTCTGGTTTGGACGTTTTGGCAAGCTAGGCCAATGCGGGAGGCCGACCATGCGGGGTCCGCGTTGGTTCGGCAAATGAATATTCCATACCTGCTTGGGGGTTATGGAATCGATCTGGGTCATCCAATCATGCTGGTGAAGTTGGATGAACGAGATCATATCCAGACTGATACGGTCAGTCTGGATGCTCAATCGGGCTAGTATAACACACCGAGAGTTCTCAATCGGGCTAGTATAACACACTGAGAGTCAGCCTGTACGGGTATTTCGTACATGGTTTCATTATAATGCTTGGAGATTCGTGTTGCTCTGCTAAGAGTAACACTCAGTCGTCATGCCGCACTGATAATGAGTACAGGAAATACAAGGCTGGTTGCGCATTAATTAATAATGCTAGAAATTCATAGGGTATATGGGATTGTTGCTACATGCTCCAACCTGGATGAATTTCATGTATTCACAGAATGGGATTGTTGACACATGCTCCATTCTAGGTGAATTAGTAAAGTGAAGGAGTATCCAACACTTATTAATGACTTTATCTTTTACAAGATGTCAGCGCATGATTTTCTGGTTTTTTTTTTTTTACAATTTTAACCTTAAATGAAAATCCACCATCAACACCCACATGACTTATTAGAGAAGCCCGGTTGGTTTATTATCTGGAAACCCGTGGGTTTATTGAGGAAACCCACATGGCTTATTACAGAAGCCCGGTTCGTTTTATTGTAGAAAACAAGGGCTTAATATAGAAGCCCAGTCTAGCTTATTATAGAATCCCAAAGGACTTATTTAGAAGTCATTTTGAGATGGACACAAATCATGGAAGATAGACAAGGATCTTCCAAGATAGTTACAAATCTTGAAGAGATAAATATGGATCTTTCAAGTTGGATACAAACATTGTGGGGATATACACAAATCTTGAGAAGATAATAAGGATCTTACAAGATATACTCAAATCCTATGAAGATAGATAAGGATCTTCTAGGATACACTCAAATCTTGTGAAGATAGACAAAGATCTTCCAAGATAAACTCAAAATTCGACAAGATATATAAGGATCTTTCAAGATAAACAAGAATCTTCAAGGATAAGTACAAATCTTGGTGGTTATTCTGGATAACTACAAATCTAGGGTTATTATGGAACCAGATTAGGGTTTCAGGCATATAAATAGAGGCTAAAATCCAACTCAAAATATACACAATTTCTATTCCTTTTCTCCACAACTACTTGCTTAGAACTCTTGTTGATTTTAGCATCAGAGTGTCTTTGCAGGTTCCCCCCCCCCTAATTTTTATAATCAATTCATTGGAGAAGATAATCAACCGTGGCGATTCGATAATCATACACACATCTCGAAGATTGTTGGAGTAATTAATTTTGCACCAACATCTTTTTGGCGATGTAGATGGGGAAAATGATTCGGCTTGTTTTTACGGAATTGAGGAGATGATTGCGCGGAGGAGACTCCTTGAACCGAGCAAAATGCTTAACCTCACACAGATGCACTGCAAGAAGGGAGTGTTTTGAATTCGAGAGATCAATCTGTAGTACTCCGGCCTAAACCAAGACAATGGCCGTTCTAGAGTAAATTAGGTCACAAGAGATGATGGGTCGGTCTTGTAGATGGTGGATTTACGACAAAGGCTAAAATCGTAAACCCATAATTATAAGTATTCCTGATACAGCAATCAGACGAATATTGAGGCTCATGTCTCTTATCGAAAGCATGAAAGCTCATGCCACAAGAATCTATGACTGAGAATACTTGTCTCTCGGAGTATATATGGATATGTAGTCTCTTAGCGAGGCAACGACATATCTCATAAATGCTTGAGCAATTTCGAAGAATTACTTCTATATAGAATCGAAAGATTAGACGGCTCCTAGCCGGCTTTCACGCTAGTATAGAGCAATAACGTCTTCGAGGATGTAACAATGTTTTCCATGGCTATATGAAAGAAATATGATGCTTCAGCAAGCTCATATCACTCTATTTCTGAATAATTAATGCTCCTATATGATCATGCTAGCATAGAGCCATTATTTAATTATTCTCGAAATCAATAGATTCATTAACTGAATCCCTGGAAAATATTCAATATTTTCATAATATTTCGTTACTTGAATTTATGGTTCTTCCCAGAAGAATTCCATGGGTTAGTAATAAATATTCAATACACGGGCATCTGTGCTACCTTTGAGTAAGCCTAGATCACGGTGCAAGTTTATTTAAAAATAATGCACTAACGAGCACCTGAACACACTAATGAGTATTTCAGAATACGACGAGTCGATGAACCTATGCAAAATAGGAGGAAAATAATAAACGATAAAATATAATCAAGGCGCTAGGGGTGCCGTGACCAGTTCCAGTCCCACGCCCAAATTCTATATTTTATCATATTTTTTATTATTTTCCTTGATCTCATGAATATCCTTTCATTTGAACAAATATCCTTTGTTTTAAGGAAACTCCTCAGCTTCATGGTGTTTCCTTCGTATCAAGGAAATAATATAAAATTGGGAAAGTTGTCACGGGACCGTGTCTGCTAGCTGGCTGGTAGGCTTGGAAATGGGTCTATTTTTATGCCTACTTGTTAAACCGCAAGTGCACGGTGTCTACAATGCAGAACTGGGCAAATACGGGTCGATCCCACAGAGAAATGGTGGTGCTTATGTTGATTCTAAGGCTTGGCTTAACTGAATTCTAGCAAGAATGTAACACAGATGTAGGTTTTTGTGTTTGTCGATGCGACTGACTTGTAGAAGTGACACTAAACTAAGGTGCAACTAGATTATAACAATTTGGGAAATACCAGGGTGATCAATCCACCTCTAATCTCATGCCCAGGCCATATATCTTAAGCTATGTTCTTGTGCCTTCTTATGAAGGTCTACAATGGATGTTCATTAATCAAATTTTCCAACTAACCCCTAGTATGAGCTGTCTTCTTACAGTACAGCTCATCACAGGCTCATCAGCTTCATCAACTAATTAGTAATCCTAATCATATTATAATTTAGCAAAAACACAACCAAAAATATATATGCTTGACATGAAATTCAGGGGTTTCATTAACACCCTGGATAATTAAATTAGAACATTCAAAGAAACAATAAAACACAAATTAACACTAAGTGGTGCTCTGGCTAGCCCAGGCATAAGTTTCTACACACCCAAACGCAACTCTATTTATACATGCCAAATTCATAACCCTAAATCTCTTCAAAACATAAAATAAATGCAAACCCATTCTCCAATCGCCTCTGAATCGCTGTCCTGTCTCGTCTCTGACCTCTGAATCGACCATGCATGGGGTTTGGTGAAACCCTAACCCTAATTATCTCTAACCTAGCTTCTAGGGTGATGAGAAGCTATGAAGGAGATAATTTGAGAGAGAGTAGCGGAGCAGGAGGTAGTGGTGAAGGCGACAGGAGAAAGAGATGGTGGTGATGATCTATGCACGGGTATGGGAGGAGAAGAAGAAGTATGGGTTTTTCTCGTGAGTCGTGGGAGAAGAAAGAGAAGATGGAAGAAGAAATGGGTTTGCTCGACTGGGTATAGGTATAGGGCGATTCGGTGTTGAGCGGGTGCAGCGATAACTGATGTGAGTGAAGGAGCGACCGTAGGATGTATCTAGGCGAGATCTCAACGGCTCGGGGTGGATGGGCTCGGATCCGGGTCATGGCTAGCTCAAGCCCATGTCTTGTAAGTTGGGTTGCAACTGATGCGCGCGCGGGGCTTTGGCTTCGCTCCATAGACGCTTGTCTCCATTCTTTGCTCTTTTGGCTCTTCAATTTCTCCGAGCTTTATTTATTACCTAAAAACACAAAATTAATTAGTACAAATATTTATTCTTGAAAACAAAGAAAATACGGAATGCAGGGGTAATATCCGATTTATGAGCACAAAAGATGAGTTAAATGCCAATAAATAGATGTATAAATATGCAATATTTGGCACTCATCAAATACCCCCAAACCTGAATTTTACTTGTCCTCAAGTGAAACAGAAATTAGGAAATCCTAACTATACCCTGTCGCGAGTCTCTCGAATGTATTTAGCGTATGCACTAAGCCTTTAAACCCCCTAGGTGTCCCTAGTGGACGAGTTGTAGTCTCGTGAGGGTTTGCCAGTGTACCCACAAAACCTTCTCCAACTTCGTAGAGTGTAAAAGAGTCTCAAGCATCCAAGGAGCTATGAGGACATAGAGTTTCGCATGCTAGTAACAAGAAGTTAGAACTACCAAAGAACGCATTCTCATCCTTAAGTGTTGAGCGAGAAGTAACCATACCATATGAAAGAATTCGGATTCGATTGTGATCATAAGCCTCGACTTCTGCCTCACTAATAGGGTTTTATGATAATTGCACTCAAAAAGATCGCTTTTTTAGTCTCTCATGTGTGCGGGGAAGAATAAAGAGAGAAATCTTGCACATGTTGTAGGTAAGAAGGATAACCTTCCTCGAAATAATTTTACGGAGACTCCACGAAGTGTGGACAAAAGAATCTTTTCTGATGATCTCTAAGAAAGGAAATCAACCATTAGCAAGGGTGGGAGTACTCACTTACCTTCTCACCCGATCGGCAATTAATATCACCCTCTCATCATTCATAGAAACGTCTTCAATCTTCGGTCTTCGGTCTTCAATAGCTGATGATGAACTTCTGAACTTCACAAAACTTGACAAACATTTTTTTTTTGTTTTTTTGTTTTTTGTTTTTTTTTTTTGTTTTTTTGTTTTTTAACTCGGAATGAAAATAACAATAAAACAATAAGACTCAATTTTTTCACACTAGTCTTGATTTCACAAACTTCATTAATTCTCATCCTATTTTCTTTTCTTTGTTGCACATAAACCTTGGACTATCTCAACTTTTTCTTCAAATATTCGATGATGCTCCGCTGTTGACGATGATGTGTTTCTATGAATCATTGATGTTGTTGAGAAGGAGAGAGTGATGCTAACTGCAAATCGGTATTTAGAAGAAGTTTTCATCTTTAAACGTCACCCTCATGATTGACAAAAATTAGCACTCAAGAGATCAAAAATAGTGCTGAAAGTGGTGCGAAGTTGGGTAGCTCACCATTCCTACCCGGAATTGACGTACGGTGACACACACTCTAACAGACTTTTCTAGAAAGTTGCAAAAAATTGAAGGTTGGTGCCTCACTTGATGTAAATTGGGTAGTCTCCACTATGGGTGATCACAATTCTACTACCGAATATCTAAACAAAGACCTAATTCGCCCTCCGTATGGTTAAATCCAACTTTAACGCTCTAATCAACTAAGAAACCCGATTGTGTTTTCCAGTTTTCCAAGTTACATTATTTCGGTCGACTCTCTATTTAAACATAGCTAGAAGCATGCTAGTGACTCTAAAATCTCTAAAAGTTGGAGGTTTTTATTTGCAAGAAGTTTTGAATTTTTCGATTTTTTTTTTTTTTTTTTTTTTTTTTTTTTTTTTTTGAAAATAAAAGACTAAAAACTCTATATGCAAATGTACCCCCAAACCTAAATCAAACATTGTCCTCAATGTGTCAACAGATGATAAAATTTTAAACAAATCACATACCAAGAGAACTATGCTTTGATAAGAGAAAAGGGAAGAGATTACCGGATGTCGGCGGAGCAAGGTTAGAGCTTCATTAGTCAAGGATACAATCCAACATTCTCAGTGGAGATTACATCGGATTAGCACAATATATGCACAAGAAGACTCAACCGATTCAAGAAAAGAAAATTTAACAAGTCCTCTTTGGATTATATACAATGAAAATTCACCATAGACCAACAATCTAAAGAGTTGAGGATCAACCCAAAAGACAATATGTACAAACATCAACAGCCTTACACAAATATAACATGAGAGTGCAAGAAAGATTGCATACGTGAACAAGTTACCCCAAACCTAAACTTGTCAACAGATGTGTTTTTGAGCACAAAATCTTGCAATTTTAAAGGTACATCATGCAAAAGGTCTAACTCAAAATGAGTTTTGCTAAGAACAGGCAGATATACACATTCCAACTGTGGTTCCTTAAAAGTGTTATACTTTGATGCAAAATAGTCCAAGAGGACTTGGGAAGCACAAAGCTCTAAGCCTAAATTAGGCATTTTCAGAAAAGTTGGTTTTGCAATTTTGTTACAAACTACACCTAGGTTTGGTGGAGGAGTTTCAATCTGTGCCTTAGGAGAGAGATTAGGTACATCTAAGTTGTTTTCATGTATAAGATCATTTGTACCATCACACACTTTCCTAAGGTCAGAAGAGGGTAAATCATGTTCACCTGCATATAACAATTCATCAATCTCCATGTCATAATCATCATTATCCAAAATTTCAATCTCATGCATAAGATCATTGGTGTCAGCATTCTCATTTTCAGATCCCAAATTAGCACCACATGTATGAATATTAGAAGAAGCATCATTCATAGGGTTCACAGAAGAGACACTTAATGTCTCTAAACCTAAAGATTCTACTATATTTTCAAAATACACATGCTCTTCATATTCATCATCATCATAATCAAAAAAATTCATCTCCCCATTCAAAATTTGAGCATTTCCAGTGTACTCATCTACCTCTAGATTAGGTTCATTTGAAGGAGTCACTAGTGAGTATGCATGTTTCATATGAATGATCATTACATGGTGTTGGTGCAAAATTAATCACCCCAACAATCTTCGAGATGAGTGTATGATGATCGAATCGCCGCCGTTGATTAGATTCTCCAAAGAATTGTTGATTGAAAATGGTGGGGGTACTTTGCAAAGACACTCCGATGCTAAAATCAACAAGAGTTCTATGCAAGTAGGTTGTCAAGAAAAGGAATAGAAATTGTGTACCTTTTGTGTTGAGATTTAGCCTCTATATATAGGCAGAAATAGATGTAGCTTTAGGGCTTTGATAGTTATCCTAATAACTTCCCTCATCTGTATAAACCTCAAATAACATCCAGATTCATGATAAACCCTAATATTTACCATATTCCTTACTTATCTTAAATAATATTTATCTTAAATAATAATTATAAGTATTTAAGATAATTATCCTCTTTATTTAGGATCCTGCATTTATCTCAAATATCATTAATAATTATAAATAAATAATTATTCAAGACTCTTGGGCTTCAATAATAAGCCTAGTGGGTTTCCATAATAAACCCACTGGTTTCCCCAACAACCCAAATCCAGGCTTCCATAATTAGCCGTGCGGGTTTCCACAATAAACCGGGTTAGGCTTCCATAATAAGCCATGCGGGTTTCCACAATAAACCCACCAAGTTTCCAATAAACCGGTTAGGCTTCCACAATAAGCCACGCGGTTTCCACAATAAATCCACCGGTTTCCACAATAAACCGGGTTAGGGATTCCACAATAAGCCACGCGGGTTTCCACAATAAACCCACCGGGTTTCCACAATAAACCGGTAAGGGTTGAAACCACAATAAGCCACGCGGGTTTCCACAAACCCACCGGTTTCCACAAAAACCGGGTTAGGCTTCCACAATAAGCCACGCGGGTTTCCACAATAAACCCACCGGTTTCCACAATAAACCGGTTAGGCTTCCACAATAAGCCATGCGGGTTTCCACAATAAACCCACCGGTTTCCACAATAAACCGGATTAGGCTTCCATAATAAGCCATGCGGTTTCCAACCCACCGGTTTCCACAATAAACCGGGTTAGGCTTCCATAATAAGCCATGCGGGTTTCCACAATAAACCCACCGGTTTCCACAATAAACCGTATTGTACCGACATCAAATAGCTTGTGCGGTTTCGCACACATACTATTTTAATAGGGTACAAACATCGCCCCTCTTAATTCTCGACTTGTCGAAGAGTTAAGAAAATCAATAAAACTAACCTTCTCGGTCGTTCAAATTCGCCATATGCCGCTTATCCGATAACCTTAGTGGCCTTGGCCGCTTGTTGTGTGGATTTGCCCCAAAGTCATCTTAATAACTCAAAGCACCAAAAATGTACTTAATCATCTCATAATCCATTGTTCTTTGTAAGATATTGTTAGAACTATTTTACTTTGCATGACAATTCATTTCCTTAGTTTTTCTCTTTGATAGAAAAACGCTCCAATTTATCTCTTTAATAGAAAAATTATCAGGATTAAATTAATAACTCAACTTCGACTTTGAGAACATACCTCACACGAACGCAGGTTGCTCCCGTATCTTGCTAGGCATATTGATTGCCCTTATGCTCCCGTAATGGCCTTGAATTTTCCGACTCAACGCGCTTGTGTCTGCAAATAATGAATGTGCGACAAACTCTAGTGTACATGTTGACTCCCAAGGTGTTCGTTCGTCCAACCCTAGCCGCCCCCATTGCTTGAATTGATACTGAAAAAGATGTCTTCTATTTTTTGACTTCTCAAAAAAAAAGTTGCCTTTGATTGCATGCTTGGCGACACTTTAGCCGCCCCCAATATCTGTAGAGATATTCCCAAGTAGAAAAGATGCCCCCATGTGAAACAGGAACTAGATCTATAATATCCGTTCCTCACTTGCTAGATGGTTACGGGATTAAGATCGATAACTTTTCCGTTGCCATCTTATTTCGGGTTCATCGTGATTTTTCCTTGTAGGACCTTCCCGGCTTTTGTTTTTGGAACTACTCTCAAACCGTACGCTTCGGCCTTGCGATCCTTCAGCCGTTGACTTTTTCGATGTTCGCGACAACTTTGCTTTCTTTTCCCTTTCGCGCTTTGCGTACCTATCGGCCCTATCATACGGCTCCCTGAGGTTTCCCACCGGCTCCACTGTTAACGAGTTATATATTCCAAACTCATCATACTCCAATGCATTCTTATATGCCGCTACCACAATCCCTTCATCCACCTTTCCAACCTCACTAACCTCAAGACGAAATCTCCTATTAAAATCAAAAAGATCCTCACCAACCTCTCTATGCAAGAGGAATAAGTGACTACTTTCTTTTTTGACTCCGAGATTAATCTTATACTGCTCAAAAAATGCATCCGACAACATTCCAAAATCCTTGATTGAGTTTGTCTCTAACTGCGAAAACCAAGTCAAAGCCTTACCCGTTAAGGTCATTGGAAAAGTTCTCCCAAAGCGTTCGTCATTTTTCCCCAAAGACTCATCGAAGCTTGAAAACGCTGGACATGCTCCACCGGGTTTCCACTCCTGCCGTCAAAGAAATCCTTAAACTGAGGCTGGTTGAAATTGGAAGGAGGACGGTATCTTCTTATCTTCGAAACGAAAGGAGAATCCATCGACTTTCTCATGGTCAGAACCTGCTGCTCCTCGTCTTTGGATTGTCTCTGTGCTAACAACTCCTCCACCACAGCGCTAAGCTCCCTTTTGCTAATCATTTCTTCCGCTTCAGAGCCACTGTCTGCGCCTCCCCGAGTACGTCCGTTCCTGTCAAGACCTAGCCTCCTTGTCGAATGAACCCTCTCGTGCCTTGATCTTTTCGAAAGTCCTTTGTCAGTTCGGACCTCCCTCCGACTGCGCCTCATACGATCTGCTCCAACTTCATTATCTCTTCTGTCGTCAAGAAAACGACGATCATATTGGCTATTCCCGCGAAATCCATGACTCCGTGAACAACTTCTATCCTCTTCATTTCTTCGTCTATTGTCACGGCTTTTCCAACGATCATCAATAGCCACGTACCTTCTTGGTGAATCATCAAGCTCCCGTCGGTTTGTCCTCCCACTTCCTGAGCGTGAATAAGCAGGCATTTCTAGCTCCTTCCTCTTCTCCAGCGCAACTTTAAGACGCTTGTTCTCTCTCTCCAGTTGGTGTAATCGCTCTCGGACCGTTAAGTCGATGGGTGTCACCAGTGGATTGCTTCCCTGTGCGACCTGTTGGGCATGCTGTGCAGCCTGATGGTTGTTGTTCCGTGTAACTTGCTGGATGTGCTGTGTAGCAGCAATTCGATTATCGTTGACCTGTGTGACCGACTGGCGGTTAGCTTGAACCATCGGTGGGACGCTGGGTTGCACTCCAGGTATTACGCCGGTTTGATCAGCTGTCGCGGCATTCAACTTTCCACCATGTGGGTTATTAACGTAAGCTCTCACTCCTCTGCTTGCCATATCACCCTCTCGTTGGGTCCAGTTGCTTGGATGTCGGCCTGAGTTCTCCCCTCGATGTCAAAACCTCCTGCTAGTGGCCGGGGGTGATGATCTATTTAGCAACACGTAATTCACCCTTGGATCAGTCCCCTCTGAACGCGAGCGTGAAGCTGATGCTGTTGACGACATCGACGTCGTTCTTCCATCCCTTTCGTCGAAGTTTTGGACAACAACACTTCTCAAAGTTCGAGTATTTGCTTGCTGATTCGATTGGTTCCGAGTGGGTACATCCACATCCATCTCAGGTTGATTTGCACCTGATGCCTCCATTCGTTTCTTTAGATTTCCTTTCAACAACTTTGGCAGAACTTTCTGCGACTTTTAGGATCTTCAACAACTCTAAGAAATAGTCTGAACCTTTCAACAACCTTCTCAAAGCGTTACGCAGCTTCGCAAACTTTCATTTACGGTGTGATTCTTCCCGTGACTTCACGAAAGCGTTCGAAGAAAGCTCCGCGACTCTCCGAAAGTGTTCGAACTTCCCGCGACTTTCTGAAACGTTCGAAAGCTTCCACAACTCTCTGAAAGTGTTCGGAACTTCCTGCGACTTTCTGAAACGTTGAAAACTTCCACAACTCTCGAAAGTGTTCGGAACTTTTCTGCGACTTTTAGAAACGTTCGAAAACTTCCACAACTCTCTGAAAGTGTTCGAACCTTCGACCTTTCTCCGAAACGTTCGAAAACTTCCACAACTCTCTCGAAAGTGTTCAGAACCTTCGCGACCTTTTAAACAAACGTTGAATGTTGGGAACCTTCCGACCTTACTTGGTTATCTTTACGCAACTTTCGGAAAAGTTGCGATCTGAGTCTACTTTCTTTTCAAACGTGTTTGAAACCCTAGTTTGCAAAACACTTGAAAAAACTTTCCACAAACGGGGGGAGCACGATCTTTTCTCGTATTCCCCTTAGTCGGCGCCAAAAGATGTTGGTGCAAAATTAATCACCCCAACAATCTTCGAGATGAGTGTATGATGATCGAATCGCCGCCGTTGATTAGATTCTCCAAAGAATTGTTGATTGAAAATGGTGGGGGTACCTGCAAAGACACTCCGATGCTAAAATCAACAAGAGTTCTATGCAAGTAGGTTGTCAAGAAAAGGAATAGAAATTGTGTACCTTTTGTGTTGAGATTTAGCCTCTATATATCCTCGGCGAGAAATAGATGTAGCTTTAGGGCTTTGATAGTTATCCTAATAACTTCCCTCATCTGTATAAACCTCAAATAACATCCAGATTCATGATAAACCCTAATATTTACCATATTCCTTACTTATCTTAAATAATATTTATCTTAAATAATAATTATAAGTATTTAAGATAATTATCCTCTTTATTTAGGATCCCCCATGAACATTGATGTCACGCATTTATCTCAAATATCATTAATAATTATAAATAAATAATTATTCAAGACTCTTGGGCTTCAATAATAAGCCTAGTGGGTTTCCATAATAAACCCACTTTGGTTTCCTAACAACCCAAATCCAGGCTTCCATAATTAGCCTTACTTATCTTAAATAATATTTATCGGGTTTCCTCTTTACAATAAACCCAAATATCATTAATTTCCAATAAATAAACCTTCAATAAGTTAGGGCGTCCATAATAAGCCATGCGGGTTTCCACAATAAACCCACCGGTTTCCACAATAAACCGGGTTAGGCTTCCACAATAAGCCACGCGGGTTTCCACAATAAATCCACCGGTTTCCACAATAAACCGGGTTAGCTTCCACAATAAGCCACGCGGGTTTCCACAATAAACCCACCGGTTTCCACAATAAACCGGGTTAGGCTTCCACAATAAGCCACGCGGGTTTCCACAATAAACCCACCGGTTTCCACAATAAGCCATGCGGGTTTCCACAATAAACCCACCGGTTTCCACAATAAACCGGATTAGGCTTCCACAATAAGCCATGCGGGTTTCCACAATAAACCCACCGGTTTCCACAATAAACCGGATTAGGCTTCCATAATAAGCCATGCGGGTTTCCACGAATAAACCCACCGGTTTCCACAATAAACCGGGCTAGGCTTCCATAATAAGCCATGCGGGTTTCCACAATAAACCCACTAGTTTCCACAATAAACCGTATTGTACCGACATCAAATAGCTTGTGCGGTACGCACACATACTATTTTAATAGGGTACAAACACATGGTTGTGCACATGGTTCACTAGAGAAGGGATGATCATGCATTTTCCATCCAAGTATATCATTGTTTTGCTCTATGAGCTTTTCCATTAGTGATTTGCATACAAGGGGTTGGGGGAGTATAACATTGTTCATCCTCCCATGGTGGTTGATGATACATGTGTGCATGGTTGTAAGGGTTCTTAGAATACTGATCGCAACCTTCGAAAGGCTGATTATGGTCCCAATGGTTACCAGTATAGTCACTTCTAGACAATTCGTACATTGGATTATCGTGGCTTTCCCTAGATCGCCTAAAATCATGAAAAATATAGCAGTTCTCAGCAGGGGTGGCCTAAGCTACCACACAAGGTACAAGCATACATTTCATATTGTCTAGGGAATTAGATTCGACAGATTTCTCATGTAATTGCCTTTCTAAAGCAGATACTTGAGCTTCTAATTGATCTAAAAGTGATGACTGGGTATGAGAAAGTTGTTCATTTTCAACCTGTGGTGGATGATACATGTGCTCATAATGATTAGGGTATTGGAGTCAGGGCCCTGAGAAGGCTCATATAATTCCCTAAAATCACTATGGTATGTGGGGAGTTCATATTGTGAGGCATGCCCGTAAGCAAGCTCTCTAATGGATTTGTTTCCATCCCCAGATGCAGACCAAAATCCTGACATGGTCTAGCAACTCAATTTGGGCTCAAAAAGAAGCACTATAGCCTAGCACACATCAAGTATACTAAGTCCAGATGCAAGCCCAAGTTATGCAAATGCACAGCTGTTGTGGGCTCAGTTTTGGTTTAAGTGGGTTTTGGTTTATGTGGGATTTGGTTTATTGGGTTTCAGTTTGTTGGGAATGTACAGCCCAGTGGAACTGGGTTCCAGCCCAGCAACTCAGCTTAGGTTGGCAGAAGCAGAGCCCAGTAGTTTGTGTAAAGCCCAGTTGTTGGTTGGGGCAGAGCCCAGTTGTGTGGAGGTTGGGCTGGCGGGATGCGTGAGCCTAGAGGTTGGGCTTTCTGTTTAGAGTTCAAATGCACAGCCCAGTTGTAGGCTTCGGATGTGCGCGGCCCGGTGGTTGTGGAAAGAACAGAGCCCAGTGTGTGGGCTTCAGTTTGTGTGCAAATGCACGGCCCAAAGTGAGACACAATTCACACAAAATACCAATTTCGGTAGCACAGAAGTTGCTCAAAATGTTAGCAAAACAACAATTCAGCCAGCAATTATAAAGGGCAATCAATTCCAGAGAAGAAGAATGCTCATGCAATTCAACGCAGGGGCTTGGAGACCAAAAATAAACTTCACAGGCTAGCACATCGAAACAATGAGTTCATCTAACTGATATTTCACTCAAGTGCCACAGATTGAAACACAAAGATACCCTGGCAACTAGTTCAGAGACAAGCACTAATGGCAATCAGCCAAGGCAGCGCAACAATCAATATGTTATGGCTCAGACAACCAAGCAATTCACACTTACAGGGGAGCAAGGTGAGATTCCCATGCCAGAGAATGCACACAGGGTCAATCTCAATAAAATATCAATTGTTACTCAAAATTTCACATGGGTATGTGCATTGGAACCAAAGGTTGCAGGGATTTCACAATGATCAGTGAGCACTAGTTCAGTGAGCATGCATGGTTATTAGTTCAAGGCAGAGCATCAATCCATTAATTTGGGCTATCAGGCAGCTATGGAGTGCACAACTTAGGGGATCAAGGACTTTTTGCAGCACAGATTCAAAGAGTGATGGATGATGTTTAGCATGTGATATGCAACGATCAAAGAATCAGATACAAAGTCTCAGCATTTTCAAAACAAACTTGACATGCCACAGAGGGTCAACAGGCTTGGCTGAGGTTTTTGGTTTTCACAGGTAATGCTCTGGTTGCACACAAGCACAGGCTTCAATGGATGCAACAGATTATAGCTTCTCAGTTAGCAGAGGTTCAAGTTATCATGCAGGCAGGGTAGTGCTCAGCAGGGTATCAACAGGCCATGCACAAGTGAGGATGACAACAAACTTGGTTAACCAAGTTGCAGCTCAGTCTCACAGCTTCAGGGGCTGGAGCTGAGCACAGGTGCTGTTAAAACCAAGGATTTAATGCACAAATCACACAAAGGCAAAAGATCTCAGCTAACACGAAAAAATCCCACTGAGATATGCAGGTAATTAGTTCAACAGAGATGGTTGCCTAGCAGGGTGGCTATGCTGTCATGTGAACAAGGCCTGGCATTCCACACAGGTGCTAAGTAACAAAATATGCATACACAGGTCATTCATGCAGGTATAGAATATAACAAGATTTGAGAATGACCAACCGGTTTAAGCCACAATGGTTGTGTTGCTATGCTCCTTGTCTTTCCTTGGGTTGGCTCAGCTGTACCACATGCACCTGTTAGCTCAACAAAGATTTTTAGTCCTCTGGAATGTGCAGGTTAAGGCAAAGATAAAGAGTATTAATACAAGCTTGAGAGCAATTTGGACTGACACTGGAAAAAATAAATAAAAAAATACTAGCTATTATGCTTACTTGGGTGACACACTAAGCGGCTAAGGATATCCAAAAATACTAGTATTTACAAAGCTACTAGAGAATGCAAATGATGAATCTTGCGAATGAGAAATTATACTAACAACTAAGTTACAGCTAAATTATGCTATAATGCAAGTGTGCAATTATGATAACAAAGATAAGTTTAACTAATAGCTGACTAACACTAAGGTGAGTGACTAACAACAAGATGCAAAACAATGAAGATGCAAACAAAAGAGAGCAGCTAAGTTATACTAAGACAGGGCTACAAGTAATACTACAAAGCAAATATGTACAGAGGTGAAATGGAAATCAGTGAAGACAAGCCAATCTATCTTCACAGCACACGCCAAGTCCCCGGCAGCGGCGCCAAAAACTTGGTAGGCTTGGAAATGGGTCTATTTTTATGCCTACTTGTTAAACCGCAAGTGCACGGTGTCTACAATGCAGAACTGGGCAAATACGGGTCGATCCCACAGAGAAATGGTGGTGCTTATGTTGATTCTAAGGCTTGGCTTAACTGAATTCTAGCAAGAATGTAACACAGATGTAGGTTTTTGTGTTTGTCGATGCGACTGACTTGTAGAAGTGACACTAAACTAAGGTGCAACTAGATTATAACAATTTGGGAAATACCAGGGTGATCAATCCACCTCTAATCTCATGCACAGGCCATATATCTTAAGCTATGTTCTTGTGCCTTCTTATGAAGGTCTACAATGGATGTTCATTAATCAAATTTTCCAACTAACCCCTAGTATGAGATGTCTTCTTACAGACATGACTCATCACAGTGCTCATCACTTCATCAACTAATTAGTAATCCTAATCATATTATAATTTAGCAAAAACACAACCAAAAATATATATGCTTGACATGAAATTCAGGGGTTTCATTAACACCCTGGATAATTAAATTAGAACATTCAAAGAAACAATAAAACACAAATTAACACTAAGTGGTGCTCTGGCTAGCCCAGGCATAAGTTTCTACACACCCACACACAACTCTATTTATACATGCCAAATTCATAACCCTAAATCTCTTCAAAACATAAAATAAATGCAAACCCATTCTCCAATCGCCTCTGAATCGCTGTCCTGTCTCGTCTCTGACCTCTGAATCGACCATGCATGGGGTTTGGTGAAACCCTAACCCTAATTATCTCTAACCTAGCTTCTAGGGTGATGAGAAGCTATGAAGGAGATAATTTGAGAGAGAGTAGCGGAGCAGGAGGTAGTGGTGAAGGCGACAGGAGAAAGAGATGGTGGTGATGATCTCTGCACGGGTATGGGAGGAGAAGAAGAAGTATGGGTTTTTCTCTGTGGAGTCGTGGGAGAAGAAAGAGAAGATGGAAGAAGAAATGGGTTTGCTCGACTGGGTATAGGTATAGGGCGATTCGGTGTTGAGCGGGTGCAGCGAGAACTGATGTGAGTGAAGGAGCGACCGTAGGATGTAGCTAGGCGAGATCTCAACGGCTCGGGGTGGATGGGCTCGGATCCGGGTCATGGCTAGCTCAAGCCCATGTCTTGTAAGTTAGGTTGCAACTGATGCGCGCGCGGGCTTTGGCTTTCTGCTCCATATACGCTTGTCTCCAATTCTTTGCTCTTTTGGCTCTTCAATTTCTCCGAGCTTTATTTATTACCTAAAAACACAAAATTAATTAGTACAAATATTTATTCTTGAAAACAAAGAAAATACAGAATCTGGGATAATATCTTATTTCTGAGCACAAAAGATGAGTTAAATGCCAATAAATAGATGTATAAATATGCAATATTTGGCACTCATCATTGGCCGGCTATGCCCTAGTCATGGCCGGTCCTACACCTCATGAATCCTCAATATTTTATTTCCCTAATTTCATGAAAACTCCTTAATCTCATGATATTTCCTTGATCCCATGAAAAATAATATAAAATTAGTGTAGTTGCAGGAAATCCCACAACACACCCCTTATAATATTTTCTAAATCTAAATCTATTTCATAATCAAAATACAGATTAAAGTGCTAAAATTATAAAATGGACACAAGGATTTTTTACATGGTTCGATCAATGTGATCTACATCCATGGTTCTTCACTATGATTGTTGAGGTTACATTAGTATTACATTTACAATATCCATTAATGGATATTTTGTAGAGCTCTACATCTAATTATTTGGGGGAAGAAGATGATAAAGAAAAATAAAGTCTCTCTCTAAAATAATATCTCTCTCTCTTACCAAAATTATCCTCCCTTTCTGTCTCCTGCTCTCCTCTTTATATAGGATATTACATAGTGGATGACAGCTCATGTACAACTAATATTTCCCTTAATTTCGGATTTACCTTGTGACATTTCGCAGGTCTACAAATGTTAGTCTTCGCAAGTCTTCTTGACTCTTCGCAGAATCGTCACACCTTTCTCATATTTAAACTAATGTCATTTGTTGCGTCATTTATAATATTTCTTCTGCAACATTATTATGTTGTGTCGTTAATAATTCGCAAGTGAAGGTTGCTGCGATATTCTGCTCCTACATTTTGCCTCTTTTTCCTTGAATATTGCTTGAAGAGCGATCTTTAAGGAAAAATCTGTTGTTGTAGTAATCTTTGATCTTTTTTGATGAACGAACAAGCGAAAGAATACTGGACTTGAAAAGTACGTACTTGCCTCTATTCTTTGTGAAGTTCCGAAGATTTGCGAAGTAAATAAGAAGTATCATCTCTTGAAGTATGCGAAGTATGAAGTATCATTGAAGAAGTATAGGAAGTACTTAATCCTCGAAGTATATAAGAAGTATGAAGTATCTTTTGAGAAGTATAAGAAGTATCCGTCCTTGATTGCGAATAAGAAGTATTGCGAACTAATCATGTGAAATTAGAAGTATGAAGTATAAGAAGTATTAATCCTCGAAATATAAGAAGTATTTATCCTTGAATGAGAGTAGTAAGTATTGCCTCTATTCATGCGAAATTATTACTCCATTTTTGGTGAGGATTCTTGTTGTTCATTGGTGAACATCTTCTTTGGAAATGATTCTTGCCGAGAAGATAAAGAACATAAAATGTTTTCTTGGTAATCCATAGTTGCCTCTGTTCTTTATCTATGAGGGTAGAATCCTTAAGAAAATGTTGAATGAGCGAGTTGTTTCTTCATTCTTATCTTTCCTCTGTCTCATGCTTTGCGCTTATGCGATAGTATAATCTTTTCAAGTTGCTTATAATTGTGAGAAATAATTGGGCGAAATAATCACATTCTGCGAAATTCTGAATTGTTCTGTGAAACTCTGAATAATTCTTCGAAATTCTGAATAACTCTGCAAAGTTTTGAATAATTCTGCGAAGTTTTGTAAAATACTTGTGCGAATATAATTCTTATGTAATGATTATGTTATGAAATGTGTATGCGATGTTTATGCCATGAAATGCTTATGCGATGCTTTCATGATGCGAGTATGATGCTTGTATGATGAGAATGCTTATCTACTGCAATGTATAGCTAATGTTTGTGTTACTTAGCTCATTTTGCCGCTCTAAAATTGATGTAGCTTTAAATCGCTTTCATTCTTCATTTCTCTGATTTTGTCTCTAGTATATGCATTCCTCTTTGCGTATTTATTGTTCCTCACAAGTTCTTACTTGCGCTTCATCTTTTCTTATTCCTGCACTATTAGTATCGCATAATAATATGATCATAATATCAAGTGTGCGGCATTTGCATTGCCTCAGTCTCATTATCATGTACATGTTCGCAAGCTTGTCATTTAATCATTTTCTCAAGCTCGCAAGCTTATCATGTAATCTTTTTTGCAATGAAAGATATCTGTTACTTAGATTCAAACTGTTTATGTTGAATTTTGTCATTACGACAAGATCGCAGGACGTCTTTACATTTTCATGTAATGACCCATTGATCTTTCCTTATCATTTCTCTTGTGTGGTCTTATTTTGCCTTCCTAGTTAAAGGTCTTATTTTGCCACCCCTCATTATTGCGACAATATGACAGGCCTAAATATTCTTGCGAACATAAAGTCCCATGACATTGCGTCTTTGCGACAAAATCGCAGGACGTCGTTACACTTTCATGTAATGACCCATTGATCTTGTCTTATCATTTCTTTAGTATTATTGCCTCTGCATGATATTTTTATTGCGACAATATGACAGGCCTAGATATTCTTGCGAACTTAAAGCCCCATGACATTGACGTCTTACGACGAAATCGCAGGATGTCTTTACACTTTCATGTAAAAACCCATTGATCTCGCCTTATCCTCGCGTTTTGTATTATTGCCTCTTCAGGATCATCGCACAAATATGACAAGCCTAAATTTTCTTGCGAAAATAAAGCCTCATGACATTTGCGTCTTAAGATACTTATCAGCTCCCTAATGGAGGGTGTCGCCCTTATCATCTCCCTGGTTGCCCCTTCAAGGAGGCGTACATCGGCCATACAAGACTAGCTCCTCCCATCCGGTCTTAACAACAACCAGTTGTTTTCGTAGCCTCTTATCCCTTATACCTATAGGGCTTATGGTTACGAGACGCACCCTAAGTGGAGTTTTCTTCGGCCGAGTGCGGATGTGCCAAGACTTGCCAAGAATGGCCGAGACACTTCAAATGCCCCAGGCACTCTTGGCTCAACCGTGTACCTCGGCGCCTTGGTCATATACTGACTCCTTGGAAGAGACCCTCGGTCGTCCAACCAGGGTATAACCTTATATATATAGTTGGAAATCCAAGGTATCTCCCCCGGATGGGCTTTGTTGACCCCAAATCTCCATGACTCGGGTTCCAGGAGCGGTGTAACCTTTTCCCCGAGCCATGTCAATAGATACCCCCTTATATGACGCACTTTAGGTCTTACATTTGCCTCTTGCGAAATATGATTCGCGAACTAGGGTGTACGCCATAAAGGTTCGTCCATTCGTATAAATCATTCATTTTTAATCATTTCTTCTCATTATCTTCGCGAAATTTTCGCATAGTCTTGCTTCTTTCATTCATTCTTCCATTCTTTTCTTTCATTCATTCCTTCATTCCCATATCTTCATGTTAAATATCATATCATTTGAAGCAAAGTAAATATTCAAGAGAAATATATAAATTGATCTATGAGATTTTTCCCGAATCTTTGAAATCTTTTTAATTTTGAAGTTTTTGAAATCTCGATTTTTTTTTTTTTTTTTTTTTTAAATAAAAAAAAAATCTTTGTAATAGTGCGAATGTATCGCTTTCTTTTAAATCAAATCAAAAATCTTTTATTTTCTGTAGAAGTAAAATGTTCAAAGAAAGTGGTACTTAGCTTTTGTGGTTTGCTGTTGTTGTCTCTTGCGAAGTATATGGTTTTCTTGCGAAGATAGCATCCTTGAAATGTATAAACGTCGCACAAAATATAATTATCTCGCAGCAAAAAGAAGTGTGAGAAATGAGATTTGAACCCTTGACCTGCCTCTTGCATATTCTCGCACCATACCAACTGTTCTAACCCTCTCTTGCGAAATTAATTTGCGAGATAGTCATCAACTTTCTTCTTTGCGAAATAGGCAAAGTCCGTGCGAAATTTCGCATAACAAAAATAAATGTGCGAGAAGCAAGAATTGATCCTGCGACCTTCTGCTTGCATTCATGCCTCCTGACCAACTGTGCTAGCCCTTCCTCTGCGAAATGTTTCTGCGAAATAATCTCCTACTTTCTTCTTGCGAAATACTCTTGCGAAAAATCCATGCGAAAAATACACATTCGTTGGGAATTGAACACACGACTATGAACTCATTAACTTCGCAGGTGACCAACTGTGTTGCCTCTTGTTTGCGAAATTATAAAACAACCTTGCGAAATTATCCATTTTTTTCCCTCTCGTAAAAAGAAGAAAATTATGCTCGCAAGTGAATTCGAACTTGCGACCACAAACACACATGTTGTTCTTTGGACCAACTGTTCAAGAACTTCTTTGCGAAATAAACTCATAACTTTTTTCCTTATTCTCTTATTCGCCACTGAAGATGATAATAAAATGAAAATTATGTATCTCTGCGAATTCGAACCCGTGACCTCTTGCTTATTCGCTCCAACTCAAACCATCTGTGGGAATTTCTGTTTGTGATAGAAATCACAGCGTTTTGTTCTTATCCTTATCCTCGTTCTTCCTTTATTTCCTTTAACAATTTGCCTCTTGCTTTTTCTCCTGAATATGGAAATCTTCCATTGAAACCTTGGTTTTCTTCCGTGAATTTCACCACAGAAACTAATTTTTTTTTTGTTCTTATTCTTTTCATATCTTTGAATTGTTGAAGATGTTTACTCCCTGAAAGTGTGATTTCTTCCATGAAATTTCCATTTTTGAACCTAAACTTTATAGATCTAAGTAAAAAGTATGAACAGTAACTAATTTTCATGGAAATTTCTTGAACCAACAAATTACAGGAAGGATAAATCCTTTACTCCTCCCTGTTTCTAGCGCCAAAATGTAGTTGCAGGAAATCCCACAACACACCCCTTATAATATTTTCTAAATCTAAATCTATTTCATAATCAAAATAAAGATTAAAGTGCTAAAATTATAAAATGGACACAAGGATTTTTTACATGGTTCGATCAATGTGATCTACATCCATGGTTCTTCACTATGATTGTTGAGGTTACATTAGTATTACATTTACAATCTCCATTAATGGATATTTTGTAGAGCTCTACATCTAATTATTTGGGGGAAGAAGATGATAAAGAAAAATAAAGTCTCTCTCTAAAATAATATCTCTCTCTCTCTTACCAAAATTATCCTCACTTTCTCTCTCCTGCTCTCCTCTTTATATAGGATATTACATAGTGGATGACAGCTCATGTACAACTAATATTTCCCTTAATTTCGGATTTACCTTGCGACATTTCGCAGGTCTACAAATGTTAGTCTTCGCAAGTCTTCTTGACTCTTCGCAGAATCATCACACCTTTCTCATATTTAAACTAATGTCATTTGTTGCGTCGTTTCTAATATTTCTTCTGCGACATTATTATGTTGCGTCGTTAATAATTCGCAAGTGAAGGTTGCTGCGATATTCTGCTCCTACAATTAGGAAAACCCGTGGGATCGGGCCATAGCCGGCCGGTCATGCCCTAGCTGGCCCCACGCGTCTTATTTTATTATTATTATATTTTTCATGTTTCCTTAATCCCATGAAATTCCTTGATTTCATGATGTTTCCTTTCCTTCAAATCATGAAATAATACATAAAATTAGGGAAAACTCACGGGACCGGGCCCTAGCCGGCCAACCATGCCCAAGCCGGTCCCACACGTCCCCTTATTTTTTTTTATTTTTTTTTAATGTTTTCTTCATCTCATGAAACTCCTTGATTTCAACAAAACTCCTTGGTTTTAACAAACTCCTTGGTTTTATGATATTTCCCTAAAATCATGAAAACATAATAAAATTAGGAAAAATACCATGGGACCGGCCCCTTGGCCATAGCCGGTCCCACACTTTATGATTCCTTCATTATGTTATTATTTTTCCTTCATCTCATGAAGTTTTCACGGTCTCAGCAAAAATCCTTGATTTCTCCATATTTTCTCAAAATGTTGATCAAACGCACACCAGAAAATATCAACATTCTCATAACTGAGATACGAACACTTTGGTGACGTTAGCATGTTACCTTGACCAACCAGGGTTGGCTCTTTGGCTTGCAAGAGGCCGGTCCCATGTATTTTGACAATTTTGACCTAATTTACGCAATTGCACGTATTAGGTCCAAAACTCTTCCAAACAACTTGGAACTTCATAAGACGATCAATATTCGATCCCATGACTACTCAGGGCCGGTTTCATGACCCCTTGGTTGGTTCCTCACATCTTCATAATTAATTAGGTTTTATTACCTAAGGTTCAGATGAGCATTATTTTAATAAATGATTAAACCAGCATTTAATCATCCTTTCATCAAATCAACTGGTCTTATGGAGACCTTGATATTTGTTCACATGAGCATCTTGGCGCTACATGGTTGATCCATAATCCCATGTAGTCGGTCCCTCCTTCGCTCCGTGGTTAATTTTCAATAAACCATCAGTTAATCATCAATTGATAAAATTAGGGTTTTGAGTCCAAGGTTCATAATTCCATATTCAAACGCTAATAATTTTACGTTGATCCCATTATCAACATTTTATTTATCATACTCAGTTCAATTGCCAGTATCTTATTTGGTCATGCTACCAATAATTCATCGAATGAGCAGCATTTGCTCAGATGAGCAATATTTGCTCAAACCAAGGAGGTTCAACTATCAATATTCAACAATTCATCGAATGAGCAATATTTTCTCATGTTAGCTTATTCATGCATTATATCTCTTTCTCAACATACATGTTCAATTCATGAGTCTCAGAACATTTCCCAATCACAATCTACTCAACAAAACAAGGACTCATCGTCCCATGAAGTCATGAAGTCAGCAACTGACTAACTAAATACACGTCTGCCTTGCAGACTCCACAATCACACGAGACATCAATCGTGTTACATGGGAGGATATTAACTAGGGTTTTGGTCTGACGGTCTACGACACGTGTGTTCATACACATGATGAGAATGTGAGCAAGTCGTGCAATTAGTAGTTAACAAAGTAGTGGATGGAAAATCAACCAAGTCTCCGCACGTGAGCAACTGGATTTAACACGATTTCCACTTTCCCATTCTTTGATTCCATCAACTGTCACACTTCATGAGATCATGGTGTTTTCAATTCTAGCAATATAAATAAATCTCTGAATCATGATTAAAATAAGGATAATCTCACGTCAAACAGACAACATGAGATTAACAATCCAACTCTCAACAGAGCAAGTTCAATCATTCAGAACTTATCTTATTTTCAGAATACACAACACATCTACAATCTTCGATCACCATTGATCTCACACATTTCTCAACTTCCCTTCTACAGACCAACCCATCCTCTCTTGTGACCGAATTTACTCTGGAACGGCCATTGTATTGGTTTAGGCCGGAGTACTACAGATTGATCTCTCAAATTCAAATCACTCCCTTATTGCAGTGCATCTGTGTGAGGTTGAACATTTCGCTCGGTTCAAGGAGTCTCCTCCGTACGGTCGTCTCCTCAATTCCGTGAAAACCAGCAAATCGTTTTGCCCCATCTACAGGTCTGTAGGAGGGAAGCTGAGAAATATGTGAGATCAATGGTGATCGAAGATTGTAGGTGTGTTGTGTATTCTCAAAATAAGATAAGTTCTGAATGATTGAATTTGCTCTGTTGAGAGTTAGATTGTTAATCTCGTGTTGTCTGTTTGACATGAGATTATCCTTGTTTCAATCATGATTCAGAGATTTATTTATATTGTTGAAATTGAAAACACCATGATCTCATGAAGTGTGATAGTTGATGGAATCAAAGAATGGGGAAGTGGAAATCGTGTTAAAACCAGTTGCTCAACGTGCGGAGACTTGGTTGGTTTTCCATCCACTACTTTGTTAACTCCTTCAACTGATTGCACGACTTGCTCACATTCTCATCGTGTGTATGAACACACGTGCCGTAGACCTCCGACCAAAACCCTAGTTAATATCCCCCATGTAACACGATTGATGTCTCGTGTGATTGTGGAGTCTGCAAGGCAGACGTGTATTTAGTTAGTCAGTTGCTGACTTCATGACTTCATCGGACGATGAGTCCTTGTTTTGTTGAGTCGAACGTGATTTGGAAATGTTCTGAGACTCATGAATTGAACATGTCTGTTGAGACAGAGATATAATGCGTGAATAAGATAACATGAGCAAATATTGCTCATTCGATGAATTGTTGAATATTGATAGTTGAACCAGTATTCCTTGGTTTGAGCAAATGTTGCTCATTCGATGAATTATTGGTAGCATGACCAAATAAGATGCTGGAAATTGAACCGAGTATGATAAATAAAATGTTGATCACGGGATCAATGTAAAGTTATTAGCATTTGAATCTGGAATTATGAATCTTGGACTCAAAACCCTAATTTGATCAATTGATGATTAACTGATGGTTTATTGAAAATTAACCACGGAGCGAAGGAGGGACCGGCTACATGGGATTATGGATCAACCATGTAGCGCCTAGATGCTCACGTGAGCAAATATCAAGGTCTCCTTAAGACCAGTTGATTTGATGAAAGGATGATTAAATGCTGGTTTAATCATTTATTAAAATAATGCTCGTCTGAACCTTAGGTAATAAAACCTAATTAATTATGAAGATGTGAGGGACCGACCAAGGGGTAATGAAACCGGCCCTAGGTAGTCACGGGATCGAATATTGATCGTCATATGAAGTTCCAAGTTGTTTGGAAGAGTTTTGGACCTAACACGTGCAATTACGCAAATTAGGTCAAAATTGTCAAAATACATGGGACCGGCCTCTTGCAAGCCAAAGAGCCAACCCTGGTCAGTCAAGGTAACATGCTCACATCACCAAAGTGTTCATATCTCATTTATGATAATTTTGATATTTTCTGGTGTGCGTTTGAGCAACATTTTGAGAAAATATGAAGAAATCAGGGATTTTTGCTAAGACCGTGAAAACTTCATGAGATGAAGGAAAAATCATAAAATAATGAAGGTGTACGATCAGAATATCGTAACATCAATACCATTGCGAAACCATTATATAACACATTGCGAAGACATCGCAGATTGGTTGCAGAAATGACGCGACAGATGACGACAACCAAAACACGAGAAAGATGTGGAGACCTAGCAAGATTTAGGAGTGTTGCGAAATCTAACACTTGTATACTTGCGAGAATATCGCAAGTCAGATCCGAAAATAAAGGACAGCTTAGCTGTCACCCACTATGTAATATCCTATATAAAGAGCCGAACAGGCTTAAGACGAGGGGGAGATCTTTTGAGAGTGGAGAGAAAGTTTTGAGGAGAGAGAAAAATCTAGAGTAGCGGTTGTATTCTTGATTTCATTTTCTTCTTGTAAAATTTCTAACATAATTAATAAAAAATGTGATTGTTGATCTTAAAAATGTGTTGATTATTATGAATTCTTGTGAGGGATGTATTGTGGGATTTCCTGCAACTACATAATGGCGCTAGAAACAGGGAGTGAAGATTGATATTGTGATTTGAAAGAATTTGGAGTAATAGATAAAGAATTTCATATAATTTTCAACAAATCATTAAGGTTGAAAAATGGCTAGAAGAAGAAATACATCAAAACAACCAACAACTATTAGAAGGAGTAGGAGACTTGCTGGAAAAGGGAGATATGAAATGGAGGAATCTTCAAGAGTGAACACAAGAAACAATGGAGAAAATCAAGTTCAACCGCCAATTCGACATACACCAATACAAAATAGAACTGTGGATTATGACAGAGTGAGTGTACATACTTGGCGATCAGATTCTGTAGATGAAATGGAAGAAGAGCTGTACGATCAGAACATCGCAGCATCAATATCTCGCGAGATTAATAAACGAAAGTATTGCGAAGGTATCGCAAGGGAGTATAATTAATGACGCAATGAATGACGACAGCCAGAACATGAGAAAAGTGTGAAGATTTGGCGAGATTTAGGAGTGTCGCGAAGACGAACATTCATACACTTGCGATACTTCGCGAGTCATTCCCGAAAATAAAGGACAGCTTAGCCGTCATCCACTGTGTATTACCCTATATAAAGGGTTGAGTCAGTCCGTTGTAGGAGAGAGTTCTTTTTGAATTGTTAAGCAAGTCATTAGGAGAGAGAAAATTTAGAGTGATTGTAATTTCTTTAGCTCTGTTCTATCTTCTTTTGTAAAACATTTCAAGAAAATAATCAATAAAATCTATAGTTATTCATCTTCAAATGGATTAGTTGAGTAAATTCTAGTGAGGGTGTAGTGTGGGATTTCCAAAGAACTACATATGCGCTAGAAACAGGGAAATGGGTAGAAGATCAACCTTGTGAATTGAAAGAATCGGAGTAACAAGAAAGAAATTTCGAATAATTTTCAACAATTTACTAAAATTGAGAAATGGCTAGAAGAAGGAATGCATCGAACAACCAACAATTGTAAGGAGAAGCGGAGATTAGCTGGAGAAAGGAGAAATGAAGTAGGTGAACCATCAAGAATAAACGCAAGAGATAGAGAAGAAGGCCAAATTCAACCACCAATTCAACCACCAATTCAACCAAAGACCGAATAGAGTAATAGATTATGATAGGGTGAGTGTGCATACATGGAGATCAAATTCTATAGGAAGAAAGAGAGGAAGTGCAACAATTGATAAATAATGGACAAGAGGAAAGAAATCAAGAAGAGATGGGAGAAACAATTCATAGAAATGAAGAAATCGCAAAGATTAGAAACGTTGAGGCAAACAATACATGAAGAAAGGCGATTAGAAGCGGAAGAACGCGCAAATTTAACAAGGAAAAACCATGAGTTAAGAATGGAAAATATGAGGTTACAGAATAGGAGGTCGAGAAGTAATACCAGATCAAGATCAGGATCGGTTAGAGATGATATGAGGAGAATATTACCTGTAGAAAATGTTAATGAAGAAAATCTAGAAAGAGGGCCAAATCTCGGTGAAGGATGTTGCGAAAGAAGGGAAATAGTGTGTATTCCACGTCCTGAGATTTTACAGAATGTCCAAAATAACGGAAATCAAGGAAATAGGCAGCAAAATGGTTTAATTGATGAAGAAAATCAGGAAGAAGGAAGAAGAATATTGCATGGGAGAGAAACACAGAGGAAACAAAAGGAGATTGAAGATGACATCGAAAAGCATTATATTGAACAAGCGCGTCTAGCTTACGAAAGGGAAAGGTTAAGAGTAGAAATGGAAGAACGGGAATTGGAGGAAGCAATTCGGCAGAACAATCATGACAATCGAGAAAGAAGGCGCGAGCAAAATCGCAACAATGGAAATATCAATGAAGAATATGAAAGAATACAAAGGAGAGCTGATAGACAACCAAGAAGAGAAAATGATAGATACAATGGTGTGCAAATTCGTGAACAAGATGGAGGAGAAAGTCGCAGAGAAAGAAGAGAAGAAAATGCTGAACAAGAAAATCAAGATAGACATGAACGCAGAAGGAGAGAGGCAGAGCTAAAAAGACCAATAAATTCGAACCCTGATGTAAATGAACAAATCTTAAGAGAATTGGCAGAGATGAGAGGAATGTTGAACAATAGAAGAGGAGGAGGAAGAAGACAATTGGATGAGGCCATCGAAGAAGTCACGAAAACCCCTTTACACTAGAGGTGCAGCTTGGGAGGAATACCTCCAAAGTGCAATTTACCCGCATTAACCAAAGATTTTTGATGGAACAACTTGTGCAATACAACATATCAAAGCGTATGTAAGATGTATGTTGCAATGGGAAAATCATGATGCCATATTATGCAAATATTTTGCATCAAGTTTAACAGAGAAGCACTTGAAATGGTTTGAGGGTTTACCAAGAAACACAATCACGTCATTCAACCATTTACAAGCTATATTCTTAGGGGCATATATAAGTAACAACTCCTCGCGACCAGGAATTGAAGATGTGTTTGGGCTGAAACAAAGAGTTGGCGAAAGTTTAAGACACTTAACTGTGAGATGGAAGACGATGTGTAGCGAGATGGCTGGACGAGTGGATGAAAGATATCTCATTTTATCATTCATAAACGCTATGTTCGCAACCAATTTGTTATATATTCAAATCTTTAGAGTTAAGAATACAATTACAATGACTGAGTTGCGAAACTTCAGGAGGAATATATTGCTTTAGAGGAAAGGCAAAACGAGATGGAATCATACCCAGTTGCGAATACAAATTCGAATGCAAGTTTATTACCCAAACTGATAAACACGGTGGCGAGCACTTCGCAAGGTCAACAAGAAAGGATAATAGATGATGGACAGCCAAAGATAGTAGCCATGGGAAGCCGTGATCAAGAAGAATTTGAGAGAGAAAGGAACTACTACAACCGTGGCGGCAATAACAAAATTCAAAGACTTGATCATCCACAAGAAACTTATGGAAGTCAAAGGCAGAATTATCATGGAGGACAGCGACGTCACAGAGTAGTATGGGAAGAAATCAAAATGCCACCATTAAATACTAGTGTTGAAAAAATATGGGAAGCTATACTCTTGATGGGAAACATACCTGCGCCATGGAACATGGGGAATGAGCCACCACCAAGTGATAGAAGTCACGAGTTCTGTTCTTACCACCGCTTTCATGGACACTTAACAAATGACTCGCAGAAATATAAAAAGAATCATCCTCGAATGATTGACCAAGGAAAGCCGAGTCATTTTCTAAAAAGTGAAGAGAAGGTTCAGCCATTACCACCACCACCGAAAAACACGTAACAAATTCAAAAAGGGGAAAGAAACATTCGTAATAGAAGTTGGATCGAAAGCTAAAAATTTGTTTTGCAACTCCATTGTACACTCTTACCGAACAATTGAAGATTTTCATGATAATGTTCTCGTAGGGTTTTCGCGAGGGATGCTAATAATAAAGAAGTGATGAACATTGCGAAGACATCGCAGCTTAAAAGAATGGAAAATGCATTATTTCTTTCACCGCAAAGAGATTCCTGAAGGCAGAGAGACGCATGACAACCCATTGGTTGTAAAATTGGAAATTAATCCAAAACCTGTAGATGGCGAAGACGACGAAGCAGAGAGAATTGCTGGCGATCAATAGAATCCTAATTGATACGGGAGCTCAAGAAATATTCTTTTCTACCATACTTACAAGACTATGGGGGGGAAGGATGAAGAATTGATACCTTCGACGTATAAGATATATGGTTTCAATGGCACAACGAATAAGCCTAAAGGAGAAGTTCATATGAAAATACCCTTGCAAGGATTATCAACGGGGATTTTGTTCTGTGTAGTTGATGTGGAGTCCCCTTATAATGCATTGATCGGAAGGCCATGGTTGCACGAAATTCTGGGCGTAGCGTTGACTTATCATCAATGCATAAAGTTTCCTCATCCTAGCGGTGTCGGAATTATAAAGGGAGATTGGACGGAAGGACAAAAATGCTATGAGATCGACGTGGAGAGTTGCGAAGAGAGAGCTGCAAAAAGAAAGGGTTGGAAGCAACATGCAAAAGATGAACAAAGAAGAGAAAGATTGATGGTGGATGCCATAGATGTAAGAGGAGAAGATGCATTGCGAAACAAGTGCATGAAAACAGTTGAAAATTATGATGGAAAGGAATCATTAAGAGATTTGAATGGTGCAGAGGCAGAGAGCAGCAGGAGCAAAAAGTGTAAGAAGTGAATAATCATCAAAAAGCAATAACAAAAGCATGTTAAGGGTAAGAGGAAGAAAAAATAATTGAAGAAGAAATATGCGAGGATCTCGCCATCAAGAATGTATGACAATTTGATTGAAGAATTGAAAAACAAAAATGATTAAACAATGTAAGATTGTGCGATAGCTTCGCAAACAAAATGAATGATTGAATGAATTAACAAAAATGAAAGAGTGAGTGAATGGGACGAACCTTTATGGCGTACACCCTAGTTCGCGAATGATATTTCACAAGAGGCAAATGTAAGACCAAAAGTGCGTCATATAAGGGGGTATCTCTTGACATGGCTCAGTGAAAAGGTTACACCGCTCCTGGAACCTGAGTCATGGAGATTTGGGGCCCATGAAAGCCTATCCGGGAGAGATACCTTGGATTTCCAACTATATATATAAGGTTATACCCTGGTTGGACGCCCGAGGGTCTCTTCCAAGGAGTCAGTGTATGCTCAAGGCGCCGGGGTACACGGTTGAGCCAAGAGTGCCTGGGGCATTTGAAGTGTCTCGGCCATTCTTGGAAAGTCTTGGTATATGCTGCACTTGGACCGAAGAAAACTCCACTTAGGGTGCAGTTTCGTAACCATAAACCATATAGGTATAAGGGATAAGAGGCTGCGAAAACAACTGGTTGTTGTTAAGACCGGATGGGAGGAGCTAGTCTTGTATGGCCGATGTACGCCTCCTTGAAGGGGCAACCAGGGAGAAGATAAGGGCGGCACCCTCCATTAGGGAGCTGATAAGTGTCAAAAGACGCAAATGTCATGAGGCTTTATTTTCGCAAGGAAATTTAGGCTTGTCATATTTGTGCAATGATCCTGTAGAGGCAATAATACTAACGCAAGGATAAGAAGAGATCAATGGGTTTTTGCATGAAAATGTAAAAACGTCCTGTGATTTCGTCGCGAAGACGGCAATGTCATGGGATTTTACATTCGCAAGAGTATTTAAGCCTGTCATATTGTCGCAAATAAAATATCCTGCAGAGGCAAAAATACTTAAGAAATGATAAGACAAGGTCAATGGGTCATTACATGAAAATGTAAAGACGTCCTGCGATTTTGTCGCAACGAGGGGTGGCGAAATAAGACCTTTAATTAGGAAGGCAAAATAAGACCACACAAGAAATGATAAGGCAAGATCAATAGATTTCTTCATTTGTGAATACGTCCCCAAGCGATCTTGTCGCAATGATGAACTTCAACATAAATAAAGATATATCCATACAAAAAATTGAGGAAGCAAATAAGCTAAAACGAATATATTTCTTCATAAAGTTACCAACAATAAGGTCAAAATTCGAGATTTCATTACTCGTAGATAATTGATCAAATCTCTCATTTGAAAATAAATAACAGAGGCAAGTATGGGAATGAATAGGATAAAATCTTGTTATTCATTTCCACATGATAGATTTATGTATTCATAATGTCTTTGGTCAGTTGAATTACAAAGAAGAATTGCTTGATTAATATGCGCAAGTAAAGAAAACAAAGATTGAATTCATATTTATCAATCCAAGAAATTTACAATGAGGGGTTATAGAAATAGAAGATTAAAAGGGTATATATACAGATATTACAAGAAGCGAAAGAAGAAAAAGAAGTTATTTCTTTGAGGATTCTTCTTCTTTGTCGATTCTTCAATTCCATCATTCTTTTCGCCAGATTCTTCTTCTTCGCTAGCTTCACTATCAGAGACATCCTAGAAAGGCATATCTTCAGGAATATCATCGCGAAGACAAGGATATGAACTAAGAGGAATGCGATGATCATTGCAAACTGTTTCAATAGTTTGATTGCGAAAACAAACAACATCGTTATTAAAATTGCCATCAGTAGCTTGCAGTTGTTTCTTCAACTTGGAATATTTGATGTCGCGAAGAGAAAGGCCATTTGCATGAAATGTTCTTTTTTTTATTCAAGTTCTTCAATCCTTGTCCAAATCTCCTCTCGGCTTCGCAAAACAAGTGACAATAAGTTAATACCAATACTCGCAGAAGAAAGGAGTAATAAAGTAAAAAGGAATAATAAACAACCTTCTCTCGAGGATATCATATCTTTAACCAAGGCGTATGCTCGGCATGAAGGCTAACATCAACACCTAAGTTATTCCTGGCATTATCTAGAACCTTCGCAGCCCAAGCGAATTCATCATCATTATTTATAATGAGAAGCGAACGAATTTGATCTTCTCGCTCATTAAGTATGGCGTTTTGACGAAGAGATTCATCTTGTTCAATTTGTACTTCGAGAAGAGATTTTTGAAATTTTGCTAATACCTGTGCACCTTTATTAGCAATACGGTCTTTGTCATCTATAAGGCCACTAATTTTCTTCCTTAAAGTTTTGGTTTTCTTATGGGAATCAAGATACATTTGTTTAAATCGGTTGGCTAAACCTAAACTAGATCTATGCTCAATCTCTAAGAGACGATATTTGGCTTGAAGTTCATTTAATGGAAAGGAATCAACTTTGTTTGACGAACTATTTAAAGATTCGTTGAGATGAGTGAGAAGAACATCATTATCCATAGGCTCGAAATGAATGGAGAAGAATGGCTTCTTCGGAGAGATTATATATGTCTGCGAAAATAATAAATCGTGGCAAGGAAAAGCAGATGACAAAATAAAGACGACTTGAAGAGTAAAAATTTTGTACCATAAAGTTGTTGATTTGCACTTTGAAGAGTGGATATTTTATTCTTCTGAGAAGTAGACTCAACTTCCAACTGTTGAATTTTTTCATCTTTCTTGCGAGACGTCGCAACTTCAGTTTCTAGTTCTTGGATCTTCTCTTTGAGTTGGAGATTTTTCTTTTCAAGGTTGTCGCGTCTTTTCTCGAGATCTGAGGCAACAACAAAGGAAGCTCTCCCAGACTATAAAGGAAAGTAAAGAAATTATTAAGATAAAGCTTATAATCGAAATTACAGAGAAGCAAAAGCATATGAACATACCAAAGCATTGAGAGCATTTAAGAAACTAGAAGACAATGTTCGGGAAACTCCGCGAAAAGATTCATTATCCTCTAACAGCGGGGCATCGCAAATTTTAGCGAGAGCTTTGCAAGTAGCAGATAAATGATCATCTCCCAATCCTTGCATAGAATCGGAGAAAACACTAGACAATTGCGCCACAGCAGAAGCGACCGAGTGATTCTCCTTTGCAGAGGAAGTACCAACCTCATTTTCATCCTCGTCAGAGCTCTCGCTGGTTTTGGAACTAGAATGAGAAGAGGGATGGGTTTTCCGTTTTTTAGAAAATGGAGCAAAAGATTTATCCTTGCGAAGAGTGATTTTATCCTTGCCCTTAACCTTCGCAGCTTCAGGAATGTCTATTTCTTCAATAACCTTCGCACACGAATGAAGATAAGAAACAGAGGCAACAATATTGTTAAAAATAACAAAAGAAAGTATTTCTTACTTCATCCGTGATCGATCGGAGTATCGCCAGAGTACTCGGCTTTGGACGTCTACTATAACTCTTTTTCAATTTGGTAATCTGAAGATTTTGTAAATCTAGTAAATATAAAAGGAAAGAAATATCGCAAAAGCAAATCTGAAATAGGAAGTATACCTCTTTTGCCTTTTCGGGCCATTTAAATTCCCAAGGATGATAGTCTCATGAGATTCGCAGGGAGTACATGTGAACCTGCGATATAGGGTCCACTCAGAAATAAAGGAACAACCCACCACTTCTCATCTTTGGAGTGCCGAGGAACATTATTTTTTCCCGAATGCCAGTCAATGTCTTGCATGAGCATCTTATCAGCATCAATGTTATCTTTTCTCTTCAATCGAGCACCCTAACGAGATTTATCATTTCTCATATTTATTACTGCATAATTCGCAAAGAAGTTTTCTACGGTATACTTCTCAATGACTATTTGTAAATGTGCGAATCTAGGATCTTTGACATCATCGGGATATAAAGATCCTTTACCGCCGCCACGGTTGGCGAATTCAACCATTAGACGGATGCAGTCGCCGCTCAATTGATAAATAGCTCGAGAGAATTTCTCATGAGCAAGAATTTCATAGAATAATGGCATCTCAGGATTGTATAGAGGAATGGGAAGGCCTGCGAGGATTTGACCTAGCGAGACTATGATCTTCTCGATCATTACATTGATGATCGTAAAATAATTTTGCGAAAGTATAGATGAAGACTCTTGATCGGGAATGGTCGATAAGATGAAACCTTTCTCTTGAAATTTCTTTTGAGTTTCCTCAAAAGGGGTTTATATGTACGACCAAGTGAAGCCATTATTAGAGTATGGGAATGAATAGAGAATTGAAGATTGAGAGAAAGAAAAAGGGAAGGTTTACAAGAGCGTGGCGCAAATTGCGAGGAAGAAAGTTGAAGGAAAGTTGCGGAGAGAAAATAAAAGAGAAGAAGAGAAGGGTAAGAAAACTATATATAGAGAGGAGAATCCTCGAGAAAACAAATGCATTTAATGCGAGATGGGACGTGAATGGTCAAGAATAAACGGTTGAAAGAGACGTGTCAAGAAAAGAGTGGAAGAAGAAACACCTGTAATAAATTCCGTACATGAATAAAACAGATAAAAATGAACAATTGCGAGATAAAGATGAACAATTGCGGCATTTTAAAATATTGGTTCTCATGATATTTTCTCCTTCGCAGAAAAGACATGAGAAGAGGCAAGATGTAGGATCAGAACATCGCAGCATCAATATCTCGCGAGATTAATAAACGACAGTATTGCGAAGGTATCGCAAGGAAGTATAATTAATGACGCAATGAATGACGACAGCCAGAACATGAGAAAAGTGTGAAGATTTGGCGAGATTTAGGAGTGTCGCGAAGACGAACATTCATACACTTGCGATACTTCGCGAGTCATTCCCGAAAATAAAGGACAGCTTAGCAGTCATCCACTGTGTATTACCCTATATAAAGGGTTGAGTCAGTCCGTTGTAGGAGAGAGTTCTTTTTGAACTGTTAAGCAAGTCATTAGGAGAGAGAAAATTTAGAGTGATTGTAATTTCTTTAGCTCTGTTCTATCTTCTTTTGTAAAACATTTCAAGAAAATAATCAATAAAATCTATAGTTATTCATCTTCAAATGGATTAGTTGAGTAAATTCTAGTGAGGGGTGTAGTGTGGGATTTCCTGCAACTACAAGAGCAGCAATTAAGAAGCAATGGACGAGAGGAGAGAGACCAAGAAGTAATTGGAGGAATAATTCATGGAAATGAAGAGATTGAAGCGTTAGAGGCATTGAGGCAAAGAATACACGAAGAAAGGCGACTAGAAGCAAAAGAACGTGCAAATCTGACAAGGCAAAATCATGAGTTGAGGATGGAAAACATGAGATTAAAAAGTAGAAGGTCAAGAAGCACTACAAGATCAAGTTCAAGATCAGTTAGAGAAGAAATAAGACGAAATTCGCCTGTAGAAAATGCTAATTAAGATACTCGAGAGGAAATACAAAATCCAGACGAAGAACGTCGTGAAAGAAGAGAAATAATGGAAGATCGTTATATTCAACATGGTGAAATTATTCAAAATGGACAAAACAACGGAAATCAGGGAAAAAGGCAACGTCAGGAACGAAATAATCAAGATGGCGAAGAAAATCAGGAAGAAGGAAGGAGAATATTACATGAGAGAGAAGTTCAAAGAAACCGACAAATAATTGAAGATGATATCTAAAGACATTACACTGAACAAGCACGTCTAGCTTGCGAAAGGGAAAGACTGAGAGCAGAAGTGTAAGAACAAGAGCTCCAAGAGGCAATTCGCCAGAACAATCATGATAATCGAGAAAGAAGGCGTGAACAAAATCGCAATAATGGTAATATCAATGAAGAATATGATAGAGTACAAAGGAGAGCTGAAAGGCGGCAAAGAAGAAAAAATGAGAAGTATAATCATGTGCGAATTCATGAAAGAAATGAAAGAGAAGATCGCAGAGAAAGACGAGAAGAAAATGATGAACAAGAAATAAAAACAGATATGAACGCAGAAGAAGAGAAGCGGAGTTAAAAAGACCAATGGATCCAAATTCTTGTGTAAATGAACAAATTTTGAGAGAGCTAGCGGAAATGAGAGGAATGTTAAATAATAAAAGAGAATGAGGTAGGAGACAACTGGATGAAGCCATAGAAGAAGCTGCGAAAACTCCATTCACACAAGAAGTACAATTGGAAGGAATACCCCCAAAGTGCAATCTACCTGCGTTAACCAGCATTTTTGACGGAACAACTTGTGCAGTACAACACATCAGAGCTTATGTGTGATGTATGCTACAATGGGAAAACCATGATGTTGTATTGTGTAAATATTTTGCATCAAGTTTAACAGAGAGGACTTAAAATGGTTTGAAGGTTTGCCAAAGAATACTATTGTTGATGGTGGATTTTCGTTTAAGGTTAAATTTGTAAAAAAAAACCAGAAAATCATGCGCTGACATCTTGTAAAAGATAAAGCCGTTTATAAGTGACGGATACTCCTCACTTAATTCACCAAGAATGGAGCATGTAGCAACAATCCCATTCTGTTCCTCCAGGTTGGAGCATGTAGCAACAATCCCTTCCTGTGAATTTCATATCGGCCTTGTATTTCCAAAGACTCATTATCAGTGCGGCATGACGACTGAGTGTTACTCTTACAGAGTAACACGAACCTCCAAGCACTATAATGAATCATTATCAGTGTGGCATGACGACTGAGTGTTACTCTTACAGAGTAACACGAACCTCCAAGCACTATAATGAAACCATGTACGAAATACCCGTACATGCTGATTCTCGGTGTTATACTAGCCCGAGCCCTCTCGGTGTGTTATACTAGCCCGATTGAGCCCTCTCTCGGTGTGTTATACTAGCCCGATTGAGCATCCCACTGACCATATCAGTCCGGATATGATCTCGATCGCAGATCATCCAACTCCACAAGCATGATTGGACGACCCCGCATCAATTCCATCACCCCCAAGCGGTATGGAATACACACGGCCGACCCCGCATGGTCGACTATTGGCCTTTGCTTGCCAAGAAACCGTCCATACCAAGCATTATGGGCGGAAAACCATAAATTAGGGTTTGCGGCATATTACATGTGCCGCAAAACGGTCTCAACCATCCATCTTCGCAGGTATAGATGGAGGGTGTAGATGTAGACTCAAAGGGCCCGAGCATGTCGACACAATCACCATGTGACCGCCTACACACTTGACCAATCGGTCAAAACCAACCATGATTGGTTACAACACATTCGTCCCGCCCGAAAGAGCATGGTCGCACGGCTTTGAAAGCCAAAATTAGGGTTCAAGCCATCACGCGCGTCCATCTTCTCCGACACGAATGGAGGGTCACAGATCAAATCGAGCAGGTCCTGGTCATACCAAAGATGACCACCGTGGGCCCATCTACCCCCTCATGTAATCGGCCAAGGCATATCACGCCCGGCCAATCCAAAACGCCCGCTCAAACATGCGTGGATACACTTCCCAAATTGCAAATCGATCTCGACCACTCAACTTCACCGGACGAATTGGGTGGCTTAGATCACGTTTTCATGGGACGGAGAGACATGGGCGTGAACATCAACCTACCACCTACGCAACTGGAGTGATCGACCAAGACCGACCAAGGACGGTTGTCTTGGAACGCGTGCGGGAATATCACGCGGTTATCAACTCCTTTGCGGTAAGAAATTTCTGCCGCAAACCGATCTCAACCACTCAACTGTGCCGGTCAATTTGAGTGGCCTAGATCGCGCCTTCTTGGGAAAGTGAGACATGGACGTGTACACCGGCATGCCATCAACATGCATGACCGGTCGGTCCTCTCCAAAGCCCTTCCCATGCTTGGTTTCGACCAAGCTGAAGAGTGATGCTTGCGCACCTCTTCAAAAACCCTAGTATTCATTAACGGTCGCAGATGAGTGTCTCAAACATCATCTCATCCGTTCAACTTCACCAAGCTTGGTTATACAACCCTGGTCAGGAGTTATTTGGTTAGTGAGGCGTCATTACCCATCACTTTACCACACCACAATGCAGTACCTGCATAAAATACACACGATACTCCACAAGTATCGACTTCTTGAATAACACAGTTATTCAATTCAGCATTACATGCTATCTTTCGTGGATCCACGATCCGCACATTCCAGACATCAATCATGTCACAAACTGGGGGGATACTTACTGGGGTATTGGTCTGGCGGTTTACAGCGTGCAGCGTGCAACGCGCCATCACAAGAACGTGTCAGGAAGTCATGGACGGTTAGAGATGAACTGGAGAAGTGGGCAAGACTGGTCGTGTATCACCAACGCACAACTCCACTACTCCATCATTCCACTTCCTCCACTTCCCACGAGAGACGTGAATAAGGCTCAATGACTTGTATAAATAAGTTCTCCTCCTTATTTCCAACAAGACAAGTTCAGACGAGACAGAAAAACCAAGTGTTAATACAAATCGTATTCAAACACCCAGAGCCTGCTTGCATCAACCGCAAGCCTGCTCATCTTTCATGTACAAGTCATAAGCAAGCCAACACCTTCACAATCTCAACACCTTCTTCGCTTCCCTCCCTAAGACCAACCCCATCTCCTTCACTTTGTGACCGAAACAAGTCTGGAACGGCCATTTCTTGGTTTAGGCCGGACTTGCACACATTGATCTCTCGAATCTACAAGCACTCACCGCGCAGTGCATTTGTTTAAAGGTTTAAATTCATTCCTCATCCACACCCCAAATTACCAAATTCTGCAGGAGTAGTTTTCACCCATCAACAACTATAACATCTTTCAACCATTTGCAGGCTACATTTTTAGGGGCGTATATAAGTAACAATTCCTCGCGACCTGGCATTGAAGATGTATTTGGGTTAAAGCAAAGGGTTGGCGAAAGTTTGAAACATCTAACCATGAGGTGGAAGATAATGTGTAGTGATATGGCTGGCCGTGTGGATGAGAGATATCTCATTCTATCGTTCATTAACGCTATGTTTGCAACCAATCTGCTGTACATTCAAATTTTCAGAATCAAGAATACAATCACAATGACTGAGCTGCGAGAGCTTCAAGAGGAGTATATTGCTCTTGAGGAAAAACAAAATGACATGGAATCATACCCAGTTGCGAACGCAAGTTCAAAAGCAGCGAATGCAAGCCTATTACCCAAACTGATAAGCACAGTGGCGAGCACTTCGCAACTACAACAAGAGAAAATAATGGGTGATAGTCAGCAGAAGCTAGTAGCTATGGGAAGTCGTGATCAAGAAGAATTCGAAAGGGAGAGAAACTTCTATAACCGTGGTGGGAATAATAAGATTCAAAGACTTGATCAGCCACAAGAATTTTATGGAGGTCAAAGACAAAACTATCATAGAGGACATGGAAGTCACAAGGTAATATGGGAAGAAATCAAGATGCCACCTCTGAATGCTAGTGTGGAAAAATATGGGAAGCTATAATCTTGATAGAAAATATACCAACACCATGGAACATGGGGACTGAACCACCTCCAAACCACAGAAGTCAGGAATTTTGTTCTTATCACCATTTTCATGGACATTCAACAAATTATTGCAGAAATATAAAAAGAATCATCCTCAGAATGATAGATCAAGGGAAACTAAATCATTTTCTAAAAGACCAACCTCAGTCTCAACCATTACCACCACCGCCAGGAATTCGCAGAGTAAATACAACAAAAGGAGGAGAAACATTTGTAATAGAAGTTGGAGCAGAGGCAAATAATCTGTTTTGTCACTTTATTGTGCATTCGTACAAAACGATTGAAGATTTTCACGATAACACTCTCAGCAGGGTTTTCGCAAGAGATGCCGATGATAGTGAAATAATGAACATTGCGAAGGCATCGCCACTGAAAGAATGTCAAAAGAAGACTATTTCCTTCACCGCAGAAGAATTACCTAAGGGTGGAGAAATACACGATAACCCATTAGTGGTAAAATTGGAGATTAACCCTAAACCTAGCGATGATGAAGATGATGAAGCTGAGAATTCATGGGAAATCAACAGAGTTTTAATCGATACTGGAAGTTCCGTGGATATCCTTTTTTATCATGCTTATAAAACTATGGGAGGAAAAGACGAAGATCTAATACCTTCAACTTACAAAATCTATGGCTTTAATGGTACTGCCAATAAGCCTAAAGGGGAAGTCAATACGCGAATTCCATTGAAAGGATTGTCCTCTGAAATTCTGTTCTGTGTAGTCGATGTGGAATCACCATACAACGCATTGATTGGACGACCTTGGTTACATGGGATTCTAGGTGTAGCATCGACTTTACATCAATGCATCAAGTTCCCTCATCCCAGTGGTATTGGCATCATAAAAGGAGATTGGATTGAAGGAAAAAAGTTTATGAAATTGATGTAGAATCTTGCGAAGAAAGAGCTGCGAAGAAGAAGAATTGGAAACATAACATCAGAGAAAAACAAAAAAGTGAAAGATTGATGGTAGATGCAATAGAACAGAGAGAAGAATAAACGCTGCGAAACCAATGCATGCTGAAGGTAAGAAGCGACAAGGATTTCACAAAAGATAAGAAAATAACAGAAAATTTCAAAAATGCAGAGGCAGAAAGTAGCAGAAGTAAGAGACTTAAAGAGTGAATGGATTTGTTGATTTTATGACTGCAAAAGTAAAATTGGGAGAAGAAAGAAAGATGTATGGCTGATTTGTTAAAAACTATATATATATATATATATATATATATATTTTATGAATGACAAAGATGAGATTGAGAAATTACAAAAGAGATGATATGCAGAAGAAGAAACAAAACAATTAGAAAGGGGCGAACCTACTATGGCGTACACCCTAGTTCGCGAAATCAAAATTTCACAAGAGGCAAATGTAAGACCTAAAGTGCGTCATAGAAGGGGGTACCTGTTGCATGGCTCAAATGAAAAGGTTACACCACCCCTGGAACCTGAGTCATGGAGATTTGGGGTCAATAAAGCCCATCCAGGAGAGGTACCTTGGATTTTCAATCTAAGCTTATGACTTAGGTTGGACGACTGAGGGTCTCTTCTAAGGAGTGCGGCATCTGATCAAGGCACCGAGGTACACGGTTGATCCAAGAGTGCCTGGGGCGTTTGAAGCGTCTCAGCCATTCTTGGCAAGTCTTGACTTATGCTTTTCGTACCAAGAAAACCCCACTTAGGGTGCAGTCTTGTAACCATAAGCCATATAGGCAAAAGGGATAAGAGGCTGCGAAAACAACTGGTTGTTGTCAAGACCGGATGGGAGGATCCAAACTTGTATGGTAGAGGTACGTCTCTTTGAAGGGGCAACCAGGGGGAATATAATGGCGGCACCCTCCATTAGGGAGCTTATAAGTGTCTTAAGACGCAAATGTCACGAGGCTTTATTTTCGTAAGAATATTTAGGCTTGTCATATTTGTGTGACAATCCTGAAGAGGCAATAATACAAAAGACAAAGATAAGGCGAGTTCAATGGGTCAATACATGAAAGCGTAAAGACGTCCTGCGATTTCGTCGCAAGACGGCAATGTCATGGGGCTTTATTTTCGCAAGAATATTTATGCCTGTCATATTGTCGCAACAAAATCGAAAATCGAAAAAAGTTAAGGCAAGATCAATGGGTTTCTACATGCAAGTGCAAAGACGTCCTGCGATTTTGTCGTTGTAGGATCAGAATATCGCGACATTAATACTTCGCGAGGTTAATAAATGACGACATTGTGAGGGAGTCGCAGGGTAGTAAAATAAATGACGCAATGAATGACGACAGCCAGAACACGAGGAAGATATGAAAATATGGCGAAGTTTAAGAGTGTCGCGAGATTGTATACTTGTACACTTGCGATATTTCGTAAGCCATTCCCGAAAATAAAGGATAACTTAGCTGTCATCCACTGTGTACTACCCTATATAAAGGGTTGAGTAAGTCTGTTGTAAGAGAGAGTTCTTTTTGAATTGTTAAGCAAGTCATTAGGAGAGAGAAAGTTTTAGAGTGATTGTAATTCTATAACTCATTTTTATTTCATATTGTAAAGGTTCAAGTATTCAATCAATAGGAATCATAATCATTCATCTTAAAATGACTTAATTGTGTATATTCTAGTGAGGGGTGTAGTGTAGGATTTCCTGCAACTACATATTGGCGCTAGAAACAGGGACTGAGTAGAGATCAACCTTGTGAATTGAAAGAATCAGGAGTAACAAGAAAGAAATTTCGTATAATTTTCAACAACTTACTGAAATTGAGAAATGGCTAGAAGAAGGAATGCATCAGAACAACCAACAACTGTTAGAAGAGGCAGGAGATTAGCTGGAGAAAGGAGAAATGAAGTAGGTGAACCATCAAGAATAAACACAAGAGATAGAGAAGAAGGTCAAATTCAACCACCAATTCAACAAGCACCGAATAGAGTAATAGATTATGATAGGGTGAGTGTGCATACATGGAGGTCAGATTCTATGGAAGAAAGAGAAGAAGTGCAACAATTGACAAATAATGGACAAGAGGAGAGAAATCGAGAAGAAATGGGAGAAACAATTCATGGAAATGAAGAAATCGCACATTAGAAGCATTGAGACAAACAATACATGAAGAAAGGCGGTTAGAAGCGGAAGAACGTGCAAATTTAATAAGGCAAAACCATGAGTTAAGAATGGAAAATATGAGGTTGCAGAATAGAAGGTCGAGAAGTAATACCAGGTCAAGATCAGGATCGGTTAGAGAAGATATGAGGAGAACATTACCCGTAGAAAATGTTAATGAAGAAAATCTAGAAAGAGAGCCAAATCTCGGTGAAGGATGTTGCGAGAGAAGAGAAGTGGTAGAAGATCGTTATATTCCACGTCCTGAAATTCTACAGAATGGCCAAAATGACGGAAATCAAGAAAATAGGCAGCGTCAAGGGCAGAATAATCCAATTGGAGAAGAAAATCAGGAAGAAGGAAGAAGAATACTGCATGGGAGAGAAACACGGAGAAACAAAAGGAGATTGAAAATGACATCGAAAAACATTATATTGAACAAGCGCATCTAGCTTGCGAAAGGGAAAGATTAAGCGTAGAAATGGAAGAACGGGAATTGGAGGAAGCAATTCGGCAGAACGATCATGACAATAGAGAAAGAAGGCGCGAGCAAAATCGCAACAATGGAAATATCAATGAAGAATATGAAAGAATACAAAGGAGAACTGATAGACAACCAAGAAGAGAAAATGATAGATATAATGGTGTGCGAATTCGTGAACGAGATGAAGGAGAAAGTCGCAGAGAAAGAAGAGAAGAAAATGATGAACAAGAAAATCAAAGTAGACATGAACGCAGAAGGAGAGAGGCGGAACTAAAAAGACCAATAAATTTGAATCCTAATGTAAATGAACAAATCTTGAGAGAGTTGGCAGAGATGAGAGGAATGATGAACAATAGAAGGAGAGGAGGAAGAAGACAATTGGATGAGGCCATCGAAGAGGCTGCGAAAACCCCCTTTACACTAGAGGTGCAGTTAGGAGGAATACCTCCAAAGTGCAATTTACCCGCATTAACCAGCATTTTTGACGGAACAACTTGTGCAATACAACACATCAAAGCTTATGTGAGATGTATGTTACAATGGGAAAATCATGATGCCATATTGTGCAAATACTTTGCATCAAGTTTAACAGGAGAAGCATTGAAATGGTTTGAGGGTTTACCAAGAAACACAATCACGTCATTCAACCATCTACAAGCTATATTCTTAGGGGCATATATAAGTAACAACTCCTCGCGACCAGGAATCGAAGATGTATTTGGGCTGAAACAAAGAGTTGGCGAAAGTTTGAGACACTTAACTGTGAGATGGAAGACAATGTGTAGCAAAATGGCTGGACGAGTGGATGAAAGATATCTTATTTTATCATTCATAAACGATATGTTCGCAACCAATTTGTTATATATTCAAATTTTTAGAGTTAAGAACACAATTACAATGACTGAGTTGCGAGAACTTCAGGAGGAATATATTGCTCTAGAGGAAAGGCAAAATGAGATGGAATCATACCCAGTTGCGAATACAAATTCAAATGCTGCGAATGCAAGCTTATTACCCAAATTGATAAACACAGTAGCGAGCACTTCGCAAGGGCAACAAGAAAGGATAATAGATGATGAACATCCTAAGATAGTAGCTATGGGAAGTCGTGATCAGGAAGAATTTGAAAGGGAAAGGAACTACTACAACCGTGGCGGCAATAACAAAATTCAAAGACTTGATCATCCGCAAGAAACTTATGGAGGACGAAGGCAGAATTATCATGGAGGACAACGAAGTCACAGAGTAGTATGGGAGGAAATCAAAATGCCACCACTAAATACTAGTGTGGAAAAAATATGGGAAGCTATACTCTTGATGGAGAACATACCTGCACCATGGAACATGGGGAATGAGCCGCCACCAAGTGATAGAAGTCACGAGTTCTGTTCTTACCACCGCTTTCATGGACACCTAACAAATGACTGCAGAAATATAAAAAGAATCATCCTCAGAATGATTGACCAAGGAAAGCTGAATCATTTTCTAAAAATTGAAGAGAAGGTTCAACTGTTACCACCACCGCTTAAATGCACAGACAAACTCAAAGAAAGGGGAAAGAAACATTCGTAATAGAAGTTGGAGCGAAAGCTAAAAATTTGTTTTGCAACTCCATTGTGCATTCATACCGAACAATTGAAGATTTTCATGATAATGTTCTAAGTAGGTTTTTTGCGAGGGATGCTGATAATAGAGAAGTGATGAACATAGCGAAGACATCGCAGTTAAAAGAATGGCAAATGCAGATTATTTCTTTCACTGCAGAAGAGATTCCTAAAGGCAGAGAGACACATGATAGCCCATTGGTCGTAAAATTGGAAATTAATCCAAAACCTGTAGATGGCGAAGATGATGAAGCAGAAAATTCCTGGGCGATCAACAGAATCTTAATTGATACGGGGAGCTCAGTAAACATCCTTTTTTACCATACTTACAAGACTATGGGAGGGAAGGATGAAGATTTGATACTTTCGACGTATAAAATATACGGTTTCAATGGCACAACGAATAAGCCTAAAGGAGAAGTTCATATGAGAATACCCTTGCAAGGATTATCAACTGAAGTTTTGTTCTGTGTAGTCGATGTGGAATTCCCTTATAATGCATTGATCGGACGGCCATGGTTGCATGAAATTCTGGGTGTTGCGTCGACTTATCATCAGTGTATAAAGTTTCCTCATCCTAGCGGTGTTGGAGTTATAAAGGGAGACTGGATGGAAGGACAAAAATGCTATGAGATTGATGTGGAGAGTTGCGAGGAAAGAGCTGCAAAAAAGAAGGGCTGGAAACAAAATATAAAAGATGAACAAAGAAGAGAAAGGTTGATGGTGGATACATAGATACAAGAGGTGAAGATACATTACGAAGCAAGTGCACGGAGGCAGTTAAAAATTGTGATGGAAAGGAATCATTAAGAGGTTTGAATGGTGCAGAGGCAGAAAACAGCAAGATCAAAAGGTGTAAGAAGTGAATAGTCATTATTCTCAAAATTAGTGACAAAGGCATATCAAGAGAAGGAGGAAGAAATAATAATTGAAGAAGAAATGTGTGAGAATCTCGCTATCAAGAATGTATGAAAATCTGATTGAAGAATTGAAATGAGATTACAACAAACAAAACAAGATTGTGCAATAGCTTCGCAAACAAAATAACAAGAGATAACCAAAAATGAATGATTGAATGAATTAACAAAAATGAAAGAGTGAGTGAATGGGACGAACCTTTATGGCGTACACCCTAGTTCGCGAATGATATTTCGCAAGAGGCAAATGTAAGACCTAAAGTGCGTCATATAAGGGGGTATCTCTTGAGATGGCTCAGGGAAAAGGTTACACCGCCCCTAGAACCTGAGTCATGAAAATTTGGGGCCCATGAAAGCCTATCCGGGAGAGATACCTTGGATTTCCAACTATATATATAAGGTTATACCCTGGTTGGACGCCCGAGGGTCTTTTCCAAGGAGTCAGTGTATGCTCAAGGCGCCGAGGTACACGGTTGAGCCAAGAGTGTCTGGGACATTTGAAGTGTCTCGGCCATTCTTGGCAAGTCTTGGCACATGCTGCACTCGGCCCGAAGAAAACTCCACTTAGGGTGCGATCTCGTAACCATAAGCCATATAGGTATAAGGGATAAGAGGCTGCGAAAACAACTGGTTGTTGTTAAGACCGGATGGGGGGAGCTAGTCTTGTATGGCCGATATACGCCTCCTTGAAGGGGCAACCAAGGAGATGATAAGGGCGGCACCCTCCATTAGGGAGCTGATAAGTGTCAAAAGACGGCAATGTCATGGGGCTTTAAGTTCGCAAGAATTTTTAGGCCTGTCATATTTTCACAACATAAACATCCTGCAGAGACAAAAATACTAAGAAATTGATAAGACAAGATCAATGGGTTGTTACATGAAAGTGTAACGACGTCCTGCGATTTTGTCGCAAGACGTCAATGTCACGGGACTTTATGTTCACCAGAATATTTAGACCTGTCATATTGATGCACAATGAGGGGTGGAAAAATAAGACCTTTAACTAGGAAGGCAAAATAAGACCACACAAAAACAATGATAAGACAAGATCAATGGGTCACTACATGAAAGTGTAACGACGTCCTGCGATTTTGTCGCAAACAAGAAATTGAGTAAGCAAACAACAAGAAATTGATAAGATAACACAAACAAGCTTATCAATTGAGTAAGCAAACAAGCTTGAGAATACGACTATATTTCTTCATTTGTGGAGAATCAGCAACAACAGTTGCGAAATTAAGAAGTACATTACTTAAAGATTATCGACTTAATTTTTCTCATGTGAAAATAAATAACAGAAGCAAGTATGGGAATGATTAGAATAAAAACTTGTTATTTATTTTCATATGATAGATTTACAGTAAGATATTACAAAATAGAAGGTTAGAAGGATAAATGTACAAGTATCACAAGAAGAGAAAGGAAAATGGAACAATCTAGCAACTTATTCTTCTTCATCAGATTCTTTATCGATTCCTCTTCTTCGCTTACATCACTATCGTGAGATATCCGAGCAAGGCATATTTTCAGGAATTTCATCGAGAAGACAAGGATATGAAGAAAGAGGAATGTTGTGGTCATTGCAAACAGTTTCAATAGTTTGATTGCGAAAACGAACAACATCATTATTGAAATTCTCCACAGTAGTTTGTAGTTGCTTCTTCAGCTTAGAATATTTGTCATTACGAAGAGAAAAGTCTTTTGCAAGTTGTGCTTTCTCAGATTCAAGTTCCTTGATTCTAGTTTGAAACCTCTTCTCAGATTCTACGAACAAATGACAATGAGTTAGCAACTTAATAACAGTTTCATAAAAAAGAGGCGGAGAAATAATGAAGAACAATAAACAACCTTCTCTCATTAGAAATCATATCTTTAACCAAGGCAAAGATGCTCGGCATGAAGACTAACATCAACACCTAAGTTATTTCTAGCGTTATCTAGAACCTTCGCAGCCCAAGCAAATTCATCATCATTATTTATGACAAGAAGTGAACGAATTTGATTTTCTCGCTCATTAAGTATGGCATTCTGGCGAAGGGATTCAGCTCGTTCAATTTGGACTTCAAGAATAGTTTTTTGGAATTTCGCTAATGCTTGAGCCCCTTGATTAGCAATGCGATCCTTATCATCTATAAGGCTGCTAATTTTCTTCCTTAGAATATTATTATTCTCCTGAGAGCTAAGATAAAAACGTTTAAATCGGTTGGCTAAACCTAAACTAGATCTATGTTCAATTTCTAAAAGACGAAATTTGGTTCGAAGTTCATTTAATGAGAGGGAATTAATCTTGTTTGAAGAACTACTTAAAGATTCATTAAGGTGAGCAAGAAGAGCATCATCATCCATAGGTTCAGGGAATGAATGGAGAAGGATGGCTTCGTCAGAAAGATTATAAATGTCTGCGAAAATGATGAGTCAGGCAAAGAAAAATAAATGGCAAAGTAGAAATGAAGAAAAGAAGAGGGTGTTATACCATAAAGTTGCTGATTAGCACTTTGAAGAGTAGATATTTTGTCCTTTTGGGAAGAAGACTCAACTTCCAACTGTTGAATTTTTTCATCCTTCTTGCGAGATGACGCAACTTCAATTTCTAGTTCTTTGATTTTCTCTTTAAGTTGAAGATTTTTCTTTTCAAGATTGTTGCGCCTTTTCTCGAGGTCTGAGGCAACAACAAAGGAAGCTCTCCCAGACTATAAAGAAAGGTAAAGAAATTGTTAAGATAAGGTTTATAATGGAGATTATAGAGAAATAAAGAGATATGAACATACCAAAGCACTAAGTGCATTTAAGAAGCTGGGAGTCATTGTTCGGGAAACCCCGCGAAAAGAATCATTATCCACTAGCAGGGGAGCATCGCAAATATTAGCGAGATATTCGCAAGTAGCAGATAAATGATCATCTCCCAATCCTTGCATAGAATCGGAGAAGACACTAGACAATTGCGCCATAGCAGATTCGACCGAATGATTCTCCTTTACAGAAGAAGTATCAACCTCATTTTCATCTTCGTCAGAATTCTCGCTGGTTTGGGAACTAGAATGAGAAGAGGGATGTACTTTCCGTTTTTTAGAAGATGCAGCAGAAGATTTATCCTTGCGAAGAGTGATTTTATTCTTGCCTTTAATCTTCGCAGCTTCGGAAATATCAATTTCTTCAACGCCAACCTTTGCACACGAATGAAGATAAGAAACAGAGGCAACAATATTGTTAAAAATAACAAAAGAAAGTATTTCTTACTTCATTCGTGATTGATCGGAGTATCGCCAGAGTACTCGCCTTTGGACGTCTTTTATAACTCTTTCTTAATTTGATAATCTGAAAATTTTGCGAGCCTAGTAAATATAAGAGGAAGGAAATATCGTAAAGCAAACCTGAAATAGGAAATATACCTCTTTTTCCTTCTCGGGCCACTTGAATTCCCAAGGACGATAGCCTGCGAGATTCGCAGGGAGTATATGAGAACCTGCAATATAAGGTCCGCTCAAAAATAGAGGAACAACACACCACTTCTCATCTTTGGAATACCGAGGAACATTATTTTTGCCCGAGTGCCAGTCAATATCTTGCATAAGCAGCTTATCACTAGAAATATTATCTTTTCTCTTCAATCGAGCACCCCAGCGAGATTTATCATTTCTCATATTTATTACTTCATAATTTTCAAAAAAGTTTTCTACGGTATACTTCTCAGCGACTATTTCTAAATTTGCGAATCTAGGATCTTTGACATCATCAGGATATAAAGATCCCTTACTAGCGTCACGGTTGGCGAATTCAAGCATTAAACGGATGCAATCACCGCTTAATTGATAAATAGCTCGCGAGAATTTATTGTGAGCAAGAATTTCATAGAATAAAGGCATCTCGGGATTGTAGAGAGGAATGGGAAGGCCTGCGAGGATTTGACCTAGCGAGATTATGATTTTCTGATCATCACACTGATGATCAGAAAACAACTTTGCAGAAAGTATAGGTGAAGATTCTTGATCAGGAATGGTTGATAGGATGAAGCCCTTGTCTTGTAAATTCTTTTGAGCTTCATTAAAAAGGGGCTTATATATACGACCAAGTGAAGCCATTTTTAGAGTATGGGAATGATTAGAGAATTGAAGATCAAGAGAAAGAAAGAAGGGAAGATTTACAAGAGTGAGAAGCGCGGATTGCGGAGGAAGAGAGTTGAAGAAAAGTTGCAGAGGGAAAATAAAAGAGAAGAAGAGAAGGATGAGAAAACTATATATAGAGAGAATAATCCTCGAGAAAACAAATCCATTTAATGCGAGATGGGACATGAATGGTCAAGAATAAACGGCTGAAAGAGACGTGTCAAGAAAAGAGTGGAAGAAGAAACATCTGTAATAAATTACGTGTAAAAGTACGGGAGTGAAACAGATAAAGATGAGTAGTTGCGGCGTTTCAAAATATTGGTTCTCATGACATTTTCTTCTTCGCAGAAAAGACATGAGAAGAGGCAAGATGTAGGATCAGAATATCGCGACATTAATACTTCGCGAGGTTAATAAATGACGACATTGCGAGGGAGTCGCAGGGTAGTAAAATAAATGACGCAATGAATGACGACAGCCAGAACACGAGGAAGATATGAAAATATGGCGAAGTTTAAGAGTGTCACGATATTGTATACTTTTACACTTGCGATTTTCGCAAGCCATTCCCGAAAATAAAGGATAACTTAGCTGTCATCCACTGTGTACTACCCTATATAAAGGGTTGAGTAAGTCTGTTGTAAGAGAGAGTTCTTTTTGAATTGTTAAGCAAGTCATTAGGAGAGAGAAAGTTTTAGAGTGATTGTAATTCTATAACTCATTTCTATTTCATATTGTAAAGATTCAAGTATTCAATCAATAGGAATCATAATCATTCATCTTAAAATGACTTAATTGTGTATATTCTAGTGAGGGGTGTAGTGTAGGATTTCCTGCAACTACAGTCGCAATGACAAGGGGTGGCGAAATAAGACCTTTAACTAGGAAGGCAAAATAAGACCACATAAGAGAATCAGAAAGAATGAAATCTTGGGAAAAACCAAGAAATACATAATTGCGAAGATTCTGCAGAAACAGCTGCGAAACTGAGGCATAAATACATGTTGCTATTCAAAAGTAGCTTGCTTAATCTTTCATTTGGATACAAATAACAGAGGCAAGTATGGGAATGAATAGAATAAGAACATGTTATTTGTTTCCATATTATAGATTTACGCAAGCATGAAGTGAAAGATTAATAGTTATATATTGATTAACCATATTGCGAAAAAGAATTACTTTTTTAATATGTGCAGGAAGAAACTTGCATTTGAAGTTTGAAGAAATTTGCAGCAAAAGATTACAAAAATAGGAGATTAAAGAACGAATGTACATATATTACAAAAAGAAAGAGAAGGAAACAGAACTATTTCTTGTTTGATTCTTCTTCTTCCTCATCTTCATCAAATTCTTCTTCTTCTTCATCTTCATCAGATTTCTCTTCTTCTTCACTAGCATCACTGTCAGAGATATCCAGAGGAGGTACATTCTCTGGAATTTCTTCTGAGAGACAAGGGTATTTGGAATGAAGGATGTTATTATCATCACAGACCTTCTTAATAGTTTGATTGCGAAAGAGAATAGCGTCATTCTTAAAGTTCGCAACAGTAATCTTTAATTGACTCTTCAATCTGGAACACTTATCATTGCGAGAAGAAATATCCTTTGCGAGCTGCTCCTTTTCAGACTCAAGTTCTTCAACTCTTTTGCGAAATCTCTCTTCAACTTCTGCGAACATATAACAATAAGTCAGCAACTTGATAATAATTTATGAAAGATGAATAACTAATAAAGAAGAACAATTAACAACCTTCTCTGTCAGAAATCATATCCCTAACCAAGGCCATGTGCTCAGCTTGAAGACTAACATTTACACCTAAATTATTTCTGGCGTCATCTAGAACTTTCACAGCCCAAGCGAATTCATCATCATTATTTATGAGAAGAAGGGAGCGAATTTGATTCTCTCTTTCGCTAAGTATAGCATTTCTGCGGTTAGAATCATCTCGTTCAATTTGAACCTCAAGAAGAGTTTTTTGGAATTTCGCTAACGCTTGAGCACCTTGTCTAGCGATGCGATCTTTATCATCTATGAGATCACTGATCTTGGTTCTTAAAGTATTGATTTTTTCTTTAGAGTTAAGATAGAAACGCTTAAATTTGTTGGCTAAGCCCAAGCTGGATCTATGGTCAATTTCTAAGAGGCGAAGTTAGGATCTGAGTTCATTTATGGGAAGAGATTTAATCTTGTCATTTGAAAAACTATTCAAAGAATTATTAAGGTGTTCAAGAAGGGTATTATTATCCATAGAATTGGGGAATGAGTGAAGGAGAATGGCTTCATCAGAAAGATCATAGACGTCTGCATAAATGATAAATCAGATGAGGGAGGATAATGAGAAAACAAAATAAAGGAAAAGAGAAAAATTTCATACCGTAAAGTTGCTTATTGGCATCTTGAAGACTAGATATTTTGTCCTTCTAATTCTTCATTTCTCTTGCGAAGTTGAAGATTCTTCTTTTCAAGAATCCCACGTCTTTTTTCCAAATCTGAGGCAATAGCGAAAGAAGCCTTCCCAATCTGCGAAGGAAAATGAAGAAATTGTCAAGATATAGTATAACTTTAAATCATAATTATGAAGAAATATATAAACGAAGGCATACCAAGATATGAGAAGAGGCAAGATGTAGGATCAGAATATCGCAACATCAATACCATTGCGAAACCATTATACAACACATTGCGAAGACATCGCGGATTGGTTACAGAAATGACTCGACAGATGACGACAGCCAAAACACGAGAAAGATGTGGAGACCTAGCGAGATTTAGGAGTGTTGCGAAATCTAACACTTGTATACTTGCGAGAATATCGCAAGTCAGATCCGAAAATAAAGGACAGCTTAGCTGTCACCCACTATGTAATATCCTATATAAAGAGGCGAACAGGCTTAAGGCGAGGGGGAGATCTTTTGAGAGTGGAGAGAAAGTTTTGAGGAGAGAGAAAAATCTAGAGTAGCGGTTGTATTCTTGATTTCATTTCCTTCTTGTAAAATTTCTAACTCAATTAATAAAAAGTATGATTGTTGATCTTAAAAATGTGTTGATTATTATGAATTCTTGTGAGGGATGTGTTGTGGGATTTACTGCAACTACAGAAGGAATCATAAAGTGTGGGACCGGCTATGGACAAGGCATGGCCGGCCGGCCAAGGGGCCGGTCCCATGGTATTTTTCCTAATTTTATTATGTTTTCATGATTTTAGGGAAATATCATAAAACCAAGGAGTTTGTTAAAACCAAGGAGTTTTGTTGAAATCAAGGAGTTTCCATGAGACGAGGAAAACATAAAAAATAATAATAATAAAATAAGGGACGTGTGGGACCGGCTTGGGCATGGTTGGCCGGCTAGGGCCCCGGTCCCGTGAGTTTTCCCTAATTTTATGTATTATTTCATGATTTGAAGGAATTTTCATAATTTGAAGGAAACATCATGAAATCAGGGAATTTCATGGGATTAAGGAAACATGAAAAATATAATAATAATAAAATAAGACATGTGGGGCCATCTAGGGCATGACCGGCCGGCTATGGCCCGGTCCCACGGGTTTCCCTAATTTTATATTATTTTTCATGGGATCAAGGAAATATCATGAGATTAAGGAGTTTTCATGAAATTAGGGAAATAATAATAAAATATTGAGGATTCATGAGGTGTGGGACCGGCCATGACTAGGGCATAGCCGGCCAGCTAGCAGACACGGTCCCGTGACACGTTTCCCAATTTTATATTATTTCCTTGATGCGAAGGAAACACCATGAAACTGAGGAGTTTCTTTAAAACAAAGGATATTTGTTCAAATGAAAGGATTTTCATGAGATCAAGGAAAATAATAAAAATATGATAAAATATAGAATTTGGGCGTGGGACTGGTCACGACATGACTGGCCAGCCGGTGAGCCCAGTCCCCTAGCGCCTTGATTAATATTTTATTATTTATTATTTTCTTCCTATTTTGCATAGGTTCATCGTCTCGTCGTATTCTGAAATACTCATTCGTGTGTTCAGGTGCTCGTTAGTGCATTATTGTTAAATACACTTGCACCATTTTGATCGGGGCTTACTCAAAGGTAGCTCAGATGCCCGTACGTTGAATATTTATTACTAACCCATGGAATTCTGCTGAGAAGAACCATGAATTGAAGTAACGAAATATTATGAAAATATTGAATATTTTCCAGGGATTCAGTTAATGAATCTATTGATTTTGAGAATAATTAATTAATGGCTCTATACTAGCACAATCGTCTAGGAGCATTAATTATTCAGAAATTGAGTGATATGAGCTTGTTGAAGCGTCATATTTCTTTCATATAGCCAGGGAAAACATTGTTACATCCTGAAGACGTTATTGCTCTATACTAGCAGGCAAGCTGTCTAGGAGCCGTCTAATCTTTCGATTCTATATATAAGTAATTACTGAAATTGCTCAGTATTTATGAGATATGCCGTTGCCTCAGCCGAGAGAATACATATCCATATATACTCTGAGAGACAAAGATTATCGATCGAGATTCTTGTGGCATGAGCTTTCATGCTTTCGATAAGAGACATGAGCCTCAATATTCGTCTGATTGCTGGAACAGGAATACTTATAATTATGGGTTTACGATTTTAGCCTTTGTCGAAAATCCACCATCTACATTAAGTCCCATGCTTAGTGACGAACAGTCATCTTCCTCAGTCAGCATTGAATGGTGATTTTCCAGGTACAAACAGAAATAAGTAATTGAACTTAGTCATAAGATAAGACATTACCGAATTTCGACTGAATGAGCAAACCATGGTTTGAGCGGAAACCCCAGTGGCATAATAGAGCATCATCCAGTGAGCATAAATTGGTGTAGAACCGCTGATTCGATGGTGGAACCTTGGTCGGTTTAGGATTCAAGGGCCGGGCCTGAAAAGAAATCCTTGTTTTAGGAATAGACGCTCGTTCTTTCGTTATTTTAAGGAACAAACAAAATAGACCCGATTCTAATGATAAAATTTTGTCTATGAGCTTTTACGAAAACATTTTTATTTTTTTTTAAATACATGAAATTTCACAAAGTGGAATAAACTCTCGTTTCAAAGGTGGATGCTCGTACGAGAGAATTTTTTTTTTTGAACAGATGTGTGTCTGTTAGTGATAAAATTTTGTTTATGAGCTTTCATGAAAATTTTTATCTTCGAGCTTTCGAAAATCTTTGAAAATATACTCTCGCTTCAAAGACGGATGTCGTGCGGGGGAGCAAAAAATATATAGATACATTTTTCAAATTTACGTGAGTTTCACGTTAAATATATATATATTTAGTAAAATCAATGTTTTGATTTTGAACAACTGTTGAAAGTAGACAATCATACATGGTGAAATAATGTTTGTATGTGAGTTTTCACAATTGTAGAATTGACGTCTGTCCAATTTTGAAACCAATGAATGTTCATATAGTAAAAATTTACGTGGGTTGTTCACGGTTTTATGAAAATCAAGTCATGATTTTGAATAATGAATTTTGTTCGTCTTTGCAGGTTTGAAGGAGCGAACGAATTCTCGAGATTGTAATCACTACAGCTAGTGAAATTATAAATAGGTAAGAGTTGGATGGTTACCATTTTTGTAGACTCTGTTGTGAGCACATTTATTCCATGATTCATTGTTCTGTCGAAGCCTGCGCTTTGTATGAACGATGTGCTGAAGTAGCCACTTTGCGAGAATGACCGACTCCCATGATGATACTTCCAAAGATGGTGTTTCCAGAGATAACATCTCTACGGACGAAACTTTAAGAAATGGTACTTCTGGAACCTCTGGGTGATGGTGAGAGATCCTTCATACTGAGTTGTACTCCTGGTTATTTCATTAGCTTTACCATAGGATGATCGTGTAGTGAGATCCTCGATCAATGTAGATTCCACGGAAATGGAAGAAAGTCTACGGGAGCGGAGAACCCAGAAGTAAGGACTACATGATGTTAGCAAATGACGTGTAGCCCCAACCATTTCTTTGGTGAGTTGTTAGCGCTCCTTGTGTCATGACTTTGCCTGTGCAATTAAGATCATGAGACCAAGGTTTGTTATTTTTTTTCAGACTTTTGCTCTATCAATTGACGGTCTTCAACTTGTTCCCGGGAAAACAACTCATGAATCCAGCACTGATGAAGAAGTTGATGTAAGTATCCTTTTTCGTGCAGGTGATCGTGGCATCTCCTTGAATGAAATAATAATAATTGTTGTTGATGAATCCAGGAAGAAATCATTGTAGATAAGCATCATGTTGATGAAGCGTGCTCTTCTTTGGGATATGGGAATATGGAGAATTCCCAAAATCCCAAACCGAATGGAGATAGCGGCGTTGCCAATGGAGATTCCGGCATTGCCGAGCCTCAGCATTTTAGCAAAAACACCGTAGAATCTTCATTCGAAGTCGGATTTTCGCGATATGCATATGTATCTTCAAGCCCAGAAAATTTCCAAGCTTTTTAAAGAATATTTTTGAGTTTTGAGCATGTTTAGGGCCTGAAAAAGGCGAAACAGTAAACTTCTAGGAGACTTTCAGAACTTTTTCAGATTGTATGTTGTCCAATGCTTCGGTCACATCTCCTTGCTCGTTTCTTCAATTGATTTGAATTTTGGATATGTTGTGTAGGACATTCATACGAAGAGAATGGTATATGACCCATCCCTAGATTCTTCACCAATTGCTCCCATCTCGCCGGTTTGTACAGGACAGTGTAAAATCATCTCAGACGAGCTTGCTGTAAAACACTCTTGTCGTGCTTTTAGACCATTCGCTTGTGTCTTGAACAGTTGTTGAAGGATTTAATGTCATTGATTCATTCGAGATCAGGACCCTTTGATTGATACATGAGCATGGTGCTTGTAGTGCCATCTTGTTTCTGTCAGTTGTAGAAACATCACTTCTGAAACCCTGGTCACGGGACCATAACTGAGGTTGCTCTCAAGAGAGGATGATGTAATGACCATGGTGGCATGTCCCGGTGGTAGCATTATTTTTGCGATGATTTACTAGCACTGGAGAGCCCGGAACCACGAGTGTTGGACTGTGAAATTAATCGTCATGATCAGTGGACCGTCAGTCCCCAGTATTTTGTTGAATCTCTCTCTTTCATTTTCCCTTCTTCTGGCAGGACCTAGATAAAGGATCCGGGTAGAAAAATTGATGTAAAGACCCAGGTGGTCGAAGTTGGAGGTACCTTGATGAAGGACTTAGCGAAAAGACCTGGTGGACACAGATCGATTGTGGAAGTTATGAATCCCGTCTAAGAATTGATGCTTGCATGTTGTATGCTCAGGAAGCTGTAGGAACCTCATACGATGTCGGAATCTGATGCTTGACCCCAATTTTTGAAGCTAAGAGACTGAGTTGTCACATGAGAAAAGAATCACTCAATTCGGAGTCGTAGAGGTCATCCAACAAAGCGTGCACATTTGTGATTTGTAATCCCGTACAGAATTTTCAGACTTCATAAACCTGGCTGTAAAGGCCATATCTTTCAGCTCGTATGTCCGATTAATGCGCCCTTTTGGTATGTTGTAGAACATATATAGACGAACATCTTTCGTTGAGGAAGCATTGTCCCATTCCTCACCTATTGGTACGTTTTTGCAAACCCATGGCCTAAAGTGTGTTGTATCTCATTTGTAGAGGTGATGAGAACGTCTTGTAGAAGACTTTGGATTATGCCCACCAGTCGTGCCAGCTTTGGGAAGACTTTCATGTGAGCATGTTATCAGGTCTACACATTTTGATATGAATCATCGGTTCTTAGATAAGTCCGCTTCATGTGTAACACTTCAGAGAATGATTAGTTGATGAAGCCCTGAGGATGTTGCTCCTGAGACCGTTGTGGGTGCTGAGACCATGAATGATTACGCTCCAGAGATCCTTGTCGATGCTGCAATCATGGATGGTGTTCCTCTAGAGATTATTGTTGATGCTGATACCATGGTTGAAGTTGCTCCGAAAAGGCTAAAACCATGATTATAGATATAATCTTTGCTCTTTCATCCAAAGGAGCCTTTTACATTCACGAACTAGTTGATGAGTTGAGCATCGCTAAGATGAAGGTGTACTGAGAGTTCAACCTGAATGTTCCTGAAGGCATAAATTTACCAGGAACTGGCTTTGTCAGTGAGTCGATGTTGTTGCGGTAGATATCATCAGCAGTTTTCATATTGGATGTGATTGGTGAAGAAAGAAAGTTCCTCAATCATGCAGGGGCTTGTGATGTAGAGAAATCCCGTTGATGAAGTTTCATGGAATCACCTCAGGTTGACCAGTGTATGTTGAAGGAGTTAGTGCCATCCATGTATGAATGATGTTGCATATGCTTCAGAAGTCTTATCATGGGATAATGAGGACTTATCGATTGTAGTTTAGTTACTCTTTGATCGTGCTGGTGTTGAATCAATGTGTCATCGTCGAGATATTTGTGTTGTACTCTTTGGGAGTACAATGTGATGGATTCTTAGATGCTTGAGCGTTGAAGAGTATATTCCTTAAGCATCGAATGTCTTAGGGGTTTGATCATCTCGGCCCTGGAGTATCTTCTGTTGATTCAGCATCCCTTTCGTTGCGGTAGTGGGATTCGACACTTGTGTAGACATCAGAGCTTTCTGATTTTGTGGAACACATGGACTTGCAGGAGAAACGCCCAAAGTGTTCTTTGCCATGTTTGGACATCAGTAATGAATATTTCATTGCTTAATTCGGATAAACGTCAGATTCAACCACTTGGTAAAATACCAATACGGTGAAGCTACCATTCATAACGTCTTGTAGAGTTGCTAGCATAATTAAGTCCCATGCTTGGATAGCATGTGGGGAAATAAATGACATAGACATGGAATGAGACTTGCCTGAGTGCGGAACCTCTTGATGAATGTCTATGCATCTTTTGCAGGTTCTTGCTTTAACCTCGTTAAAGTTTGAAATTCCTCAAAGTACTCTGATGATGGAATGTCCGTCAAATCTTCTGGATCAGAACTTTCTTCGTTGGAGAGATGTGTAATAAAAGGCGCTTTGTAAGTACCCATCTTTTCAGCACGGATCCACGCTCGTCTGAAGGACATGTCATATCCTGGATCTTCCGGATTATGTGAAACTTGGTTTTTGTCCAGGTTGAACTTATGTTCACTTTGAGAGTGATGTAGCCATAAGTATTTCCGAGCGCTCCTTCAAGGTCTCTGATTGAGATGGGAGCATGAGTAGCTTTTTGTCGAGTGATGCATGTGGATCTGATGGTTTTCGGTGGAATTTTGTTGATGGCGGTGCCAGCATCGATCAACGTTCTTCCAAATTTGTTTCTTCTGACTGTGGTAAGCAGTCCCCGGTCGTACATCTATTGGTCTGTGGCTGGAGGCTCAAGAATTATTTCCAGAATGGACTTCTTGACACAATGTGGTTTAGTGTTGTGAACATGTCTTTCCTTTATGCCTTCGACAGATAGAGCAATTCACGTTCGACCAAGGATTGAACCGCCTTTTTGATAGGTTGTTCAGAGAGTGTAAAGGTTCTGAATGGGAGAGGATTCTTGTGTACTCCTTCAGTCCCCAGTTGAATATATTGTGGATCAACCTTCTCTTTGAAAATATGCTTCAAAATTGCGCAGTTGCTTGTGGGATGATTGACGAACCTGTGGAAGAGGCAGTAACGAGGACTTTCCATGTCTTCTTCAGTTGGTTTTTTCTTGACATATGGCAACTTGATTGCACCATCTTGGACCCAGACATCCAGGAGTTCGATCACCTCTTCAATGGAAAAAGTAAAGTCAGGTGCTTCTTGATCAAGAACTCTTGTGCGTTGGTCAGAGGCTTGTGCATCTTGCTAATCCTTGCTTTATGCTTTTGAAGGAGCTGAGGTATGCTTGCGCGGCAGTTTGGCTTTCCGTTTGCTCCCTTCTGCAATAATGTTTATGGAAGGCTGGAGGTTTTACTGCTTCTTGATCATACGTCTACTACTTCGAGTATCTCGCGGTTCTTCATAGCTTTTGTTCTTTCCAGTAAAGCGGGCACAGTAGTTGCCGATCTCCTCGCCGCTTCATGAAGCTCTAAGAAGGTCTGGAAACGAAGATTTTCCAATAAAGCTTTGTAGACCGGGATCATGCCGTTGATACACAAGTCTACCAGTTGCTGCTCCGTGACGTTTGGATCATGACAGTCCAGGGCCTGGACTCTGAACCTTTTCACGTAGTCATTGGGATGTTCATTGTTCCTCTCGAAACATTCTTCCAAGATCGTAGGGAGTAATTTTCTCGACACAAAGAAGTACTTTCTGCAGAAGGCGTTAATCATTTCTCCCCAATTGTTGATAGTTCCCGGTGCGATCTTTGTTGTACTGTGTATGCCCTTTGGAAGAGGAATCCTTTGCGTAGCAGCAGGGTACGGAGGCTGGTGACTATGGACATGTGATGTCTTGTCTTTTCCACGGTTCTCCAAGATGCGTTCCAAATCTTCCCGAGTAATGAAATTTGATGATTCCTTTGTTGATGGATCGTCTGCAGCTTTGCGGACTTTGTTGCCATCTACTGTATGAATTGAAACTACTTCAGGATCATCATCTGGAGATGTCTCTTTTTCTTTTCCCTTTCCTTGAGTCTTCTCTAACATCTTTTCGGTAAGATTTTTGAGATAATTACACAGCTCCTTCTGTGTAGCAGCCATGTCAGTCTGATTCTTGGCAAGAGTTTCTTGCACTTTGATGAGATTGATAGGTGAAATATTTGCACTAGTTAGGTACTCAAATGCTTTGTTTTCTTGATAGTTTTTATATCATTATGCTTTGATTTTGTTTGTTTTCGAGTTTCTTAGGTGTTTGAGGCTATCTTAACCAAAAGGAAGAGGAACTCGCTCAAATCAGAGATTTCTTCACATCACCTTGAAGAGGACGAAAAGACGAAGAGAACGGCGAAAGAATGGAGTCATTCCAACTTCATATGAGAAAGTTGAGCGCAATTGAAGCAAGCCAAAGCTGCGAAAAAGTGTTGAAGCACGTAATTGATGAAAGCACTCGCAAGGATTACTTAAGGCAGCCGCGAACAGAAAGTGAACTTTCGGTCTCGGTAGACTCGACAATGAAACTACAGCACCAGCAGTGATCGTATATTGAAGATGAAGTGGAAGGGTGCTGTCTCGAGATGATGTTGCTGCTTTGCGATGATGATAGTCGTGGGTTTTGAGCAGCTGCCGATATTGGAAGTAATGGAAAAGTAGGAGCTCGGGGTGGTGTGCTTGTTGGCTATCGAACAGAAAACTTGAGAAGAGCTTGACATCGGTGATTAGTGGCAATGAATCGAGAGAATGAGTCTGTGTTGAACGAGATGAGTAATGGAGATTTCTGTTTCCGTTATTTCTCGACAATCGGCGACACCGAGTCTGCATGGTAGAGATGATGGAAGACGTGATGATATTTGCTGCCATCGATCAAAGCCGTGATGAATAGATGAAGCGGCAGAGATGATCGAGATAGACAAAGTAATGCAGCTGCTATTATTGGCATGGTGGCGGGAAGAACTCAAGCTGCCATTGTTCATGAAAAGATGAGTTACTGAACTGTTAATGGGACTGAGCTGGGTTCGTTGTATCATACGAGTTTGGTTGATGGAGGTATCGAGACACAGAGAATGCACAGGAGTTTTTGGCTATTGCCATTGAATGGCAGTGATGGTTGACTGAGCTGTGCTCGGAGATGATCAGGACAGAGAGGATTGGATGGAGTCTCGTAGGAGGCGGTGAGAGTTTATGATGCTTTAGTAACAAGAACTCGAGCTGGGATTGAGCTGTTGGTGACGGGATTGGCAGTAGTTGGTTGTTGCCATCATCGATCGATAACTTGGGTAAGATGATGATGAATAGTTGGCTGGTAATGATGTTCGAAGGAGTATAATAGCAGTCAATGGTTCTGAAGCTGTGGTTATCGATGAGGTTTGCTTCCATTATCGAGCATGGAAGCGTATAGAGGGAAGTTGAACTCGAGCTGCAGTTGGTGATCGTGATCGTGACTGCAGATAAGAAGGAGGTGAGGTCGAGTATCGATGGGAAGCCTGTTGGCTGTGGTATTCTGTAATTGATGGGACGGTGAATGAGTTGGCTGTCGAATGAGTTTCATGGAGGAATGGGTGTTTGTTGTTGACGACAATGATGGCGAACTGAAGTTGAGGTCGAGTTGGTCTTTGGCAGCGAAATGTTGTGGTGCTGTCGATTGTTGCCGGTGATTGATGGGTGCGGCTGTGGTTTCTTTCATGGCTACGTATTGCAGCGAGAGATACAAGTTCGTGAAGTCGGGCAGTGAGGTGTATCGAATGAGAAGATGATGCCCGCGACGATGGTGTCAAGCAAGTGGTGCTTTGCTTTGGTAGCTCAATGGAAAAAAAGAGAGGTAGCTGAGCAGTGGAGAGGTATTTGATTCAGAAGAGCTTCCACCATCGATGGAAGCTATGGAAGTTGGATGATCACGCTTGTGGTAATGGCAAATGAATAATGGAGTCTCAGAGATTTGAGCTCGAGTAAAGCAGATACGAGGAGGAAGCTATAGCTGCTGATGATAATATAGAGCTCGACAGTTCAGGGAAGTCAAGATGGAGGGGAAGTTTTGAATGAGTTTTAGAAAACTCAGATGTTTTGAAAACTCACGAAGGGAGAGACGTCCGTGAGAGGAATAGTTGAATACTGAAAATCCAGGAGCTTTTAGTTTTCACGGCGACCAGAGTGTCCGTGGAATGGCTGGGTCGAAAATAAAAACTCAGGGAAAGTTATTTGTCACGGAGCTTTGTACATCCGAGGGAACTGACAATTGAGAAGAAAGATTACTCTGTCGGTTTGACAAACCGACAGCAAATGAGTTAAATGGGCTGGACTTTCAAGTCTTATGTGCGGCCCAAGAGCTGTTTCACAACTCTTTTGTGCGAGACAGATTCTAAGAGGAGATAGAGGGGACACGGGTTATAAGGCAGAGGGAGAGATCTTTTATGAGATATCATACTTTGGAGAGAAGAGAAGAAGGAGAGCTAGGGCTTGGAGTTGGAGTTGGAGATTTTTCTACAACCTAGGGTTTGCTTTACCTATTCTCTTTTATTATTTTTCATGGGTTTTAAGAAATCCATGAGTAGATAATCACCTCATATTGGTTAAGGATGTAGTCGGATATCATAAACATGCTACTAAATTAATATATTGGTTTTGTTATTATCTCAATCAAATTGTTATTGTCTTGTTCTACCATTTATTATCGTTTATGGTTGTTTGATTGTTTGTTTAGGAGCGCTACTAAATAACCATGAGTGCATATCTAAAGCTAGGCTAGGGTTTTGAGATACGTAATTGTTGATAACCCTTGTCATAAGTAGCATATTGTGATTACCAATTGTATTCAAAACCTTTGTGTGATTGCAAGTAGAAGCTTGACCTATGTTAAATAGTTTACTCGTAGTATTTCTATTGCATGGATTAGTCTAATTCTTAGAACTTTAAGCACTTGGAGGATTAAACCTAATAGCACGTTGCATTAGGTTGTTCGCTAAGTAGTATTCATATATTCATCGTTATGGTATGTGATGACATAAGGAATTTACCGGAGTATGCCCTCGATGGGGTACTTTAGGACTCTTGATAATGAATGGTTGAGTGACAAAACCAGTTTTTAGTCAAAGTGCATGTCTTATGATTGATGATGAACCCTTAACCAGTATTCTCAACTTATTGATTCTCTTTATTCATTCTTTGCTTTTATTATTATTTTAATTATTTTAAAACCTAAATCAAAAATATCCCCCCTGGTTACTTAAGTTTTCGATTAAAATAACAACCCATATCTCCTTGTGGAACGAATCTGTTCTTACTACTATACTATTATTTATAATTGTGAAGTGAAAGAACTTAATATTATTTTTGCGTCGGCTGACAACCGACCAAATTTTGGCGCCGCTGCCGGGGAGGCATAGCGGATTGTTATTTTGTTATTGATTTCTTATTTTAGTTTTTTAATTTCGTTCTTGAGAATCTTGTTTCAGGTACTGTTGATGGTGGATTTTCGTTTAAGGTTAAAATTTGTAAAAACCTGAAAAATCATGCGCTGACATCTTGTAAAAGATAAAGCCGTTTATAAGTGAAGGATACTCCTCACTTAATTCACCAAGAATGGAGCATGTAGCAACAATCTCATTCTCGTGAATACATGAAATTCCTCCAGGTTGGAGCATGTAGCAACAATCCCTTCCCGTGAATTTCATATCACCTTGTATTTCCAAAGACTCATTATCGGTGTGGCATGACGAGAGTGTTACTCTTACGAGTAACACGAACCTCCAAGCACTATAATGAATCATTATCGATGACGATCGAGTGTTACTCTGTAAGAGTAACACGAACCTCCAAGCACTATAATGAAACCATGTACGAAATACCCGTACAGGCTGATTCTCGGTGTGTTATACTAGCCCGAGCCCTCTCGGTGTGTTATACTAGCCCGATTGAGCCTCTCTCGGTGTGTTATACTAGCCCGATTGAGCATCCTAAGACCGACCATATCAGTCCGGATATGATTCGATCGCAGCCATCCAACTCCACAAGCATGATTGGATGACCCCGGATCAATTCCATCACCCCCAAGCGTGTATGGAATACACGCACCACCCCGCATGGTCGACCATTGGCCTTCGCTTGCCAAGAAACCGTCCATACCAAGCATTATGGACGGAAACCCTAAATTAGGGTTTGCGGCATATTACATGTGCCGCAAAACGGTCTCAACCATCCATCTTCGCAGGTATAGATGGAGGGTGTAGATGTAGACTCAAAGGGCCCGGAGCATGTCGACACAATCACCATGTGACCCCCTACACACTTGACCAATCGGTCAAAACCAACCATGATTGGTTACAACACATTCGTCCGCCTGAAAGAGCATGGTCGCACGGCTTTGCAAGCCAAAATTAGGGTTCAAGCCATCACGCGCGTCCATCTTCTCCGGCACGAATGGGGGGTCACAGATCAAATCGAGCAGTCCGGTCATACCAAAGATGACCACCGTGGGCCCATCTACCCCCTCATGTAATCGGCCAAGGCATATCATGCCTGGCTAATCCAAAACGCCCGCCCAAACATGCGTGGTTACACTTCCCAAATTGCAAATTGATCTCGACCACTCAACTTCACCGACGAATTGAGTGGCTTAGATCACGTTTTCATGGGATAATCAGGTATAGGCGTGAACATCAGCCTACCATCTTCACGTCAAACCAGCCGGCCAAGACCGACCAAGTTAGGTCGTCTTGGAAAACGCGCCGGAAAAGAGTGTGGCGCGCGGCTTCTTGCGGTATCAAACTTCTATCGCAAAATCAATCTCGACCACTCCTCTTTGACGGTCAAATTGAGTGGCCCAGATCGCGCTTTCATGAGGGAACGGAATACGTGCACCTACACCATCATGCCGTCAACACGCATGTATGGTCGGTCCTCTCCAAAATCCTTCCCATGCTTGGTTTCGACCAAGCCGAGAGTGATGCTTGCGCACCTCTTCAAAAACCCTAATATTCATTAACGGTCGCAGATGAGTGTCTCAAGGCTCATCTCATCCGTCCAACTTCACCAAATGCTTGGTTATACAACCCCGGTCGAGTCAATTGGTCGGCAAGGCGTCATTACCCATCACCTTACCACACCACAATGCAAAGACTGCATGAAATACACACGATACTTCACAAGTATCGACTTTCCGAATAACGCAGTTTATTCAATTCAGCATTACATGCTATCTTTCGTGGATCCACGATCCACATTCCGTACATCAATCATGTCACAAATCGGGGGATACATACCGGGGTATTGGTCCGGGCGGTTTACAGCGTGCGCGTGCAACGCGCCATCACAAGAACGTGTTAGGAAGTCATGGACGGTTAGAGATGAGCAGGAAAAGTGGGCAAGACCGGTCGTGTGTTACCGACACACAACTCCACTACTCCATCATTCCACTACCTCCACTTCCCACGAGAAACGTGAATGAGGCTCAATGACTTGTATAAATAGGTTCTCCGCCCTATTTCCAACAAGAAGGAATAACGGAGAACAACACAAGTTCGGATTTGACAGAAAATCAAGTGTTAATACAAAAATCGTATTCAAACACCCCAGAGCCTGTTTGCATCAACCGCAAGCCCGCTCATCTTTCTCATTACAAGTCATAAGCAAGCCAACACCTTCACAATCTCAACACCTTCTTCGCTTCCTCCCTAAGATCAACCCCATCTCCTTCACTTTGTGACCGAAACAGTCTGGAACGGCCATTTCTTGGTTTAGGCCGGACTTGCACAGCATTGATCTCTCGAATCTACAAGCACTCACCGCGCAAAGTGCATTTGTTGAAAGGTTTAAATTCATTCCTCATCCACACCCCAAATTACCAAATTCTGCAGAGTAGTTTTCACCCATCAACAATTGGCGACCACAAAGTGGGAGATTGATCTATCGGTTGCATAAAATTGAATCCTCAATTTTTCGCCTCCATCTCGCAATGTATCCTAAAACTACAAAGGTGGTTCAGATATCATGGGAAGCATGGATGGAGTGCTTGAGGATGTCTTGGCAAATCAAGCCGGTATCACCAGGAGGCAGAGCGAGACATTTCGCCTTTTGAATGATATAGCGGCACAATTACAAGAAGGGTCGACGAGCGTCTACTCAGGCAGCACAAGAAATGTTGAATCATTAGCCAGGAGTCACACCTTTACCGGTGGAGAGGCAAAAAGGCGCGAATCCGCAGGAGACTCGGGAAGATGAACAACATTGTCCGGTCAACAACAGAGACCCGACGCAACTCCACAGAAAAGAGGCTTATCCGAATACTACAATGTCTCACTAGATAAAGAAGGGGAACCTACAGCCTATGGAGCCTTGCTAGAGGATTTATACCTCAAAACTCTTGTCGAAGCCCTAAGACTGTCCAATCCGCGTCGGCCTCCCAACCAACCGGAGAAACGCTTGAGGAAGGGGAAATCAATCAAGAAATGCCCGAATACGAGGGATGGGAGCGTTCAATCCGGTCACTCAAGGTGACATTACGACACCTTCCACATCCCTTTACCTAGGCAAGCGATCCGCAGACATGATGACACTCACAAGTCTTCCAACTTCATCTCCTCGTTCCACATCAAAGCCACGCAGAGACATTGCAACGCCCGCTAACGCAGAAAAGCTAGACTCAAGGTACTTACATTTCCCTTCCCAATGAAGAAGATTCTCGGGGCTCTTTGGAGACGTGGGTGCGAAATGGAGAGGTGGAGCTACCCCCGGTATGGCGTCCGCCTACTAATCAAGAAGTAATGGACCCGAGGTACTGTCATTACCACCGGTTCCTTCATCACCCCACCAAAGTGAATGCAACGCTTTGAAGCGCATTGTTCAGAGAAGCTTGGTTCGTAGAGATAGCTTGCGAGGATTTTCTTAGAGACTACTCCGGTTTGATATAAGTGAGGCTTCCAAAAGGCAAGTAAGTTTTACTCAACAACTTTACAAGAAAGATAGTTTAGAATTCACCTGGGACTTAGCATCCCGCACGTGGAGAAAGAGGCTCCGTGATCAAACGCCATGTTTGTTTCCATTCGTACCTCCCTTTTACATAACATTTGCAATTCCATGTGGTATGTGCAATCATTCATGACCAAGATGCAAATTTCATTTAACATAATCTCTTTCAAAAAAGGTTGTTCACAAAACTATCTCAAAATAAGCCAATTCAATTACCTATTCAAAACCAAAGCCAAATTCAAAGAAAATCCTCACTATCACTCAAAAAAGAAAAGCATATAAGAGAAAACGCCAAAGATATAGCACGAATACTTCAAGGAAAGTCTTTAAGCAACAACTCATCCTTCCTCGGGCAAGAGAGACTTTCATCCTTTGAAGCACGGCCTGCGCTTCACTCCAGCTTCTTTAGACAACCTCTCAACCTCTTCTTCCTGGCGAGCAACACAAATCCGCGGAAGGGACTTCATCATGTAGTTTCGGAGCTCCCGAATCTCGGAGAACCCTTTGAAGAACCAAGGAGCATTGAAGCTGCATCGCGCAAACACGTCCGTATGGCACCTCCAATCTTCAATCACCTCTTCAGAAACTGTTCCACCAGTCGCAGCGCTCATCCCATGGATAGAAACTAAAGTTTCTTGGACGCGGTTGACCAACGCAAGACGACTCTTGAGCTTCGTGGTGGTAGCAATATGGCCGTGTTCTTCCAGATTATCGTGTACAACTTTTCAAACTGAACCTAAGACGGCAATCCACCAACCAACACATGGCCTGGATGAGGGATAGCAAAAGGAGGATCGAACAAAGCCCCGTGCTGCATCACCGGTAATTCACCAACCGCGGAACCTTGTCGTGCAGGGGCTTTTCGGAAGGAGTCACCACAATGGCCATATTGACCGAGCCTGCTTCAGGACGAATTTCAAGGGGAACCGCCCCAACTACAAAGCAGTGCCGCCTCTCTTTCACTCGGGTGCTAATTTCCATCACAGCCCCGTCAACAAGATCACTAAGGGAAGCGCCTTGTTCCACCGAGCTTTCATCATCTCCGTCGTGGTCGGAAAAGGAGCGGTTTCTCCGGACTTCTCAAAGATGAAGGTCGGTGCCGTCGACTTTTCAAAGATGAAGATCAAGATGTTTTCACATGAAGATCGCCCCCCTGAAGGTCCGTACCGCCGACTTCTCAAAGATGAAGATCAGCACCGTCGACTTCTCAAGATGAAGACCAAGACCGCCAACCTTCTCGTTTTGAATACGCGCCAACCTTGTGAAGGCATTATCTTTCGAAATTCCCTGATTTCAAGCAAGGATCGTTTTAAGAATTTACACTGAGAAATGAAAGAACCGACGGGGAAGAAATTTAAATACCTGCATATTGGAAGAATTGAGGATTACCGGACCACATGCTTGCCTCTTGAGTCTCTCTCCTACTTGGGGACCGCAACTCTCGCCTCTTGTCCGTTTGGTCGAAGTAGCTTCAACCGGAAATGCTTCGTCAAGGCGTCGAAGATGGTTCACCACGGGGATCTGTCAAACACTCTCCGAGAATCCCCGAAAAACCAACAGCTTGCCTCCTCCAAAATTCCTTGTACTTATCGGTCACCACCGGTTTTCTCCCAATAGGCCGTAAGGGAAGGCTCACCCGCTCTAAGAACACGTCAAGCATTAAGACTATTCAGAGAAATTCCTTTGAAACTACCGAGGACGGATGAATGGAACACCCCGATCAAATCCCATTTGACGAGCAGCCCCGTCAATATTGTACGGAGTCACATCAAGTTCTTCGCTAAATAGAGACGGACATACCCCTGAATGCAGCTGTGCGGTGTAAATAATTTCCCGCATCTCATGGTCTTAACATCGGTACGCAACACAACGCCAGGATCGTCAAAAAAGTCTTTGGTCTACGATGGAAGAGTGAATCGGCCCCCATGGACGAAAATCTACGGAAGAAACGTTGTCAAATACATCCACAAGTTTCGCACCGGCTTTAGGACGCTTCTTATTCCATCGGAGTATTCTCGAGCCGCCGTACAAGTTAACGAGTGAAGGTGCAGGAGGAGAGGAGCATAACTTCAAGTGTTCCCATAAGAGCGCTTGAAGAAAAGCGAAGTGAACGTGCGACTCCACCTTCTTGTACCCGTTAGAAACATGCATGTCCATTGCTAAAGCGTCCGGATGAGAATACAAAGGATCCAAGGAACAATGCACCTAGAGGAAGAACTTCACCCTTCGCCACCTTATAGCAATCTTAACAAGCTCACCTCTTATGGTCTTCTTCCCGAACCATCATCAAATATATCCCTGGATAGCCATAAAGACAGAACGCAATCACGCTGAGCTCATTTTCCAACTCTTGATTCAGCTCTGGGTCTGCAGGAGACCACTCCGACACCCACCAAGTATAAAAGCATCTCGCATCTTTTTTCTCCTCCTTGTCCAGACTCTCGAATCCCTCCGCCTTTTGAAGTATAGCATCATAGTTACTTTGTTCCGCATCGAGAGCTCGTAAGAAAGACTTCCCTAACAGTGTGTTCATTAATGCAGCTACACTCTCCCGGTAATAGTCATTTCTCCCCATCTAGCTATGGTCAGTGTGAGTAGAAATGCGCCACCGAGAAATGAAGGTAATCAAACCCGCCATGTCTTTCTTAATTTCAAGAGTGGCAGATGCCATGACCGCATTGAGAATTTGCGCTTTGGTCAAATTCTCCTTAATGCCCTTATTACTCAACATACGTCTCATCCATCCTTCATAAGAACCCATTGGAGAATGGCAAATCTTGAAGTCAATAGGAGAAGGCGGATATTCATTTCTCTCGAGACAAAACCTCATCACAAGTGTCAAGAAGAGAATGGGTCAGCATCCATGTTTTCCCGAATCGGAAAGCAAGACTATCTTATGAGAAGGATGTCTCCTAATGTTTGGAAAAGGCGAGGTGAACAACTCATCATCGATGTTCGGCATATCTTTGAAGTTGTCAACACTTCCCGACTTGGCACCAAGATTATCTCCGTAAGACATATCGACAAGAGTTCTTTTCTTTCTACCGCAATGAAATAAAACACAGGAGTTAGAACTCATATGAAAGCGCATGAGAAATGTAGTCACACACAAAGAAAGACACAACTTGCATCGGAGCATACAATGGTCGGTCCAAGCATCATTCAAGTCTGGGTATTGATCAAGCTTCGGTATAACTCAAGTTTTCAAGTCTGGGATAAATGTCAAGTCCGGTACAAATTTCGATGGTATTGATTTCAAGTCAAGACAAGTTTCAAGTTCGGTATAAATTTCAGTCAAGCATATGTGAATAAGACCCACGTTCCGGCATACACGGCGGGCCCGCATTCATTCATCCGCATGCATTATAACACGATTTTCTTTATTCATGGGAATCGTGTCTACGGGATTCAAGCCAAATGGTGCGCTTGTCTTACAAAAGTTTTTTACCTAAACAAACTAGGGTTTCACATTTTAAAAAAAAAAAAAAAAAAAAAAGTGCGAAACTTACCTTGACGCGCAACTCCGGCAACGGTGACGGCAACAAGCTCCGGCGAGTGGCGGTTGGTGACGGCAGTGAAGACTCGAACGAGCTGCTCAACACCAAGAGAAAATTTTCGTGAGGAAAAGAAAGGAGTCTTGGTCTCTTTTTATAGACAAAAATTAAAAGAATCCTAATAAAAAAGGATTCCTCTTTTGTTTGGTTTCCTCTTTTGATTCAAATACCCAAAGAAAGAAACCGGCCCCACCAGGGATTCCATACAAGCGTGACGGCGTGGGAAATTAGCGGGCTGGCCAACACTCTTCCGGTAAACTCCTTTTATCCCGTCTTTCTCACGTATGTATGTCACCATCTCATGCCTACCACACAATAGTGTAACCATTATGTGCTAGGCATGGGGACTTAATGTTGATGGTGGATTTTCGTTTAAGGTTAAATTTGTAAAAAACCTGAAAAATCATGCGCTGACATCTTGTAAAAGATAAAGCCGTTTATAAGTGACGGATACTCCTCACTTAATTCACCAAGAATGGAGCATGTAGCAACAATCCCATTCTGTGAATACATGAAATTCCTCCAGGTTGGAGCATGTAGCAACAATCCCTTCCTGTGAATTTCATATCAGCCTTGTATTTCCAAACACTCATTATCGCATGGCATGACGACCGAGTGTTACTCTTGCGCAGTAACACGAACCTCCAAGCACTATAATGAAACCACGACCGAGTGTTACTCTTGGCTGAGTAATACCCTCCAAGCACTATAATGAAACCATGTACGAAATTGATTCTCGGTGTGTTATACTAGCCCGAGCCCTCTCGGTGTGTTATACTAGCCCGATTGAGCCCCTCTCTGTGTTATACTAGCCCGATTGAGCATCCCAGACCGACCATATCAGGCCGGATATGATTCGATCGCAGTCATCCAACTCCACAAGCATGATTGGATGACCCCGCATCAATTCCATCACCCCCAAGCAGTATGGAATACACACAGCCGACCCCGCATGGTCGACCATTGGCCTTCGCTTGCCAAGAAACCGTCCATACCAAGCATTATGGACGGAAAACCCTAAATTAGGGTTTGCGGCATATTACATGTGCCGCAAAACTGTCCTCAACCATCCATCTTCGCAGGTATAGATGGAGGGTGAAGATGTAGACTCAAAGGGCCCGGAGCATGTCGACACAATCACCATGCGACCGCCTACACACTTGACCAATCGGTCAAAACCAACCACGATTGGTTACAACAAATTCGTCCGCCTAAAAGAGCATGGTCGCACGGCTTTGAAAGCCAAAATTAGGGTTCAAGCCATCACGCGCGTCCATCTTCTCCTAAGCACGAATGGAGGGTCACAGATCAGATTAAGCAGGTCCGGTCATACCAAAGATGACCACCGTGGGCCCATCTACCTCCTCATGCGGCCGGCCAAGGCATATCATGCCCGGTTAACCCAAAACGCCCGCCCAAACATGTGTGGTTACACTTCCCAAATTGCAAATTGATCTTGACCACTCAACTTCACCGACGAATTGAGTGGCTTAGATCACGTTTTCATGGGATAATCGAGACATAGGCGTGAACATCAGCCTACCATCTTCACGTCAAACCAGCCAAAAAGACCGACCAAGTTAGGTCGTCTTGGAAAACGCGCCGGAAAAGAGTGTGGCGCGCGGCTTCTTGCGGTATCAAACTTCTATCGCAAAATCAATCTCGACCACTCCTCTTTGACGGTCAAATTGAGTGGCCCAGATCGCGCTTTCATGAGGGAACGGAATACAGCACCTACACCATTATGCCGTCAACACGCATGTATGGTCGGTCCTCTCCAAAATCCTTCCCATGCTTGGTTTCGACCAAGTCTGAGAGTGATGCTTGCGCACCTCTTCAAAAACCCTAATATTCATTAACGGTCGCAGATGAGTGTCTCAAGGCTCATCTCATCCGTCCAACTTCACCAGACTTGGTTATACAACCCCGGTCAGAGTCAATTGGTCGCAAGGCGTCATTACCCATCACCTTACCACACCACAATGCAAAGACTTATGAAATACACACGATACTTCACAAGTATCGACTTTCGAATAACGCAGCTTATTCAATTCAGCATTACATGCTATCTTTCGTGGATCCACGATCCACATTCCGACATCAATCATGTCACAAACCGGGGATACATACCGGGTATTGGTCCGGCGGTTTACAGCGTGCGGCGTGCAACGCGCCATCACAAGAACGTGTTAGGAAGTCATGGACGGTTAGAGATGAACAGAAAAGTGGGCAAGACCGGTCGTGTGTTACCGACACACAACTCCACTACTCCATCATTCCACTACCTCCACTTCCCACGAGAAACGTGAATGAGGCTCAATGACTTGTATAAATAGGTTCTCCGCCCTATTTCCAACAACAAGGAATAACGGAGAACAACACAAGTTCGATGAGACAAAAATCAAGTGTTAATACAAAAAATCGTATTCAAACACCCAGAGCCTGTTTGCATCAACCGCAAGCCCGCTCATCTTTCTCATTACAAGTCATAAGCAAGCCAACACCTTCACAATCTCAACACCTTCTTCGCTTCCTCCCTAAGATCAACCCCATCTCATTCACTTTGTGACCGAAACAGTCTGGAACGGCCATTTCTTGGTTTAGGCCGGACTTGCACGTATTGATCTCTCGAATCTACAAGCACTCACCGCGCAAAGGCATTTGTTGAAAGGTTTAAATTCATTCCTCATCCACACCCCAAATTACCAAATTCTCAGAGTAGTTTTCACCCATCAACAACCGGCATGCCATCAACATGCATGACCTGGTTCGGTCCTCTCCAAAGCCCTTACCATGCTTGGTTTTGACCAAGTCGAAGAGTGATGCTTGCGCACCTCTTCAAAAACCCTAGTATTCATTAACGGCCGCAGATGAGTGTCTCAAACATCATCTCATCCGTTCAACTTCACCACCTTTTGGTTATACAACCCCGGTCGTGAGTTATTTGGTTAGTGAGGCGTCATTACCCATCACTTTACCACACCACAATGCAAAGACTCGCATAAAATACACACGATACTTCACAAGTATCGACTTTCCGAATAACGCAGTTATTCAATTCAGCATTACATGCTATCTTTCGTGGATCCACGATCCGCATATTCCAGACATCAATCATGTCACAAACTGGGGATACATACTCCGGGTATTGGTCCGGCGGTTTACACGTGCGGCAACAGGCAACGCGCCATCACAAGAACGTGTTAGGAAGTCATGGACGGTTAGAGATGAACCGGAGAAGTGGGCAAGATTGGTCGACGCACAACTCCACAACTCCATCACTCCACTTCCTCCACTTCCCACGAGAGACATGAATGAGGCTCAATGACTTGTATAAATAGGTTCTCCGCCCTATTTCAAACAACAACACAAGTTCGACGAGACAAAAACCAAGTGTTAATACAAATCGTATTCAAACACCCGCAGCCCGCTTGCATCAACCGCAAGCCCGCTCATCTTTCTCGTACAAGTCATAAGCAAGCCAACACCTTCACAATCTCAACACCTTCTTCGCTTCCTCCCTAAGATCAACCCCATCTCCTTCACTTTGTGACCGAAACAAGTCCGGAACGGCCATTTCTTGGTTTAGGCCGGACTTGCACGATTGATCTCTCGAATCTACAAGCACTCACCGCGCAAAGTTGCATTTGTTTAAAGGTTTAAATTCATTCCTCATCCACACCCCAAATTACCAAATTCTGCAGAGTAGTTTTCACCCATAAACACCAACAAATACACGATGAGTACTACCAGTAATTACCCCCAATACTTCTACGAATAACCATCTCTATGATTCAATATGAAGCCTATACCCTCTTCTACAGATTGCAATGAAAGTAACAGAAAGAAGGTGCTAAAGATGAGCTACAACAGTAAAAACTATACCCTCTTCTACAGATTGCAGAAAAGAGCATTCTTTGCAGGTCAGAAATGTAAAGAGTGGAACATGGGAAAACTAAAGGCAAAGCGCAAAACCAAATACATTAGAAGCTCTAATTAACCATATTGTAGTCACATATTTTAGAAGTTAACCAAAGAGCAATCACTAACACATTCCAACACAAGGACATAATGTCCCAGTATTTCTATACAGACTATGTTGGCAGGTAAACTGGGAAATTCAGCAACAAAATAGCTAGGAGGCATCAACTCAGGTACAATAGATTTTAAGATACGGAATTAATATTTACAACATTAAAACTAATTTGCAAATTGCACCAATGTAAGTCTTCTTTACAGGTTTATTTACAAGCATTATCATTAGAGTTTCCATCAAACATCAAACTCTAATAAGCAACAACATTTATTTATGCATGGAAGTAATATGAAACATAAAGAATCGATTCCTCCTCTCCAACATATCATCCAAAGAAAACTTTCTTCAACAACGAATGTAATATGAGCTGGGGTGGTCATCCTATGACAAAGAACTTCCAATATAGTGATAAACTAAATAGTTGAGGAAATTCTGTGTATACATTTCACTCCACAGTTTTCGTTTTGTATAACACAAAAAGAAATAGCAATATAAATACATGTTTCATGCAATCAGTTCTAAAATGGTTGATAAAAGAAAGATAAAATACCTTTAAAAACTGAACTAGGACTCGAGCATTAGCCCAATCATACTTTTCAGGAGCATGCACGCGACGCTTTTTCTTCTTGGCTTTTCTCCGACCAGCTACGGGTTCTTCAGGAGCATCAGAATCAGATGAACTAGATTCTAATTCATCAGGAACATCTGTACTGTCAATATCATCAATATTAACACCTATTTCTGGTTCATCGGGAATATCAAAGATAAATCTCTCACGAAATGCTTTATCTGACCGTGCTAGCCTTATAAAGGCCTTTTCATATTTTTCCGCTGCATCCAACATCAAATAAATGGAGTTCCATCTTGTTTTCACATCTAACATTAATCCCTTTTTATACTCAATTCTTTCGTTAAATACAACTTCTAAGAACCTCTTCATCCTAGCAGGAGAGGCTGTGACGTATTTTACCACTGACCTGATTCTGGCCACTGAAGTATTATACTTCTTCAACCCATCCTTAACAACTAAAGCTAATACGTGGGCAGACATCTGACATGCAAATGCTTACCTCCAACAATTGATGATCCCCAACTTACAACTCTCTCCTTGACATATTCTATTGCTTTTTTATTTGCAGATGCATTATCGAGAGTGATGGTGAACACTCTCTCAAGCCCCCACTCGATCAAACACTTCTCCAATGTTCTTCCAATCTGTTCACCTCCATGACTAGTGATTAAACAAAAACATATGATTCTCTTGTGTAGCTTCCATTGGTCATCTATAAAGTGGGCAGTAACTACCATGTAGTTGTAGTTCTGAATGGAAGTCCAAGTATCTGTTGTGAGACAAACTCTAACCTTGTTCACCTTGAAATACTTCACCAACTTGGCCTTTTCAGTCACAAACAGCCTGCAGATATCACGATAGACGGTCATCCGAGATGGAAGTTTGAACCTCGGCTCAAGATACCTACAAAATGCTATGAACCCTTCACCTTCAACCATTCGGAAAGATTGTTCATCTGTGATAATGAAATTTATCAAGGCTCTCCTACATGCTTCTTGACAAAACGTAGCCCCATCCATACGTTGCTGATCTCCCAGAGTGCTAGGCCGATCGAGGGACTGTTGTCCCAACTGTGTATCCAAATACTTTTGACACTTAGTCAAATGCCAGTTCAAATTAGATGTTCCATACTCCTTACCACCAGCCTTATATTTACCACCTTCACAGTAGTTACACTTCCCCCATGTAATATCATCTTCATCAACACTCCTTTCGAAATGATTCCATACCCAAGATGTTCTCTTCCGCTTCATACTTTCTCTGACTTCAGTTTGAGAAGATGGTGGAGGTGGAGGTGGCGGAGATACAACAACTCTGGCCCTTTGTTGCACAGATTGAGATGTAGCTTGAGAGGGAATAGGAGCTCTCGTTGACATCACTTCTGTAATCTCAACCATGTTTCCTCACACTAAGCCTGCACAAACTAAACCATGATAATGTATAAGGGAAAAGAATGGTCCTTATGAAGTAAAAAAGAAAAGGTTTGTGTATAACTATACGGTATAGTCTATACCTGACATTAAAGAAATTAAAGCTTTTCTAAGAATTCAAAAAGGCTTGGAATTGTACATAGCAGTGTGCAATGACTCAGTATGTTGCAAAACAAATAGATAGTAGGTTTAACCTTAGCATTCTGTCTCTAGATTAATTTACTGTCTCACTACACTTTATACCGTTAACTCACAGGCTGTGTGCTTAAAAAACAAATAGATAGTAGGTTTTATGATTCATCCCAGTCACATGTGAATCAACAAGTTGAAATAAACCATTTCCAGTCAAGTTTGCACAACATATCAGATAAGTATAATGTAATCAAAGTTCACATCCCTTGATTGCATAAACAAGAGCATGGAGTTCACATCCCTTCCTCAGATTGTCATCCAATGAATTGCATAAACAAGAGCATTAGGAGTAATCAATCACATATGAGATATGGATACTACAAAGAAAACAAAAACATATTCTGATATTGTAAAACAAGATATTTAAGCAAGTTTAACAATCGTTTCACGACTAAATAAGTCACATAGACAAACTTACCACCTTCATGTAACTACCATTACTACTATCACTCCCTGTCACTACCTTCTTAATCACAAACATTACACCAAGTGCTAGAAATGATGGCATCTCATTAACATTAAATCTATCACTACCAGAAATACGACCGCGTATCTACTAGCACAAACACCATGATCACCTCACCATCCACTGATTCCACTCCATTGAGTGTATATATATAATTCTTGCAAAACAAATAGATGCACATACAAACATTGAAAAAGAGCATTGACTTTAATAGAATGTGTGGAGTATGGATCATAAAACATCAAATCAAGGAATAATTGGAATTGGCAATACTACTCGCATATTAGAGAGATAACAATAAAATAACCACAAAAACTTTAATAGGATGTGTGGAGTATGAACTTACACAGAATAGTAGATTGAGTATGTGTCCCCGCCAGTCTGCTTCGCAACCCAACCCTTGATCTAACAAAATGCACCTAATCACAAAATGAAATTACGTTAATTATACATGAGGGAAAAATGAAAATAATACGGTACAAAACATCGAATATTTCTATGTGAAACCAAATAATCAGAACTATTATCAAGATTTACAAAATCCAAATAAATCTCCACAAGGTTATACCAGGGGAACATAAGAAAACAACTCCCACTAGTTTCAAATCCAGATCAACACACAAGTGATTTTATTGTTATCAACAGCTGAGTCATAGCACAATTTGTAGCATAACAAATAGATGGTGTACTAAGATCATGTTTTATAATGAGTTTGGATTTTAATGTGAAGACAATGTCATTAAAATCATATGGAATCAGCCAAAGACAATGTGAAACTGAAATAACTCTCGCGTATCATTTACCGCTTCTATGTTTATGTTTATATCAGTACTCGTAGTAAATAAAGATCATGGAATCAGGACATTAAATCAATGGATCTTGAAAGCTATTACTCACCACCCACCAACCATACATCAAAAGTCAAAAATGGGAGGCTAGAAAACAGTCATGTGACCAGTTATCCCAAAATTTAGAACTAGCCTAGACCAATTAATCCACAAATCCAATGAAACCTAGAAAATTGACATCTGATAATATAGACCTTTTCAATGAAGGTACTACTTTTGAACAAAACCCATCAATTTTTATACTCTCCAAACATCAATTGGACATAATCAAGAAACCCAGTTGAGATTAATGCAAAATCATTACAAAATCATGAACTTACAAACTACAAATCTAGAAAAAATAATTGGGGAAAAATTGAAAACAAACAGAAAGGATGCCAACCTTAGAGAATCTCAATGAGATTGTTGAGGAATTGAAAGATGAAACTAAATTCATCAATCAGTTAACATGCATGTTAATTTCTCAACTAAATTCCTAGATCTTATATGAAGAAAGTAGAGGAAAGCCCTTGGAAATGGATGTAAACCCTAGTTAAAAAACACCACGAAGTCATCAAACACTAGTTTTAACACGCCAAGAATTACTTGATTCAGAGGTAACAACAACAAGAGATCAATAATCGATTTCAGATATGAAATTTCAAGTTTTTGAGGAGTTTGAATCGTACCTGAAGATGGGGTTAGAGAAATGTTGTAGGAACCATTTACTCGTTTTTTTTTGTTCGATTTGGTAAATGGTTCGATTTAAAACTTTTTTGTTCTTCTTCTTCAATGGAGAATTTTAGACTACAAAAAAAAAAAAAGAGTAAATGGTTCGATTTGGGGTTGAGTTCTCTGAAGAAAGATGAATAAAAGGGTGTTTATATTTTACCCATGATATCTTTAAAAACAACGAAAAAATGTGCAGGAGAAGAAATCATTGGAAGGGTTATTTTTTCTTTTCAATATAAGGCGGGTAGGCGGGTAGGGTAGGATAATTTCGAGGTTTACCCGTCACCCTACCCATTTAAGGGCGGATAAAAAATCTCTAACCGTCACCCTACCCGCCAAATAATGGGTAGGATAGGATACGGTTAAAATATTGGCGGGTAGGGTAGGGTTGGCGGATATGAGTATGGTATGTGCACCCCTAGTCATTCATTCCGTCATTTATATTACTCATTTGCGACATTTCGCAATGCTGTCGTTTATTAATCTCGTGAAGTATTGATGTCGCGATATTCTGATCCTACAATGCCAATCAATGTCTTGCATAAGGAGTTTATCGTCAGCAACATCATCCTTTCTTTTTAGACGGACACCCCAGCGAGTATTATCCCTCCTCATAGGAATGAATTCATAATTCTCGTAGAAACTCTCGATTGTGTATCTTTCAGCGAGTATCGCCAATTCCTTAAATTTTGGGTCTCTAACTTCTTTCGGGTAAAGAGACCCATTTCCAGCGCCACGGTTGGCGAACTCAAGTATTAAGCGAATGCAATCCCCTCTTAGTTGATAGATAGCTCGCGAGAAGTTCGCATGAGCAAGAATTCCATAGAATAACGGAAGATTAGGGTTATAAAGAGGAATAGGAAGGCCGGCGAGAATTTGACCAATCGAAATTATGATTTCATGATCATCACAATAATGATCAGTGAACAACTTGGCAGAAAGAATGGATTTAGGTTCTTGACCGGGAATGGTGGTTAAAGTAAAACCTTTTCCTTGAAAATCTTTTTGAATTTCTTCAAAATAAGCTTCGTATTTGCGACCTGATAAGCACATACGTGCTACATTTTATACTCATATTTATATTAGTTAAGACTCGATATTTTATCTAACAACACCATTTTAGTGCTTTTGTAGAAAGTACGTGCAATTCCGATCTCTAAAGAATAAATGACTCATTTGTAAGCTAATCTGGCATTCGCAATTCACGACACCAGAGGCGAGCCTATTTTATCACCAGCAAAGTTTGGCTAGTCTCTCCACATATGAAATTTCGTGGCCAGGGAGTAACACAAAGACACAAAGGTTTCTTTGTTGTATGGCAAACACGTGAGCCTATCAGGAGTTAGGGACACAACGTGGCATCATCCTCTCGTATCTCATTTCTTAATAAAACACAAGAAAGCATTTCCTTCTCTAATCGAAACTCAAGCAGCTGAAGTTCTTAGCAGATAAATGAAATCGGAATCTCAAGGCTTGATACAGTGGAATTGACATACAGTCGATGAAGCAACGAAGTAATGATGAATGGAGATGATGTTCACGGAAACACAACAGTGGATTTCAGAGGTTTGTTGTCGTCTAATTTTGGCCGAGTTGTTGCAGTTGTCGGAGGAAGGAGTGTCGTTAGATTCAAGGGTCTTATTTCCCTCCATGGAAGAAAGTAATTGATGATAGTGGTGGTGGTCGTTCAAAGCTCTTCAACACAGCCACAACAATGGTTCCTAGTGGTGGTCAGAATTTAGGGTTCAATTGAGATTGTATGGATGAAAATGGTTTGAATTGTAGTCCTGGTAGTATGAAGGAACTTGGGTTCTAGTTAGATGTGACTTTGCAGGTCAAGAAAATTACAAAGAGGAGTTCAATCAGGCACCTCTTCATGAACAGTAATTGTACACAACCTGGTTGGCGCATCGCCTGAAAGTAGAACCACAATGGCAGCTTATGTGAATCAAAGGAAGAAGTTTGGCTGGACAGACAGAAGACGAAGAAGAGCTTCGTATATTGGCTGAGATTAAGGTGCCGTGAAAGAATAAGAAAGGTGATGTGGCTGTGATGAGTTTAATGACAGCGTTGGATTCAATCTGCTGGTATTGGTGATTTAAATTCGCGACATAGAGAGCTGGCAGTCGGTGGTTAGATGCACAGAGTATGGACTCGAACTGAATTTCTCAATTGAGAACCAAGCACAGCAACCTGGAGAGAAATGCTGGCGTGGATTAATAATGCTGGCTGAGTCTCGAGACTGAGAAGTTCACAAGACAGAACTGTTGGGTTTCCGGCGTCCATTATTGATTTGATCTAACTGGTGATGTTATGGGAAATCAATTTAGGGTCTGTGTGTGCTGAAACGATGGTGTGTGTGTTGTGAAAAGATGGTGTTAAATGAGCTTGGTAGTACGTGGTTTTTGTACACCGACTGCAATGGGAAGTCAGAGTGGACGTGACTGAGATGGTCTGAATGGGGTAAGTCTGGTGTTTTGTTCGGTCTGCTAAAGAAGTAGCTGGCTAAGCTGTGAAAATGTTGCCGGTGGTCCGAGAATTAGACTGGCAGAAGATGGATAAGCAGAGTTTCGGCAGTCGTTGGTGTTGCTGGCTGGAAGAAAATGGCAGCGAGACAAGGAAGTTAGGATCTGTGTGTTTGGCTAATGGTCATCTTATGAAGTTTGGCATTACGTTGATTATTGTTTTGAATGGAGTGAATCTAGAGCTTGGGGATTTCATGCTGTGATCGAATTAGGGAGATGAAGCTAGACGGACAGAGTGGAGCTGCAGTTGAACCAAGGAAAGAAGTGGCAATGGTTACTCGGATAAATAAGGAAGATGATGTTGATGTTGTTGGCCGATGATCAATCCAAGGATATACTAGAGTTCGTGGTAATGATGCTGCGAACAAATTGGTGATGTTATGATCCGGGATAATGCCTGGAATGGGTTCGATCGGTGCTAACCAATTTGCGAACTTTGTTGCCGTTAGTAAATGGAAAGTGGTGATGTGGTTCGAGTTTAGGAAGGAGCTGACATGAGATGGCCAGAGAAGTGGCGACTGATGGTTAAACAGATGTTGGACTTTGATAGTGGGCCTAAATATGGTGGGTATTGGACCGAGCCTCAACAATTCTGCTAGGTCTTAGGTGGAGTTCCAACGACACCTTACAGGGGAATAGAGAAGAAACAGAAAAGGGAAGAGCGCGGCTGCATGGCCGAAAACGGTGAAGAGGGCTTGAAGTTCTGTTTCGATTAGCTAGGATTTTATTTCTATTGATTTATGGCTTTTAAGAAAGCCATGTCTAGCTAATCCATGTTAGGGTTTAGATAGAAGCCATTGAATTATATAAACTCTACAATGATATTTCTAATAATGATTTGATTTATTAGTGATTTCTCTTCATATATAGCTTGGTGTTTAATCGTGTATGTGATTTTCTTGATTATTTATGCTTTTGAATTGATATTTCGTGCTTCGGTTAAATCCCTAGACATGGTATGCAAGGATAGATAGGTAATGCTTTAGGATCGCTACATACGAAGCGAAGGAAGTTACAGCGGATAAACTGTATTTTAGAATTTAACATACCATTTTCCGAGACATGAGATTGATTTCGATATTTGTCTTGAGTGATAAATAGAAATTAGTAGAGTTTTATATGATTGAATTGGTGGAAATCGAAGACCCTAATAACCCATTCCTACTTCGTTTATCATCACGATTATTTGTTATTTTGTTTTGTTCCGAAATTCTGAAAATCATCTAAACATCTTCAATTTGGTTACTTAGTTTTTGGTATTAGTTTGTAGAGTATTTCACACTCCTCGTGGGAACGACCTGTACTTGCCATTGTCTACTAGTTAGACGTTGTGCACTTGCAGTATTATTATTGTAGGTTTCCGAGCCTACCAAGTTTTTGGCGCCGCTGCCGGGGAGTGGTTGCAAAATACTCTCTGATTGATATCTTTTTGTACATAATTTTATTTCATTTTTCTTTTAGATTTCTTTTGTTTCTTTTTACGCCGTTTGTTTGATTTTTTTAGGTACCTTAGTCTGAAGTGCGACGATTGAAAGCAGTAGCGAGCGAAAAGAAAGCATGCACTCGCAAGATTTTTCTAAGAATCACTTGGAGGATCCATTAGAGGTTTGCTTAGCTCATTTTGGGTATGATTTCGATGATGATAGTGTTATTTGTGAAGTTAATGCTTTGTTAGACTCCATACCGCTGCTAGACACTAATAAATGGAAGCCCAAACTAGAACCTCTAATTCGCCCGAGTCTCGACTAGTTCCATCGATCGTTAAAGCTCCGACCTTGACTCATCTTGATAATATTTATAATGAAACCGTTGTAAATGATAGTGGGTTTATGAGTCTAGATATTATTGCTCCATTGAGCCCTTGTTCAAATGAGTGAATTTGAACCAACATGTGTGTCCCACTTTGCTAAATTTGAACCAAGATAGCCGTGAAGTTATTTCTGTAGACTTAGAACCGTTTAGGTGTACAACAACCGTTGAATTCTCTAAACAATGTTTCTTTGTTACCCATGAACCCGATTTACTTCATATCCAAGGTTCGAATTTTGTTCTAATAAGATTGAATTCAAACCTTAGCTCTTTGGGTACTGATCATTTCTGCTGCATGATTATCTTTCAAGCCGACCAGATTAGTTGGGTTGATCCCCAACTTTTCAGACTCTATATATATGATTGGCAGCTTACTTTGGGGTACCAACCTCGCCTTGTGTGAGATTACATGCTACTGAAAGCAGGGAAACAAATACCTTTCGCTTCATGGGAGTCAACCCATCAGATTTGTTCCCTTTACTCTATCTTTAATTTGTTTGATATTGCATATTATGAATTTCCCATCTTAATTTTTACGTTGGATGACTCAATTACATTGAGGACAATGTAATGTTTAAGTGTGGGGGTGTGGCACTTTCGTTAGGATTTTTTGAAAAAAAAAAAAAAATTTGCATATTATGACCAGCTGTTTAGCGGGCTAAAAAAATGCATATTATGACCAGCTGTTTAGCGGGTCTTTCTGTCTAGCTGTTTAGCAGACATCTCTATCCACTGTTTAGTGGATCCGTTTCGCTGTTTAGCAGACATCTTTCTATATCTAGCTGTTTAGCGGATATATTTTCATCTCTGTTTTGCTCGAGGACTAGCAAAATATAAGTGTGGGGGTGTTTGATAAGCACATACGTGCTACATTTTATACCCATATTTATATTAGTTAAGACTCGATATTTTATCTAACAACACCATTTTAGTGCTTTTGTAGAAAGTACGTGCAATTCCGATCTCTAAAGAATAAATGATTTGCAAGCTAATCTGGCATTCGCAATTCACGACACTAGAGGCGAGCCTATTTTATCACCAAAGCAAAGTTTGGCTAGTCTCTCCACATATGAAATTTCGTGTCCATGGAGTAACACAAAGAAACAAAGGTTTCTTTGTTGTATGGCAAACACGTGATCCCATCAGGAGTTAGGGACACAACGTGGCATCATCCTCTCGTATCTCATTTCTGAATAAAACACAAGAAAGCATTGCCTTCTCTAATCGAAACTCAAGCAGCTGAAGTTCTTAGCAGATAAATGAAATCGGAATCTCAAGGCTTGATACAGTGGAATTGACATACAAATCGATGAAGCAACGAAGTAATGATGAATGGAGATGATGTTCACGGCAACACAACAATGGATTTCAGGGGTTTGTTGTCGTCTAATTTTGGCCGAGTTGTTGCAGTTGTCGGAGGAAGGAGTGTCGTTAGATTCAAGGGTCTTATTTCCCTCCATGGAAGAAAGTAATTGATGACAGTGGTGGTGGTCGTTCAAAGCTCTTCAACACAGCCACAACAATGGTTCCTAGTGGTGGTCAGAATTTAGGGTTCAATTGAGATTGTATGGATGAAAATGGTTTGAATTGCAGTCCTGGTAGTATGAAGGAACTTGGGTTCTAGTTAGATGCGAATTTGCAGGTCAAGAAAATTACAAAGAGGAGTTCAATCAGGCACCTCTTCACGAATAGAAATTGTACACAACCTGTTTGGCGCATCGCCTGAAAGTAGAACCACAATGGCAGCTTATGTGAATCAAAGGAAGAAGTTTGGCTGACAGACAGAAGACGAAGAAGAGCTTCTTATATTGGCTGAGATTAAGGTGTCGTGAAAGAAGAAGAAAGGTGATGTGGCTATGATGAGTTTAGTGACAGCGTTGGATTCAATCTGCTGGTATTGGTGATTTGAATTCGCGACATAGAGAGAGCTGGCAGTCGGTGGTTAGATGCACAGAGTATGGACTCGAACTGAATTTCTCAATTGAGAACCAAGCACAACAACCTGGAGAGAAATGCTGGCGTGGATTAATGATGCTTGGCTGAGTCTCGAGACCGAGAAGTTCACAAGACAGAACTGTTGGGTTTCCGACGTCCATTATGGATTGGGGATTTTGACAAAGTACACCCCATGGGATTAGTATTTCTTAAAGTACACCCGTTTTTTCCAAAATTGCTAAACTACACCCGGTTTAACTTTTCCATCCCGTTAACATGGCTCAGGTGGAAGGTTACACCGCTCCTGAAACCTGGGTCATGCAGATTTGGGGCCCATGAAAGCCTATCCGGAAGAGGTAGCTTGGATTCTCAACTATATATATAAGGTTATACCCTGGTTGGGCGACCGAGGGTCTCTTCCTAGAGTCGTTGTATGCTCAAGGCGCCGAGGTACACGGTTGAGCTGCAGTGCCCGGGATGGATGAACCTACCCCCGCCATTCTTGGCAAGTCTTGGCATATGTTGCACTCGCCCGAAGAAAACTCCACTTAGGGTGCGTCTCGTAACCATAAACCCTATAGGTATAAGGGATAAGAGGGCTGCGAAAACAACCGGTTGTTGTTAAGACCGGATGGGAGGAGCTAGTCTTGTATGGCCGATGTTTCGCCTCCTCAAGGGGCAACCTGGGAGATGATAAGGGCGACGCTCTCCATTAGGGGGAGTGTCAAACAGACGCAAATGTCATGAGGCTTTGTTTTCGCAAGGAGACTTAGGCTTGTCATATTTGTGCAATGATCCTGAAGAGGCAATAATACTAACGCGAGGGTAAGACGAGATCAATGGGTCTTTACACGAAAGTGTACGGATGTCCTGCGATTTCGTCGCAAGACGGCAATGTCATGGGGCTCCATGTTCGCAAGAATATTTAGGCCTGTCATATTGTCGCAAACAAAACATCCTGCAGAGGCAAAAATACTTGAAAAATGATAAGGCAAGATCAATGGGTCTTTACATGCAAGTGTAAAGACGTCCCGCGATTTTGTCGCGATGAAAAGGTGGCGGGGAGGACCTCTAATTAGGGAGGTCTAACTTGGAAGTCCACACAAAAATGATAAGGCAAGGTCAATGGGTCATTGCATGAAAATGTAAAGACGTCCTGCGATCTTGTCGCAATGATAAAATTCAACATAAAGCAATGAAGAGATTATACTATCGCATGAGCACAACGCAGAGATAGAGGAAAGATAAGAATGAAGAAATAACTCACTCATTCAACACTTTTTCAACGATTCTACCTTCGTAGATAAAGAACAGAGGCAACAATGGATTACCGAAAAAACATTTTATGTTCTTTATTTTCTCTAATGTTCTTTATTTTCTCGGCAAGAATCATTTCCAAGGAAGATGTTTACCAATGAACAACAAGAATCCTCACCAAAAATGGAATAATGACTTCGCATGAACAGAGGCAATACTTCTTATACTTCAAGGATTAATATTTCTTAAAGTTTCGTAACTTCGCGAAAGAATAGAGCATAGCATGGGGGAAAGAACATGGAGCGAGAGTTTCGCATGATGGATTCGCAATACTTCTTATATTTAGAGGATTAAGTACTTTTTATACTTCTCAAAGGATACTTCATACTTCTTATATATTTCGAGGATTGAGTACTTCTTATGCTTCTTCAAGGATACTTCATACTTCGCATACTTCAAGAGATAATACTTCTTATTCACTTCGCAAAGCTTCGAACTTCGCAAAGAATAGAGGCAAGTACGTACTTTTCAAGTCCAAAGTATTCTTCCGCTCGTTCCTTCATCAACAAAGATCAAAGATTACTACAACAATGCAGATTTTTCCTTAAAGATCGCTCTTCAAGCAATATTCAAGGAAAAAGAGGCAAGATGTAGGATTCAAATATCGCACAACATATTCTCTTAGCGTGCGAGATTCAATTATTTTCTTAACTCGCGAGAGTGTCTCGAGAGAAGGTAGCAAGACTCGCGAGTGTCTCGAGAGAAGGTAGCAAGGCTCGAGAGAGTGTCTCGAGAGAAGGTACCAAGACTCGAGAGAATGTCTCGAGAGAGAAGTAGAAGGCTCGAGAGAGTGTCTCGAGAGAAGGTAACAAGACTCGAGAGAATGTCTCGAGAGAAGGTAGCAAGAGATCTGAAATTATTAAAGGGCTCGCGAGAATGTCTCGCGAGACGGTAGCAAGAGCCTGCGAAATTATCAAAGAGCTCTCGAGAGCATGAGCTGTATATGAGCTGTCATCCACTATGTAAACACCTATATAAAGAAGAGAGCAGGAGAGAGAAAATGGAGGATACACTTGAGAGAGGTTAGACAATTTAGAGAGAGATTTATTTTCTTTATCATCTTCTTCCCCAAATAATTAGATCTAGGGCTCTAGAAAATATCCATTAATGGAGATTCTAAATGTAATACTAATGTAACCTCAACAATCATAGTGAAGAATCGTGGATGTAGATCACATTGATCGAACCACGTAAAAAATCTCATGTGTCTATTTAAATTTCTAGCACTTATATTTTGAGATTTAGGTGATTAATAAGATTTAGATCTACGAAATATAGTGAGGGTGTAGTGTGGGATTTCCTGCAACTACATATGCGCTAGAAACAGGGACTTACCAAGAGATTAGAGTATTACATCTTCAGGAGACGAACAACCGATGTGAGATAAGAGAATGCAACCAAAATGAAAATCAGTGGAATCTACATCACCACCGACTTCAAAAGGACAAATCCCTTACCAATCTATCTTGTTTTATGCTTAATTGTTTAGATCCTAATTTTGGGGAAAATTAATTTGATTATTAAGCTTTCTTCTTCACAAAATTCGGCTCCCATTTGAAATTTAATACCAAAGATTATTTTTACGAGATCTTTCACTAAAATAAATTGTGATTACAGAATTGAACCTATTAAGTTTTGCTTTACAAACTCTATCATTGGATTTCAAAAAAAAAAAAAAAAAAAAATGCTTGAAAGAGTTTTCAAGAATAAACCCAGGCGAATTTGCTTTCTTCGCATAATAGTAATTGTCTTAATTTACATAGAGTATTCACTAATTTAGTTGGTTGTTCACACCGAGCAGATGATGAACGAATAGGAGATCAATTCTGCGAAGAATATTCACAGTGTACAAAGTATCATTCGCGGACAACAAGGCTATCTCACACAAAGAACAACAAAGTAGCATAATGGGAGAACAAAGAAATACAAAGCAAAATCAACGCATAGGAAAGAAAGAGCTAAAAGACGGAATTTGAAGCCGCAGCAGCTAAAAATACTCAGACAATATTTCTCCTCGCAGACGTTTTCTTTGGAAACATTTTCTACACAAGAATTCTCTTCGCAAGTATATTCTTCGCAATATTTCGCAAATGTTTTACTGAGAGTAACATAAACAGCAAACTACTTCGTGATGGTTACTTCGCAACAACATATCAATTCGCAACAGTTCAGTTCAAGGCAACTAATATTAATTCCAGCGAAGAGATGAACTAAAAGAATGAAGGAACAGAAGTTAACGAAGAAGACTTCAAAGATTTCTACGCGAAGGTAACGCCCTAACATTACCAAAAACGAAGAATTATCTTCAGAGGAACAAAGGCGAAGAGGAAAGACACGATGGGGCAAAAGAATATTTTCCAAATAAACAAATATCATAAAATGTTTTCCATAGTAAGAATCCTCCGAGACGTTCCAAGACAAACTTCGCGAGTAGGTAGGTCCTTCTTGCGAAGTAGTCATCAAGTCAAGTCCAATCTCATCGGAATAGCGGGAATGTGCAAAGGAGGAACGTATAGTAGAAGAACCTAATTCACCATCCACGAGACATGGAGTGCAATACCATACAAAGAAAAGAAGTGACGCTACATGCTAAGATTTCATGAAAAAGACATGTAGAGTAAAAAATGAAGACGAACAGGGAGGAACAGCACATGAGGAGATAAAATGCCAGTTCCATGCGAAGAAAAACGCAAAGACAACGAATTGGAAGATCCAAACCTCAGCAAAGATGAAATCAGTCCAGACCAAAACAGATGTCGGACAACATAAAGAAATATTTGCAGACAGAGAAGAAGTGCTGGAATTGATCACCGGTCTTTGTCAAAGTAAAAGAAGGAACCAACCCGAGATCAAGATTAAATGACAGCCCTAGCCCATCATGTGAACTCGATAGCGACTACAGCGAAGAACTCTCAATACAGACGCAGACTCACCATCAACTCGAAAGATTAATTGGCGAGAAAATGAAGAGCATAAATAAGCAATAAGAAGGCAAAGAGAAGACAATAAGCAAGTTAGCTTAAACCATCAACAAGAAGGCCACCTGAGTAGCTTACTTTATCGCAAGTTAGCTTGAAACTGGACAATAAGCAAACACGACGGAAATTCATATAAGTAATAAGCATATCAGGTCACAAAGAAGAGGAAAGAAAAGAATGAAAGGAGATCAAGAGAAGTTCGGCAAAGAGAATAAACTTTTAAAGCCTGTTCGAACTTCGCAACTAGCTAAGATACAGGAGAAGAAGAAAAGACGCAGACAAAATTTATACAAAGAGCGATTAAATAACAATAAGTTACAAAAATTGCATCTCCTAATCCACAAACAGAACTCGCACGGATGGTTCGAGTTGGAAAAAAAAAAAAAAAAACTATAGACCACAAGTTCGAATCTCTCATCAAGTGTATTTTTCCGCACATTTTTGAGATCATAAAGGTAAAGGAGTGAATAAAATTACGAAGTGCGTTTATTTCGCACACAAATGAGTGGCACGATGGTTAGAGAGGGGGAATGCAAACTAGAGGTCGCGAGTTCGAGTCTCCTCCTTCGCACATAATTTTTTGTTTGTAGATTTCCTAATCTCGCAAAGAAGAAAATAGGTGATTATTTCGCAGAAATACTTCGCAGAGGCAAGGCTAGCACAGTTGGTTAGGAGGCATGAATTCAAGCGGAAGGTCGCGGGATCAATTCTTGTCTCTCGCACATTTATTTTTATTATGCGAAATTTCGCACAAGGATTCAAATCTCGTTTCCCACAATTCTTTTTGCTGCGAGATATTTATATTTTATGCGACGTTCATACATTTCAAGGATGATAGCTTCGCAAGCAAATCATATACTTCGCAAGAGACAACAACAAATGAAGAAATCGTAAATGATATGATATTATGAGAATGAATGAAAGAAGTGACAGAAATGAAGAAATGAATGAAAGAATGAAGACATGCGATAATTTCGCAAAGATAATGAGAAGAGATAATCAAAAATGAATGATTGAATGAATTGACAAAATTGAATGAGTAAATGAATGGGACGAACCTTTATGGCGTACACCCTAGTTCGCGAATTATATTTCGTAAGAGGCAAATGTAAGACCTAAAGTGCGTCATATAAGGGGGTATCTCTTAACATGGCTCAGGTGGAAGGTTACACCGCTCCTGAAACCTGGGTCATGCAGATTTGGGGCCCATGAAAGCCTATCCGAAAGAGGTACCTTGGATTCTCAACTATATATATAAGGTTATACCCTGGTTGGGCGACCGAGGGTCTCTTCCTAGAGTCGGTGTATGCTCAAGGCGCCGAGGTACACGGTTGAGCCGAGTGCCCGGATGGATGAACCTACCCCGGCCATTCTTGGCAAGTCTTGGCATATGTTGCACTCGCCCGAAGAAAACTCCACTTAGGGTGCGATCTCGTAACCATAAACCCTATAGGTATAAGGGATAAGAGCTCAAAAACAACTGGTTGTTGTTAAGACCGGATGGGAGGAGCTAGTCTTGTATGGCCGATGTTTCGCCTCCTTGAAGGGGCAACCGGGAGATGATAAGGGCGACGCTCTCCATTAGGGGGAGTGTCAAAACAGACGCAAATGTCATGAGGCTTTGTTTTCGCAAGGAGACTTAGGCTTGTCATATTTGTGTAATGATCCCGAAGAGGCAATAATACTAACGCGAGGGTAAGACGAGATCAATGGGTCTTTACACGAAAGTGTACGGATGTCCTGCGATTTCGTCGCAAGACTAAGCAATGTCATGGGGCTCCATGTTCGCAAGAATATTTAGGCTGTCATATTGTCGCAAACAAAACATCCTGCAGAGGCAAAAATACTTGAAAAATGATAAGGCAAGATCAATGGGTCTTTACATGCAAGTGTAAAGACGTCCTGCGATTTTGTCGCGATGAAAGGTGGCGAGGGGAGGACCTCTAATTAGGGAGGTCTAACTTGGAAGTCCACACAAAAATGATAAGGCAAGGTCAATGGGTCATTGCATGAAAATGTAAAGACGTCCCGCGATCTTGTCGCAATGATAAAATTCAACATAAAGCAATGAAGAGATTATACTATCGCATGAGCACAACGCAGGAGATAGAGGAAAGATAAGAATGAAGAAATAACTCACTCATTCAACACTTTTTCAACGATTCTACCTTCGTATATAAAGAACAGAGGCAACAATGGATTACCGAAAAAACATTTTTTTTTCTTTATTTTCTCGGCATTGTTCTTTATTTTCTCGGCAAGAATCATTTCCAAGCAAGATGTTTACCAATGAACAACAAGAATCCTCACCAAAAATGGAATAATGACTTCGCATGAACAGAGGCAATACTTCTTATACTTCAAGGATTAATATTTCTTAAAGTTTCGAACTTCGCGAAAGAATAGAGCATAGCATGGGAAAGAACATGGAGCGAGAGTTTCGCATGATGGATTCGCAATACTTCTTATATTTAGAGGATTAAGTACTTCTTATACTTCTCAAAGGATACTTCATACTTCTTATATATTTCGAGGATTGAGTACTTCTTATGCTTCTTCAAGGATACTTCATGCTTCGCATACTTCAAGAGATAATACTTCTTATTCACTTCGCAAATCTTCGGAACTTCGCAAAAGAATAGAGGCAAGTACGTACTTTTCAAGTCTAGTATTCTTCCGCTCGTTCCTTCATCAACAAAGATCAAAGATTACTACAACAACAGATTTTTCCTTAAAGATCGCTCTTCAAGCAATATTCAAGGAAAAAGAGGCAAGATGTAGGATTCAAATATCGCACAACATATTCTCTTAGCGTGCGAGATTCAATTATTTTCTTAACTCGCGAGAGTGTCTCGAGAGAAGGTAGCAAGACTCGCGAGAGTGTCTCGAGAGAAGGTAGCAAGGCTCGAGAGAGTGTCTCGAGAGAAGGTACCAAGACTCGAGAGAATGTCTCGAGAGAAGGTAGCAAGGCTCGAGAGAGTGTCTCGAGAGAAGGTAACAAGACTCGAGAGAATGTCTCGAGAGAAGGTAGCAAGAGACTGCGAAATTATTAAAGGGCTCGCGAGAATGTCTCGCGAGACTCGGTAGCAAGAGCTGCGAAATTATCAAAGAGCTCTCGAGAGCATGAGCCGATATGAGCCGTCATCCACTATGTAAACACCTATATAAAGAAGAGAGCAGGAGAGAGAAAAGGGAGGATACACTTGAGAGAGGTTAGACAATTTAGAGAGAGAATTATTTTCTTTATCATCTTCTTCCCCAAATAATTAGATCTAGGGCTCTAGAAAATATCCATTAATGGAGATTCTAAATGTAATACTAATGTAACCTCAACAATCATAGTGAAGAATCGTGGATGTAGATCACATTGATCGAACCACGTAAAAAATCTCATGTGTTTATTTAAATTTCTAGCACTTATATTTTGAGATTTAGGTGATTAATAAGATTTAGATCTACGAAATATATAGTGAGGGGTGTAGTGTGGGATTATGACTTGTTGGATATTTTCAAGAACATAGAAAACAAAACGTTTTTCGTTTTGGTTTGCCACTATCACGGGGAGCGTCCGGTGCCGAATAGATGCAATGGATTTTTGTTGGAGATGAAAAGGCATCTCCAAAGGGTGTGATGGTTCACAAAAGACACATCCATTCCCATAAGGCACTATTGATGTCTTTTGGTAGTGAAGAGGCATCTCCAATAGGCATGAGTTCCCTATAAGTAGTGATGATTTGTTTTCATTCATACAATGAAAAACATCAAATAATTTATGTTTTCTCTCTTCTAAGCATCATCAAAATCCTATTCTTGTGTGTTCTTGGTTGGGTCAAAGGGTACAAACCTTGAATCCAATTACGTTGTTATAGGGCTTCATTGTATCCTGACGGCAATATTTCGCATACCTGTTGTAATCGCCAATTGATATTGGGAGGGTAGAAATAATTGTCTAAAAGAATCTTAATCGAGCCTTGAAGTCGGAAGTACAACATTTCTCTTATTGTTTCATCCTCTCTTTTAGCCCAAAATTTCCAACAGTTTTAGACAATTATTTTTCGAGACAATAGAGGGTGGAACATGTCGTCATGTTTGAGGAACATATTATGATTTCTTTTGAAACTAAAGGCATGCGTACCGAATGGACTGCATTTTATGGAGGATTTCGGCATGGTTGTGATCTGTGAACAAAACAGATAAGTTTTATTTCTCGAATTTTTTTTAATGTTAAATTTTCATGGCATTTTGATTACTTGTCTGAAATTTCTCGAATTTCTTGATATTTTACCCATGTCCCGAAACTAACAAAATGAGATTTGCTTATATATTCTCGGTCGTTGTGAATGGGTGTTTTCTCGGGTAATGTTAATGCTTTCTCTTGCTCTCAGTATCACATGAATACTAGTAATTAGTATTTGCTTTTTAACCACACGTTATGACATGTTGGTAATTGGGCTCGTATCTTATGGTGGATTTGAATATCCAAAAGATTTTGCACGAAGTTTTGTCGTCTCATTGAGCATGCTTGATTCAATTGATCCAATTGACTAATCCCCGCACTTCCCGCATATTGAAATAACGGATGGTAGGAACTAGTAGTGATTTCATCATTTGACACATTATATAATTCATGACTGCATACTAGTGCCGTATGAGTATGGTTGGGTACGTGGGAAAGCCAATTTTTCGTAGAAAAACAATATAATGCCCAAAGACAGCCAAATCCAATACCAAAGCCATGTGAGCAGCCATTATAATGCTCTTCTTCTTTACTAGGAAATCCAAAGGGCATAGTGATAAGTAAAATTGTGATTATGTCTCGTTGTGCTATGGTTTTGTTTTAATGAGACTTGGGTCATTGAGCCATGAATGCGTAGTGTATTAATTAGACACATGCATGCATTGATTGGAATGTTTGCAAAGGAAAGCCAGATCCATAATAATGGTACCCGTCTTGGTATATTGATTTGAAGGTTTAATTTCTATTTAGAAATTATGGGTGTCCATGTTTGATACAAATCGTATTTCATGACATTGAGTTGCATTTTGGCACTTACGAATTGTCATGAAATGGTGGGAAATTTATATGAAAATGTCATATAAAATTTTCTAGTTGGTAGGTTATTTTATAACCAAAATCATCAATAATTGTTGCGATAACAAATTATATGATATGGGTATAATTCTTGCAAAAGAATTATAGGTTCCAAAATTTGGAAATTGGCATGTCTTAAATGACATAGAAAAGGAAAATGGAATACCGGTGAATATGTAACGTATTGGAAGATTGGGCGCGCGACCAAATATCCAACGATGAGGTGTTACGATATTACCGATGCATAAATAATGAACATTTGCATTACATAATGTAAAATGTTAAATAGACATTGTCTATGTTTTTTGGTATAAATTTGTAGAAGATTGGGCATGAGTAGAGGAGTTACTCATCGTAATAATGTGCTTGTTGAAATAGCAAGTAAGTTGCCTACAAATTTTCTATGCCTCTAGTGTATGCAAGTCTATAATGACTCCTTGTGAATTAACGGTAAATGTTAATTAAGATCACTAGAGAAGTTACAATTATTTTGTAAAATTAAATAGGAACATTTTTAATAATGTTGTCAAAATTGATTGCATAAATGGAAGCAATTAATGAGGAAGAATGGCTTAGAACCTAAATTGTAGAGATCCCATTTTTGGAAGAAGCCATCTCAAGCGGTCTTGATTAATTGTGAATCAGGCTATGATCTATAACGTCTCCAACAAAGACTTATAATGAAAGGTCAAGACATACAAGTCTTGTACATTGAACGGTAAGTCAATTTCTCAAGAAAGGAGTAATTGCGCTTAGCCATTGAAACGGAGAAAAAAAAACTTGGCGGACCTTTTTATGGAAAGTCTCCCAAAGGAAATGTTTTCAATGAAGTATACGTAAATGGGACTAAGGTCTCAGAAGGAAGGTTGATCACCCATAGCGTAAAAACCCAACCTATGTTTTGAAAAGGATAAACAAGGTTCAATGTGGTACCAACAAGTTATGGAAGTGATTATGGTGCACTAAGTATAAAACTTCTCATTTCTGTTTTAGTGCGGGATTCTCCGCAAGAAAAAGGGATGGATGAAAATCCTTAATAAGTCTAACTTTTATCACAAGGTGTCTCGCAGAAACACCTTCGAGACTTACCTATATGAGTATGGAAATCAGGCCGTTTCCTAAGAGAATAAGACCGTTCTCTAAAGAAGACTCATGAATCCAGGATATAGCACATGGCCATTAACGTGCTGAGCTACAGAACACACAATCTCTCGAAATCGCATGTGTAGAGATTCCGGTTTTATCACATGGGGTACTTGGTTCAAGACTAGTTTCACCACTGAACCTCGATAAGGCTTTGAATTTCTTGCACTAAGTGAAGGTTCAAATCCAAAAGATACCTATCATTTATGTACTATTTTCAACGATGATGCTTATTTCCCAACTATGCTTGAACTACGTTGGCTTGATCCCACTCGGCACGAGGCGATCACTTGAGTGATGCGGCCACTCCGGTTTTTGTAAGTTTTACTTTATTTTCTATTTGGTTTTTGAAAATAGGGGAGATTGTTGGATATTTTCAGTAACATAGAAAACAAAACGTTTTTCGTTTTTGGTTTGCCACTATCACGGGGAGCGTCCGGTGCCGAATAGATGCAATGGATTTTTGTTGGAGATGAAAAGGCATCTCCAAAGGGTGTGATGGTTCACAAAAGACACATCCATTCCCATAAGGCACTATTGATGTCTTTTGGTAGTGAAGAGGCATCTCCAATAGGCATGAGTTCCCTATAAGTAGTGATGATTTGTTTTCATTCATACAATGAAAAACATCAAATAATTTTTGTTTTCTCTCTTCTAAGCATCATCAGAATCCTATTCTTGTGTGTTCTTGGTTGGGTCAAAGGGTACAAACCTTGAATCCAATTACGTTGTTATAGGGCTTCATTGTATCCTGACGGCAATATTTCGCATACCTGTTGTAATCGCCAATTGATATTGGGAGGGTAGAAATAATTGTCTAAAAGAATCTTAATCGAGCCTTGAAGTCGGAAGTACAACATTTCTCTTATTGTTTCATCCTCTCTTTTAGCCCAAAATTTCCAACATGACTTGGTTCTCGACATATGTGACCGTGTGAAATCACTCATCTTCCGTAAGGATGAAATAATAGACAAACAACTATTCAAACTTAATCATCTCCCATAATCTTTTTTTTTTTTATTTTTTTCTTAAACATTAACAAACATCTCGAACAGTTGACGGAGTAAAGAGTTGTTGTATGTTGGGTCCAGTAACTTCAGGGGCGATGAGCTATTATCATGGTGCCTTAGAAACCATTTATACCTCCTCCAAGCTAATTTGAATTGTAAATGGATTTTCTCAAAGACTTGCACCTCCGTAAATGCACCAAGACAAGAACTTTTCTTACGGATTGGAGAGACAAACGGAAACAAAGGGAAAAAAATGAAACCTAATCTCTTCATAACCATTTTGTTTCCACCGAAGGGCAAATCGAGTAAGTTTTGTATTTAGAATAAATCGCATCGTTAATTAAAATAGGAAATATATGGTTAGATATCAATTATTAATGTGTGGTGGGCCTTAATGCAATTTTGGATGGAGGGTGTATTTTAGCAAATTTGAAAAAAAACTAGGTGTATTTTAGGAAATACTAATCCCACTGGGGTGTACTTTGTCAAAATATGTTATGGGAAATCAATTTAGGGCTGTGTGTGCTGAAATGATGGTGTGTGTGTTGTGAAAAGATGGTGTTAAATGAGCTTGGTAGTACGTGGTTTTTGTACACCGACCGTAATGGGAAGTCGAGTGGACGTGGATCGAGATGGTCTGAATGGGGTAAGTATGGTGTTGTGTTCGGTCGCTAAAGAAGTAGCTGGCTAAGTTGTGAAAAATGCTGCTGGTGGTCCGAGAATTAGACGGGGCGAGAAGATGGATAGGCAGAGTTTCTGGCAATCGTTGGTGTTGCTTGGCCGGAAGAAAATGGCAATGAGACAAGGAAGTTAGGATATGTGTGTTTGGCTAATGGTCATCTTATGAAGTTTGGCATTACGTTGATTATTGTTTTGAATGGAGTGAATCTAGAGCTTGGGGATTTCATGCTATGATCGAATTAGGGAGATGAAGCTAGACGGACGACAGAGGAGTCTGCAGTTGAACCAAGGAAAGAAGTGGCAATGGTTACTCGGATAAATAAGGAAGATGTTGTTGGCCGATGATCAATCCAAGGATATACGAGAGTTTGTGGTGATGATGCTGCGAACAAAGTGGTGATGTTATGATCCGGGATAATGCCTGGAATGGGTTCGATCGGTGCTAACCAATTTGCGGACTTTGTTGCCGTTAGTAAATGGAAAGTGGTGCTTGTGGTTCGAGTTTAGGGAAGGAGCCGACATGAGATGGCCAGAGAAGTGGTGACTGATGGTTAAACAGATGTTGGACTTTGATAGTGGGCCTAAATATGGTGGGTATTGGAACGAGCCTCAACAATTCTGCTAGGTCTTAGGTGGAGTTCCAACGACACCTTATAGGGGAATAGAGAAGAAACAGAAAAGGGGAGAGCGCGGCTGCACGGCCGAAAACGGTGAAGAGGGTTTGAAGTTCTGTTTCGATTAGCTAGGATTTTATTTCTATTGATTTATTTGCTTTTAATAAATCCATGTCTAGCTAATCCATGTTAGGGTTTAGATAGAAGCCATTGAATTATATAAACTCTACAATGATATTTCTAATAATGATTTGATTTATTAGTGATTTCTCTTCATATATAGCTTGGTGTTTAATCGTGTATGTGATTTTCTTGATTATTTATGCTTTTGAATTGATATTTCGTGCTTCTGTTAAATCCCTAGACATGGTATGCAAGGATAGATAGGTAATGCTTTAGGATCGCTACATACGAAGCGAAGGAAGTTACAAATGATAAACCGTATTTTAGAATTTAACATACCATTTTCCGAGACATGAGATTGATTTCGATATTTGTCTTGAGTGATAAATAAAAATTAGTAGAGTTTTATATGATTGAATTGGTGGAAATCGAAGACCCTAATAACCCATTCCTACTTCGTTTATCATCACGATTATTTGTTATTTTGTTTTGTTCAAATTCCAAAATCATCTAAACATCTTCAATTTGGTTACTTAGTTTTTGGTATTAGTTGGTAGAGTATTTCACACTCCTCGTGGGAACGACCTGTACTTGCCATTGTCTACTAGTTAGACGCTGTGCACTTGCAGTATTATTATTGTAGGTTTCCGAGCCTACCACGACCGATTGGAGCCATTTTTAGTATGGGAATGAATGAAGAACTGAAGATCAAAACAAAGAAGAAGAAGAAGAAGAAGAAGAAGAAGAAGATTTACAGTAGCAGAAACGGAAATTACGGAGGAGAATTGAAGAAAAATTGCAGAGAGAAAGTAAAAAAGAAGAAGAGGAGGGTGAGAAAACTATGTATAGAGAAGAATTCTCGAGAAGATAAACACATTTAATGCGAGAAGGGACGTGAACGGTTGAGAAATAACGGTTGAAAGAGACGTGTCAAGAAATGGGTGGAAGAAGAGATACGTGTAATAAATTCTGTAATAGTACGGAATCATGCAAATACAGAAAAATATGAAGAAATGAACAGCTGCGGCATTTTGAAAATACTAGTTCTCATGACGTTCTCTTCTTCGCAGAGAAGACATGAGAAGAGGCAAGATGTAGGATCAGAATATCGCAACACCAAGATTCTCGCGAAATCCATAAACGACACACTGCGAAGACATCGCGGGATGGAAGTAAAAATGACGTAACGGATGACGACAGCCAAAACACGAGAAAGATGTGAAGATGTAGCGGGATCGAGGAGTGTTGCGAGATTTGACATTTGTACATTTGCGATACTTCGCAATTCATACCCGAAAATAAAGGACAACTTAGCTGTCACCCACTATGTAATGTCCTATATAAAGAGCGGAATAGGCTTAAGGAAGGGGAGATCTTTTTCGAGTGTTGAGCAAGTCATTAAGAGAGAGAAAGTTTAGAGTGGTGGTAATTCTTTAGTTTATCTCCTTTTCATCTTGTAACATTTCTGAAGTTTGATCAATAAAAATTACAATTGTTCATCTTAAAATGATTTGATTGTGTGGATTCTTGTGAGGGGTGTAGTGTGGGATTTCCTGCAACTACAAACAAACAATACAACCTCCAACCTTCCAGAAATGTTGTTGCGGAAGGGAGTAAACGAAAAGCCGAGACACAGCGCAAACATGCTTCCTCAACCCCTTCAAAGGCGCAAAGGAAGGATGATGTGCAAGTCCCTCGCTCAACACACTAAGCCGATCCGTAAGCACCCGATTTCCCCTGCTCCATTGAGGAAGTTATCGAACTTCTAGACGCCCGGGTTCAAGACTTTGCGCGATCAAGCTCCCATATGTCAAGAAAGAACCAATCAAGAAGCCCTGGAAAATCCTCGTTCGCCGCTTCCATAGGTTAGTCAACCATCCCACAAGTGATTGCATAACTTTGAAGCGCATATTCAAAGAAAAGATTGAATCGGAGAACTCAACTTGGGGACTCAAGGAGTACACAGACCCTCTCCGGTCGAACCTTCACTTTCTCTCAACCACCGTCGAGAAGCGCTTTAATCCTTAATCGAGCATGTATGCGAATTGCTATACTTATCAAAAGCTCAAAGGGGAGATATATTCGCTGCGCTCAATCACATCGTGTCAGGGAAGCGTTTGTTGATTCAAGAAACATTTTCTGAGCCTCCCTCAACGATAGACAAAGAAATGTACGACTTCTCTTCTCACTACAAATCCATCTCAAGGGAAACGAGTTCATACGAGCACTGATTGATGTTGGCACCGCTGTCAATATTATTCCTCTAAAAACTCTCATAGTTGTTGGTATCACACGACAATAAGCCATTCATGCTCCAGTAACAATCACGGATCATGAAGGAACATCCAGAGATGCTTATGGCCACATCACTCTCAAGCTGAACATAAACTCAGCCTGGACAGAAACAAAAATTTTCATAATTTGGGAAGATCCAGGGTATGATATGATTCTTGGACGAACATGGATTCACGCTGGAAAGGTAACACTAACCCCTTCAGTTGCACATTTGTCTATGGAAGAAACCTCTGATTCGGAAGAAGAAAAAGAAGATAATTCACCATTCGAGCATCTGAAGGAGGTCAAAGCCCTGACAGAGCTAACGCGAAGGCCTGAAGAAGATGCAAATGCCTTCATCAAGGGATTTCGTACTCAGGCAAGTCTTATTCCCCCTCATATGTCCATATTATCAGTTATCAAACATGCCGCTTTGATTCAAAGGCTCTACTCCACCAACAACTTAGCAATTGCAAAATGCTATGAATGGATAACCTCGCCTCAACAATATTTCACTAAGTGGTTAAGCTCAGAGCTCCTTCAAATTGAACATACCATCAAAAAGTTTATTGCTGAAGATATAGCTAAGCATGACAAATAGTATCTCAAATACTCTCATCTGGATGAGTATCCATACATACCACAGCCATGGAACTCCACTACACTAAGAACTCCGAATCAACAGAAGATATTCAGGGCACGCACATTCAAGCCTAACAAATTCCAGAAAGGAGATTTGGTTCTCAAAACAACTAAGCGTAATTCCCATTCTGCAAAGAATTTCAACTGGGAAGGACCCTTCATGATCTTTAAGTCTGTTGCTGGTGGATACTACAGATTGACCAACATGGATGGAAAGGAAGGCGTGACCGTAATACATGAAAATTGGCTCAAGGCTTTTGACGCATGAGGTTTTGGATATTTGGAGTATTGGGCACAACGTCCAAAATATTTGGCATTTAGAGTTTTCTTTCATTGTATTTCAATTCCTCCAAAATGTTTGCAATACTTGCATTCAAGAATTTAAATCCAAAGAATTTATCAATCAAAATTCAGTCTACTTAAAGAAAATCTCTATCAAACCCAAAGAAAATCCTCAATCATCTACTTATTCAAAACCAATCGAAACCAGAAATAAAACCTCACATCTCTCGAGTTCAGAAGTTCAAGATATTATGAAAAGAAATCAAAGGAAATCAAAGAAAAAAAGATTTATGTTCCTCTGCATCCTTCAAGATTTGCAAAGCTACCTTCTCCATGTTCAGCTCTTCAGTCAGTCTGGCAATTTTGTCTTCCTTCTCCATCACAACATCATTGGGAAAGGGTATGTTATTCTCACATGAGTCCTTAATAGCATTCATCTTCTTACGAAGCCACTTCACATTGAAGCCAAGTCTCTCGAATTCTCCAAGTTGAACTCCCAATCAAAGAGTACATCTGGAGTCACAGTATTTATAGCTCTAGCGCATATATCGCTTACAACGCGCAAGATAACACTTACTTGCATGGTTAAAGAATAAGCACGCTTTGGGTCCCTAGTAATGACGATGTGACCGAATTTCTTCCATATTTTCTCGTACAAGTCGGCATATCCAATGAGAACGCTGAATCCACCTACTAGTTCATGATAACGGATGTGAAGCATCAAACGAAGGATCAAAACAACTCCTGCACTTGGATACTCATGCAACACTATACGGTTCTCACCATCAGGGCAGCTTCTATAATCGGGGTAACAATTTCTTCAAGATTCTCTACCGGTGTTTCGGTTTTCTTCTATCACCAAGCAAAGAATAATCTGGGTTTCCATAACTTCAGTGACAACCTTCTCATGGCCTTGAAGTTCAGGGATGGTTTTCTCTTCATCAAAAACCCTAGGGCGATCCGGATTATCCCCATTGGTTTCAACATCCTCAACTTCCATATTTGACACCTAATACGAAGATTACATGAGGTTAGAGTCGTTTAAAGCATGAAACCAAGTGAGATTATACAATACAGCATACAATCAATACCACATCATCAAAGTTCATCATTATACACTCAAGGCACGAGCAAATGGCATGAAAGTCACAAAAATACGTTTTATGGTGATCTCGTCTAAAAAACTGTACTCTACTCTGTATTAAAAGACAAACTGGGAGTAACCTACAACGAATATGAGGATGGGTCATATACCATTCTCTTCGTATGGATGTCCTCTACCACATGTCAAAATTTCATGACAATCCGATGAACGAGCAAAAAGATGTGGTCGAAACATCAGGCAACATGCAATCTGAAAAAATTCTGGAAGTCTCCTGGAAGTTTACTGTTTCGCCTTTCTCAAGTCCTAAACGCGCTCGGAATCCAAAAAGCTTCTTAACTAAAGATTGAAAATTCTCTGGGCTTGAAGATACATATGCGGATCACGAAAATCTGACATCGGACGAAGATTCTATGGCACTTATGCTAAGAGGCTGAGTTCTGAATTTTCTGGTGACGTGTTTTCGGCAAAGCTTTTCATATATTCACATGGATTCTCATTCATTCACTCATAAATCAGCGATTTCATGCTTATATGAAGAGCTTATAAGATATGTGCTTACTTGGGGGGTCCTCGAAGTGTTCAAGGAGTTGGGATTGCCCGTGTCAACATCAAGAGGTTCATCATTTTCATTCGGTTTCGAATATTTGGGACTTCCTTCGCCTCTATTCTCGGGAGATGACCGAGTATTAGCACTCTCTACCTCCACAGCAACATCCTCATGGACACATTCTCAAATAATTAGCATTTTTTCATGAGGCGTTCATGATTGGCTATGAGGAGAATACTCACTATATTTTCTTCTTCAACGCTCAAGTCGTAGACCGTCTGCCCAAAGAAGAGAGAATCAAGACCATCAATACTTGATGGAGTGAAATCCTGCAATGAGAATAGCAAAAGTCGTTTTCAAGATCCCAATCACACGGATGAGAAGAATTTATGACGAAAGAGATATCGATAAATTCACCAAACAAATCACCGGGGACTTTATGGTGTTAGGTATCATCTTATAATTCTTATTCCCGCCTTCTCCACCATGAACAAATGTCCGACCTTCCGAGAGGTTTACATCAATTCGCGGTCTTACGACCGCCCCAGTGGAAAAGAAAATTTTGATACAATAGTCAAAATACAATCATCATAATCTTATGAAGACTTTATAAAATACTTACTTGTGAACATCCCGGAGATGTTTTCCGTTTGTCGCTACTGGGAAATGCTTCAATCTTGGTCGAGTAGCAATCATCTCAGAAGAAGGAGGCTCCTTCACTAAGGGTTGATTAACTCTTACAAAATCAGATAAGCGCTTGAGTTGTTGATCCCAAAAATCTATGTAACCTGGAGTTACATATGAAACTCTTCCAGAGCTAGGAAACCAGAATTCACTTCCTTCCACATGTGTGCAGTCCAGACGAGTCATAAGTCGATGAACCGAGGGTTTTCTTCTTCGGAAAGTCGGAACACACTGATCCATACTCATTTACCGAGCCGCCCTATCAATATTGTATTCTTCTACTGAGAATTCGCCATGCATTATGGATACTAGATAACCGGGAGTACAACTTAGCATAAAAGCTCTCTCGCCTTCGTCCAAATCAGCACCATATTTCAAAGTCATGCTCTCTTCATCATTACAAGTTCTCAACTGAGAGATGTAAAGGGGAACTGATACCCATGGGCGGAAGTTGAATTCAGATTCACAATCCAGAACATCAACAAAGCGGGTCTTCAGTCGAGGTTGCTTTGTGGACCAACGCATGGTCCTGGCATTAACTTTCTCAGAGAAAACATGACGAGCATCAGTATTCAATCCTTGCAAAATGGTACGATGAATAAGTGCATAATTCTTGAAATGCTCCCACATCAAAGCTTGAAGAAACATTGTGTTAGCGTAATATTCAATCTTCATAAAACCGTTCGAGACACTAGAGTCCATGATCAAGGAATCCAAGTTGGAATACAAAGAACACAGGAACAAGCTACCTATTGGGAGTTGCTCACCCTGAGCCATCTTAATCGCAAAAGGAATCACGAACGGCTTCAACAAGTTTCCAAAGATCTTCAAATATGTCTCTGGACAGCCATAAACACAAGAAAGCAAAGAATAGATAACGTCCGTGTCAACAGGCCACTCCCGTGAGGAGTATCTCTCGGCCACCAGTAAATTAACCAATGAGCATAACAACCTTTGCTGCCAGATGCTTTGTTAATCTCATCCATTTTGGTTGTCAAGATGTTAGAGATTGCAACTTCCTCTGGTGAAGAAAGACTTTCAGGAAGATTTCCCATGATCGGAAGATGCAACAAAGCAACTACATCTTCTAAAGTAATGGTAAACTCTCCCCATCCGCATATGAAAGAGTGAGTTGGAATACACCATCGAGCAAGTAAAGCTACAATACCTCTCGCATCATGAAAAATGAACAAGTCTCCGTAAGCTTGAATAGCTCGATTACTCGTAAGGTCATACAACTTAGCTCGAACACGAGGAAAACCCAAAGATGTACCTCACCCATCCGTAAAATTTTTCCAAGGGCCGTCGAGAAAGCTTGAATTCAATGATTGATGCAAAAAATATCCTCGTTCGAGACGAACCGAATAGCCGCCCGAGGAGTCACCAGCTTTTTCTAAGTAACCTCTCCGGGGATTTATCAAGACAAAATGCTTGGATTTTGAGACGCTTTTCAGTCCCCTTGATCTATGAAGAATGCATCCTCTATGTTCTAATGTTCTTGATTCCAGGAGTTTCATCTTCACCAATGGAGGTCTCATCCATGAATGAATCATCCCTGGAGGAATCATTATCAATATGTGAGTCTTCCATGGAAGCATCATTGTCCACACACATATCATCTCTGGAAGCATCATTAACTTGAGAATCAAACATCCTTGCAAAGTAGTCAGTAATGTGCACACAATACTTCGCTTCAAAAGATACCATTCATACAAGATGCAAACGTCTACAAAATGGTAATTCTCAACTCTTACCTTTTTACGATTCCACTAGTAATGCAAGAGTTAACACTTCAAAACTTGTCGCTTCTTCAAACCTACAAAAGACGAGCATAAACTTAGATTTTCATAAAATCATGAATAATTCTACTGCGTAAGCATTAACCATGGAATTATGAAAACTAAAACATTATTTCATCATAAATAATTGTTTATTTGTAAGTAATATTACACAAAACTCAAGTTCTGACTTTAAAGAAAATAATATATATTTACATTTATATATATATATATATATAAGAAAACGTGATTCAATCACGTAAATAAATAAATAAATAAATAAATATATATATATATATATTTTGACGTGAGCAAGGCTCACGAAAATAAATTTTTGGACACTTCACGGTTTTATTAAAAAAAAAAAAAAAAAAAAATCTTTTCCTTCGTATTGTCATACGTCTTTGAAACGAAGGTTTATTTCAATTTTGTGAAAACTCACACATTATAAGATAAAGTTTTGATTTACATGAAAGCTCATAAACAAAATTTTATCACTGGACACAAGTTCACACATAAAAAAAAAAAAAAAACTCTTTCTTCGTATCATCGTCATTCTTTGAAACGAGGGTTTCACCTTTTCATGATAAAACTTTGGTTCACATGAAAGATCATAAACTTAGTTTTATCACTAAACCTAAAACTTCATATGTAAAGAAAAAATCTCTACTAGGTCAGGGATTATTAATGGGTTCTCAAACTAACGATGAAACGAACATACGTCTTCTAAAATAAGGGTTTTCAACAAAACTCACATTCATATATACACATATATATAATTTCAACATGATCAAAGCATGAACAACTCATGAACTCAGCAATTGTAAAAAAAAAAAATCACGTACCTGTCGGCGCACGGCCGAATATGGCTCTGACGGTGGTCGGATGGTGCCGTGATCAAAGAATGCTCCCATGAAAAATTCTCCCCTTTCTCCTGTGCTCTAACGTGAGGATGATGGGAGGATGAAGGTGGTGGTCGGTCGTGAAGGTGAAGTAAAAAAAAAGAAAAAGGAATTACTCCTTTTATATCAAGTTTTATTTCCAAAACCTAATTCTATAAGGATTTCCCTATTGGGCCCGGCCCGTGAATCCTAAAACGACCAAGGTCCCATCATCAAAATTAGCGGTTCAACACCAATTTATGCTCATTAAACGATGCTCTATCATGCCACTGGAATCTTCATTCAAGCAATGGTTTGCTCGTACTATCAAAATCCGGTAAGGTCTTATCTTATGACTGAGTTCAATTACTTATATCATCTGTAACCGGAAAATCACCATTCAATGCTGACTGAGGAACACGGCTTTCCTCACTAAGCAGGGGACTTAATGTAAATGGTGGATTTTCGACAAAGGCTAAAATCGTAAACCCATAATTATATGTATTCTTGATCCAAAGAATCGATGAATATTGAGGCTCATGTCTCTTATTGAAAGCATGAAAGATCATGCTATGAGAATCTCATTGAGAATACTTTGTCTCTCGTAGTATATATAGATATGTAGTCTCTCACCGAGGCAACGGCATGTCTCACAAATACCGAGAAACTTCAAGTAATTACTTCTATATAGAATCGAAAGATTAGACGGCTCCTAGACAAACTTGCCTGCTAGTATAGAGCAATAACGTCTTCAGGATGTAACAATGTTTTCCCTGACTATATGAAAGAAATATGACGCTTCAACAAGCTCATATCACTCAATTCTGAATAATTAATGCTCCTAGACGATCGTACTAGTATAGAGCCATTAATTAATTATTCTCAAAATCAATAGATTCATTAATCAATCCCCGGAAAATATTCAATATTTTCATAATATTTCGTTACTTCAATTTATGGTTCTTCCCAATGCGCAATGGCCTCTCGAGTTACCTTCGAACAAGCCCCAACCAAAATGGTGTAAATGTATTCGACAAAAAATGCATTAGAAAACACCTGAATGAATAAACAAGTATTTCAAAATACGACGAGACGATGAACCTATGCAAATAGGAAAGAAAATAATAAAATGATAGTCAAGGTGCTAGGGGACTGGCTCCTCGACCGGTCAGTCATGCCGTGACCAGTCCCACGCCCAAATTCTATATTTTGTCATATTTTATTATTTTCCTTGATCTCATGAAATCCTTTCATTCGAACAAATATCCTTTGTTTTGAGGAAATTCCTCAGTTTCATGGTGTTTCCTTTACACTGATGAAATAATATAAAATTAGGGAAAATATCGTGGGGCAATGATTATTGGCCAACCTAAAACATGTCTTGATCCCCCGTCGGCCCCACACCTCATGGTTCCTCATTATTTTATTATTATTTCCTTAATCTCATGAAAACTCCTTAATCTCATGATATTTCCTTGATCCCATGAAAAATAATATAAAATTAGGTAAACCCGTGGGACCGGGCCATAGCCGGCCGGTCATGCCCTAGCTGGCCCCACACGCCCTATTTTATTATTATTATATTTTTCATGTTTCCTTAATCCCATGAAATTCCTTGATTTCATGATGTTTTCTTCAAATTATGGGAAAATACATAAAAATATATAAAATTAAGGAAACTTGTGGGACCGGGCCCAAGCTGGCCGGTCATGCCCTAGCCGGTCCCACAAACCCCTTATTTTATCATTATTATTTTTATATTTCCTTAATTTTATGAAATTCTTTGATTTCATGATATTTCCTTCAAATTATGAAAATTCTTTCAAATCATGAAATAATACATAAAATAAGGGAAAACCCACGGGACCGGGCCCTAGCCGGCCAACCATGCTCAAGCCGGTCCCACACGCCCTTATTTTATTATTATTAATATTTTTGTTTCCTTCATCTCATGGAAACTCTTTTATTTCAACAAAAACTCCTTGGTTTTAACAAATTCCTTGGTTTTATCATATTTCCCTAAAATCATGAAAATATTATAAAATTGGGAAAAAAACGTGTGGGACCAAGCTCCTTGGCCGACCGGCCATGCCTTGGCCATGACCGGTCCCACACCTCATGATTCCTTCACCCTTTTATTATTTTTCCTTCATCTCGTGAAGTTTTGACGGTTTCATCAAAAACCCTGACTTCTTCATATTTTCTCAACTGATTGCTCAAATGCACATCTGAAAATATCAAAATTCTCAGAATAGAGATACGAACACTTTAGTGATATGAGCATGTTACCTTGACCGACCAAGGTTGGCTTTTGGCTCGCAAGGAGCCGGTCCCGCGTATTTACACCATTTGACCTAATTTGCGCAATTGCACGTAATAGGTCCAAAACTCTTCCAAATAATTCTGGATTTTCATAGAATGATCGTCAGTCGATCCTGTGACCACCTAGGGCCGATTTCATGACCCCTTGGTCGGTACATCACCTCTTCATAATTAATTAGGTTTTATTACCTAAGGTTCAGACGAGCATTATTTTAAAAAAATGATTAAGCCAAAGATTTAATCATTCTTTCATTAAATCAACTGGTCTTCGGAGACCTTGATATTTGCTCACGTGAGCATCTGGGCGCTACATGGTTGATCCATAATCCCATTTAGCCGGTCCCTCCTCGGCTCCGTGGTTAACTTTCAATAAACCATCAGTTAATCATCAATTGATCAAATTAGGGTTTTGAGTCCAAGGTTCATAATTCCATATTCAAACGCTAATAATTTTACGTTGATCCCGTGATCAACATTTTATTTATCATACTCGGTTCAATTACCAGTATCTTATTTGGTCATACTACCAATAATTCATCGAATGAGCAACATTTGATCAGATGAGCAATATTTGCTCAAACCAAGGAATATTGGTTCAACTATCAATATTCAACAATTCATCGAATGAGCAATATTTGCCATGTCAACTTATTCACACATCATATCTCCTGTCTCAACAGACATGTTCAATTCATGAGTCTCAGAACATTTCCAAATCACGTTCGACTCAACAAAACAAGGACTCGTCGTCCCATGAAGTCAGCAACTGACTAACTAAATACACGCCTGTCTTGCAGACTCCACAATCACATGAGACATCAATCGTGTTACATGGGGTATATTAACTAGGGTTTTGGTCTGGCGGTCTATGTCACGTGTGTTCAAACACACGATGGAATGTGAGCAAGTCGTGCAATCAGTTGAAGGAGTTAGCAAAGTAGTGGATGGAAAATCGACCAAGTCTCCGCACAATGAGGAACTGGTTTCAAACACGATTTCCATTTCCCCACTCCTTGACTCCATCAACTGTCACAATTTTAGCAATATAAATAATTCCACAATCATGATTGAAAGAAAACGAGAATCTCACGTCTTACGGACAACACGAGCTCAACAACTCATCAATTGAGTAACTTCAATCTTTCGAACTTATCATATTCATAATTCACAACACACCTACAATCTTCGATTACCATTGATTCCACACATTTCTCGGCTTCCCTCCTACGATATCGACCCATCCTCTCCTATGACCGAATTTACTCTGGAACGGCCATTGTCTTGGTTTAGGACGGAGTACTACAGATTGATCTCTCGAATTCAAAGCACCCCCTTCTTAAAGTGCATCTGTGTGAGGTTGAACATTTCACTCGGTTCAAGGAGTCTCCTCCGTACGGTCGTCTCCTCAATTCCATAAAAACCAAAGAAATCGTTTTGCCCCATCTACACAAGGATTCTACCCTCATAGATAAAGAACAGAGGCAACTATGGATAACCAAGAAAACATTTTATGTTCTTTATCTTCTCGGCAAGAATCATTTTCAAAGAAGACGTTCATTAATGAATAACAAGAATCTTCACCAATAAGTGAGTAATAATTTCGCAAGAATAGAGGCAATATTTCTTATTCTCATTCAAGGACGGATACTTCTTGTATTTCGAGGATTGAGTACTTCTTATACTTCTTCAAGGATACTTCATACTTCGCATACTTCAAGAGATGATACTTCTTATTTACTTCGTAAAGCTCCGGAACTTCACAAAAGAATAGAGGCAAGTACGTACTTCTCAAGTCCAAAGATTCTTTCGCTCGTTCCTTCATCAACAAAGGTCAAAGATTACTACAAAAACGAATTTTTTCTTAAAGACCGCTCTTCAAGCAATATTCAAGAAAAAAGAAGCAAGATGTAGGACCAGAATCTCGCAAAAACAGAACCATTTACAACACATTGCGAAGGCGTCGCAGGTTGATTACAGAAACGACGTGAATGATGGCGTCGGTAGAAAAATAAGAAACATGTGAAGATCTTGCGAGATTTAAGAATGTTGCGAAATAAACACTTGTATGCTTGCGATAGTCTCGCAAACCAGATCCGAAAATAAAGATTAGATTAGCTGTCACCCACTATGTAAATACCTATATAAAGAGGAGAGCATGAGAGAGAAAAGGAGAGATAATTTTGGTAAGAGAGATAGAGAGATTTTTGAGATAGATATTTTTAGAGAGAGATTATTATTTTCTTTATCATCTTCTTCCCCTAAAACTAGACTTAGAGCTCCAAATACTCATTAATGGAGTCCCGATGTAATACTTATGTAATTTCAATAATCATAGTGAAGAATCCTAACCACGTGGATGTAGATCACATTGATCGAACCACGTAAATTCTTGTGTCTCCATTTATAATTTTAGTACTTTTATCTTTATTTTCATATCAAATAAGTTTAGATCTAGAAATTATTATCATGATATCATAAGGGGTGTGTTGTGGGATTTCCTGTAACTACATTATGGATTTCAATGATGTATCCTACTAAGTTTGAAGTCAGAACCCTCCCGGAGCTTCTTGGTTCAGAGTTTGTATGTCGTTATACCATATTTGAAGTTCAAATCGACACTGAGCTTCATATTTATCGATTTCAATGATGTATCCGGCTAAGTTTGAAGTCGGAACCCTTCCAAAGCTTCTTGGTTCACAGTTTGTATGACGTTATACCACATTTGAAGTTTGAATCGACACTGAGCTTCATATTTATCGATTTCGATGATGTATCATGTTAAGTTTGGAGTTAGAACCCTCCCTGAGTTCTGCATTTAGTTCCTCCACATTTGAAGTTCGAATCAACACTTTATCGAAAGCAAACTAAGAATCAACTATTTATCGATTTCAATGATGTATCATGCTAATTTTGAAGTTATAACCCTCCCGGAGCTTCTTGGTTCACGCGCTGCATAACTATTCAATCTCGTTGTATGTCATTGTAGTAGTTTCCCCGCGTTTCCCCTCAGCAGTTTATCGAAATCCCACACTACACCCCTCACAAGAATTCATACAATCAAGTCATTTTAAGATGAACAATCATAATCTTTATTGATTAATCTCACAAATTTTACAAGAAAGGAAAGAAATCAAACTAAGAATTTTACAACTGCTTTGAACTTTGTCTCTCCTAAAGACTTGCTCTACACTCGAAAAAGATCTCCCTCTTCCTTACGCCTATTCGACTTTAATATAGGGCATTACATAATGGATGACAAATTAATCATGCCCTTTAATTTCGATTTGCGATATTCTGCAAGAGTTGTATTGTTAATCTTCGCAAACACTCTAAACATCGCAGGTTATCAAGTTGAAAAATTGTTAAGACTCCAATGAATCTTCTGACCATGATTCCAATCGCTCTCTCGCTACATGTCATTGCTCAAGATCTTCTCGTATTCTTTCCAAGGAACGGGAGACAAGCCCTTAGCTTCTCTTTCGCGGACTCTCGCAAACGGTGCCCCACTTACCGGAGGGCAAAATGATTCTTTCAATGGAGTCTCTACCCCCTGCGTCAAAAAATTCATACAATCAAGTCATTTTAGATCTTGAACGCAATCTTGATAATCTTTATTGATTAATCTCTTCAGAGGGTAAGGAACTTTACGGTATAATATTTGCCTTAAATTTTTATTTCTTACAATACATTTCCGCCTATGGATAATAATCTTCTTTCTACCATCTCAACACTTCTTTAAGTAGTTCTTCTAAATGTAATTAACTTTGTCTCTATCGCTAAGATCGACTCTTCTCGAAAGAAATCAAAATTTGATCTCCCGCATTGCTGGAACAATGGTGCTCAAGCATTAGCAACATTTCAAAATCTCTTCTTGCCTATTCGACTCTTAATATTCGTTCGCTCCTTGTTATAAATAATGGATGAATTCATAATGGATGTTAGTCTTCATAATGGATATCGTACTTGTTGTTTCTTATTTATGCATAGATGAGGCTCTCGCAAGAGTTTTCCAAAATGTGAACAAATTAATCTTCAAGCAATATTCAAAATCAAGAAACAATTCCAATATCCGTACATTTCGTATATCCTTGGATTTTTCTCCTCAATTCACCTCAATCCCCCTTTTGGTAGTTCTTCCTTGATTATTGATGTATAATTCTTCCATCGAAGATGAATCTATTTCATCTTTTCCATTCCCATACTTGTTAATGGAAGATTTTAGTCTTTTTGTCATAAGACTTTCTCTTTTTCGCCGCGACAAGATGCAGCCGCCCACTCGTATTTTGCCTTATCATTTTAAGATGTCATTTTCATCGCTAGATTTCACTGCTGTTTGAGTTCGATTTCATATGTCATTGAGTCATCACACTTTTCTCATGTTTCTACCATCGTCATCCGTTACGTCATTCTTCAAATCATCTGTGACGCTCGCAATGTGTTGTTAATCAAACTTCGCAAATGTGTCTTTCTTGCGATATTCTGGTCCTACATCTTGCCTCTTCTTATGTCTTCTCTACGAAGGGGAGAATGTCATGAGAAACCATTCTTCAAAATGCCGCAACTGTTCATCTTTTCATATTCTTTTGTACTGACACGATTCTGTATTTCGCGTGAACTTTATTCCACGTATCCCCTCTTCTATTCATCTCTTGACACGTGTTTTTCAACTGCTGCTTATTAACCGCTCACGTCTACTCCTCGCATTAAATGCACTTATCTTCTCAAGAATTTCTAATCTCTATATATATTCTTCTTATTCCTCTCTTCTCTTCTTTTTACTTTCTCTCTTACTTTCTCTGCAACTTGGCTTCATTGTTCTTCCGTAACTTCTGCTCTTACTACAGTAATTTTTCTTAATTCTTTTTCTTTCAATTTTTATTCTCTTCTTTATTCCCATACTAAAAATGCCTCCAGCTGGTCGTAAGAATGAAGTTGCTCTTGAAGAGATTCGAAAGGAATTTCGAACCAAAGGTTTTACTTTATCTCCCGTTCCTGGTCAAAACCCTAAATCAAATCTTTCTGCCAGGTTATTTTCTGATCATCCTTGCAATCATGGAAAGATCATAATCTCGCTAGGTCAACTGCTCGCTGGTCTTCCTGTTCCCCTTTATGATCCTGAGCTTCCCTTATTCTATGAAATACTTTCTCATGCGAAATTCTCGCGAGCAGTATATCAATTGAATGGAGACTGCATTCGCCTAATGCTCGAGTTTGCGAATCGTGGTGCTGGTAAGGGATCTCTTTATCAAAAGTTAAAAATCCTAAATTCGCTGGAGTTGAAATTGTTCCTGCGAAGTATACTGTAGAAAACTTCTTTGCGAATTATGAGATAATTCCTATGAAGAAAGATAGTACTTGCTGGGGCGTTCGCTTAAAGAAGAAAGATGATGTTGCTGATGACAAAACTTATGCAAGACATTGATTGGCATCCTGGCAATAATATGATAAGTGATGTATCTTTCCCTTAATCCTAGAGGGTCCGTATATCTCTGGATCTCATGTTTTTCCTGCGAATCTCGCAGCTTACCAACCATGGGTATTTAAATGGCCCGAGAGGGAAGCAGAGGTATATTTCCACGCTTTGCTTGAGTTATTATTCTTTTCACTCTCATATGTAATTTTGCTGACTACTCTAATATTTTCGTGTACTTGCGAAATTATCAGATTGAAAGCAAGCTATGACAAGACTGGGAAAGTCAGTACTTTATCAGCTCTTCGATCAATCACAGAAGATGTAGGATCATATATCGCAACACCAAGACCCTTGCGAAATCCATAAACGACACATTGCGAAGATATCGCAGATTGGTAATAAAAATGACGCAATGGATGACGAAATGTAACACCCCGTGTTTTTAGCATGGCGCATGCTAAAAGATGCGCCATTTGCTTGTGATGAAGCTTCATCCAACAACTTCCTTTGCATGGTGAGATGCATATAGCCCTGGGCCATATCTGGTGCCAAGTAAGGCACATCGCATATGCATATTGGCTAAGGCCAATATGGCATTGGTTGGAAGTTACATTGGCCAAGATCCAATCCTGCATCAAATGATGCATTAGGTCAGTTGGGTAGATGACCTTGAAATTGTACAACCAACATGGCTGGACAACGAGTTGGATATGTACGGCCAACATGGCCGGACATCGGGTTGGCAGTGGACGGCCAACATGGCCGGACATCGGGTTGGCAGTGGACGGCCAACACGGACAGTGGAACTGGCATGTGAGCCACGATTGAATGTACAGCCATCTTGGCCGGTCATTCAGAAATTCATGGCAACGGCCATGAATAGTGAAGCAAGCATGTCAATATGCTCCCCTTTCCATACTTGTAGAAATTCCATTAAGATATATATAGGGAGGGGTAGTTGGTTGAAGGTGCATATGCGGACTATGTACCAAGTTAGCTTCATAGCTAAGTTTAAGAGTATAAATGATGCCTAAGGCTCATTTATAGTTGTGTAGCCTCGCGAAGAGGGCATTTGGTGCTTAGGCATCGTTATGCCATGTTGCGGACCGAACATGTATCACTTGGATGCATTTTGACGGAAAAGCCTATACGGACTAGGCCATTACCACTATTGCTTGGCCACGGCCTAGCAAACGAGTTGGAATGAGTTGCTTGTACCTTCGAGGATGAACCACGGTCTATGCTTGATCCCTTTAGAGTAGGGAAGGGTACGTAGGCAGCCGCAATGAGTTGCAGCATTGCCGATCCAAAGACGTTGTCGCTCATATCATCTAACTGTGAGATGATTGCGATATTCTGGCCTCTCATATCATCTGGCTCGGTAGCTCGACGCAAGATATGATTGTGGCCAAACTTGATGAGGCAAGTTGCATTCCATTCACTGGATGCTCATACTTCCTATCAAGGCGTTCGACATAGGCTAAAAACCCGAGTGTCGTAATTTAGCTCAAGAGGAGTCCATTTTGATGGGAAACGGCCCAAAGATCAAGAATTTAGCCAAATTCCATCGTTAGGGCCTCAAAAGGCCATTTTTGCCGTATTAAGAAAGTTTTTTCTTTCTTAATAAACCCTTTGCGGAACAAGGGTAAGTTGGAATGGTGTGGAAGCTAAGTTAGCTGCATCATGCTCCATGAGCATGCTTGTAAGGGCAAATGAACGTGCATTTTCCTAGCTCTAAGGCCCGGATCGTAGCATCATCATGGCGCATCGGGGAAGTTACGGCCTGCGGGGCAACGCGCCAAAGGCGTAATTTTCCGGTCCGTCACACGAAAGCTTGAACACAAGAAAGATGTGAAGACCTAGCGAGATTTAGGAGTGTTGCGAGATTTAACATTTGAATACTTGCGAGAGTGTTGCAAGTCAGATCCGAAAATAAAGGACAGCTTAGCTGTCGTCCACTATGTAATGTCCTATATAAAGGGCCGAACATGCTTAAGAAATGAGAGATCTTTTTAGAGTGGAGAGAAAGTTTAGAGGAGAGAGAAAGTCTAGAGTAGCAATTATATTCTTGATTTCATTTCCTTCTTGTAAAATTTCAAACTGAATTAATAAAGAGATTGATTGTTGATCTTAAAGATGTATTGAATATTAAGAATTCTTGTGAGGTGTGTATTGTAGGATTTCATGCAATTACATATGGCGCTAGAAATAGGGATTGAAGATTGATATTGTGATTGGAAAGAATTTGGAATAGTAGATAAAGAATTTCATATAATTTTCAACAATTCACTAAGATTGAAAAATGGCTAGAAGAAGACATGCATCAAAACAACCAACAACTGTTAGAAGGAGTAGGAGACTTGCCGGAGAAGGGAGAGACGAAATAGAGGAATCTTCAAGAATGAATACAAGGAACAATGGAGAAAATCGAGTTCAACCGCCAATTCAACGTACACCAATACAAAATAGAACTGTGGATTATAACAGAGTGAGTATACATACTTGGAGGTCAGATTCTGTAGATGAAATGGGAGAAGAGCAGCAATTATGAGGCAATGGACAAGAGGAGAGAGACCAAGAAGTAATTGGAGGAATAGTTCATGGAAATGAAGAGATTGCAACATTAAAAGCATTGAGGCAAACAATACATGAAGAAAGGCGGTTAGAAGCAGAAGAGCATGCGAATCTGACAAGGCAAAATCATGAGTTGAGGATGGAAAACATGAGATTACAAAATAGAAGGTCAAGAAGCACTACAAGATCAAGTTCAAGATCAGTTAGAGAAGAAATAAGACAAAATTTGCCTATAGAAAATGCTAATGAAGAAACTCGAGAGGGAATACAAAATCCAGGCAAAGAACGTCGCGAAGGAAGAGAAATAATGGAAGATCGTTATATCCAACGTCTTTGAAACTCTTCAAAACGGGCAAAATGATAGAAATCAGGGAAATAGACACCGTCAGGGGTGAAATAATCAAGATGGCGAAGAAAATCAGGAAGAAGGAAGGAGAATATTACATGGGAGAGAAATACAAAGAAATGAACAAATAATTGAAGATGAAATTGAAAGACACTATACTAAACAAGCACATCTAGCTCGCGAGAGGGAAAGACTATGAGCAGAAGTGGAGGAACAAGAACTACAAGAGGCAATTCGACAGAACAATCATGATAATCGAGAAAGGAGGCGTGAGCGAAATCGCAATAATGTTAATATCAATGAAGAATATGATAGAGTACAAAGGAGAACAGAAAGGCGGCAAAGAGGAGAAAATGAAAGATATAACGGTGTGCGAATTCATGAAAGAAGTGAAAGAGAAGATCGCAGAGAAAGACGAGAAGAAAATGATGAACAAGAAAGTCAAAACAGACATGAACGCAGAAAAAGAGAGGCGGAGTTAAAAAGACCAATGGATCCAAATTCTGGTATAAATGAACAAATTTTGAGAGAGTTATCGGAAATGATAGGAATGATAAATAATAAAAGAGAAAGAGGTAAGAGACAACGGATGAAGCCCTAGAGGAAGTCATGAAAACTCCATTCACACAAGAAGTACAATTAGGAGGAATACCCCCAAAGTGCAATTTACTGCGTTAACCAAAGATTTTCAATGGAACAACTTGTGCAAGACAACACATCAAAGCTTATGTGAGATGTATGTTACAATGGGAGAATCATGATGCAATATTGTGCAAATATTTTGCATCAAGTTTAACAGGAGAGGCCTTAAAATGGTTTGAAGGTTTGCCAAAGAATACTATAACATCTTTCAACCATTTACAAGCTATATTTTTAGGGGCGTATATAAGTAACAATTCCTCGCGACCTGGCATTGAAGATGTATTTGGGTTGAAGCAAAGGGTTGGCGAAAGTTTGAAGCATCTAACTATGAGGTGGAAGACAATGTGTAGTGATATGGCTGGTCGTGTGGATGAAAGATATCTCATTTTGTCATTTATCAACGCTATGTTCGCAACCAATCTGTTATACATTCAAATTTTCAGAATTAAGAATACGATGACAATGACTGAGTTGCGAGAACTTCAGGAGGAGTATATTGCTCTTGAGGAAAAGCAAAATGAGATGGAATCATACCCCATTGCGAACACAAGTTCAAAAGCAGTGAATGCAAGCTTGTTACCTAAGTTGATAAATACAGTGGCGAGCACCTTCGCAAGGGCAACAAGAGAGGATAATGGGTGATAATCAGCAAAAGCTAGTAGCTATGGGGAGTCGTGATCAAGTAGAATTCGAGAGAGATAGAAACTTTTATAGACGTGGTGGAAATAACAAAATCCAAAGACTTGATCAGCCGCAAGAAACTTATGGAGGTCAGAGGCAAAACTATCACAGAGGACAGCGAAATCACAAGATAATATGGGAAGAAATCAAAATGCCACCTTTGAATGCTAGTGTGGAGAAGATATGGGAAGCTATAATCCTAATGGAAAACATACCCACACCATGGAACATGGGGAGTGAACCACCTCCAAACTACAAAAGTAATGAATTTTGCTCTTATCATCATTTCCATGGACATACAATAAATGACTGCAGAAACATAAAGAGAATCATTCTCAGGATGATAGATCAAGGAAAATTAAACCACTTTCTAGTAGGACAAACGCAAACTCAAGCATTACCACCTCCTCCAGATATTCGCAAGGCAAACACAGCAAAAGAAAGAGAAACATTTGTGATTGAAGTTGGCGCAAAGACAAAAAATCTGTTTTGTAACTCTATCGTACACTCATACAAGACAATTGAAGATTTTCACGATAACACTCTCAAACAGGGTTTTCGCAAGAGATGCCGATGATAGAGAAATAATGAACATTGCGAAGACATCGCCACCGGAAGAATGGCAAAAGCAGACTATCTCTTTTACCGCAGAAGAAGTACCTTAGGGTGGAGAAATGCATGACAACCCATTAGTGGTAAGATTGGAGATTAACCCAAAACCTAGTGAGGATGAAGATGATGACGCTGAGAATTCATGGGCAATCAACAGAATTTTGATCGATACTGGAAGTTCTGTGAATATCCTTTTTCATCACACTTATAAAACTATGGGAGGGAAATATGAAGATCTAATACCTTCAACTTACAAAATCTATGGTTTTAACGGTACTTCAAATAAGCCTAAAGGAGAAGCTCATATGCGAATTCCACTGAAAGGATTATCCTCTGAAATTTTATTCTGTGTAGTTGATGTGGAATCACCATACAACGCATTGATTGGACGACCTTGGTTACATGAGATTTTAGGTGTGGCATCGACTTTCCATCAATGTATCAAGTTCCCTCATCCCACTGGTATTGGCATCATAAAAGGAGATTGGGTTGAAGGAAAGAAGTGTTATGAAATAGATATAGAATCTTGCGAAGAAAGAGCTGCGAAGAAGAAGAATTGGAAACACAACATCAAAGAAAAACAAAAAGGTGAAAGATTGATGGTAGATGTAATAGAACAGAGAGAAGAAGAAATGTTGCGAAACCAATATATGATGAAGATAAGAAGTGGCGAAGGCTTCGTAACAGACAAGAAAATGACAGAAAAATTCAAAAATGCAGAGGCAGAAAGTAGCAGAAGTAAGAGACTTAAAGAATGAATGTACTTGTTGACTGCCGAAGTAGAAATTGGGAGGTGAAAGAAAAATGTATGATTGGTTTGATCGTGAAAAAAAAAAATTATTACTGTGAATAACAAAGATGAGATTGCGAAAGAGAACTGATATGCAGAAGAAGAAAATATATTTTATGAATGATAAAGATGAGATTGCGAAATTACAAAAGAGCTTATATGCAGAAGAATCAACAAAATAATCAGACAGAGGCGAACCTACTATGGCGTACACCCTAGTTCGCGAAATCAAAATTTCGCAAGAGGCAAATGTAAGACCTAAAGTGCGTCATAGAAGGGGGTACCTATTGCATGGCTCAGGAAAAGGTTACACCGCACCTGGAACCTAAGTCATGGAGAATTGGGGTCAATAAAGCCCATCCAGGAGAGGTACCTTGGATTTTACACTAAGCTTATGACTTAGATTGGACGACCGAGGGTCTCTTCTAAGGAGTCACCATTTGACCAAGGCGCCGAGGTACACGGTTGAGCCAAGAGTGCCTGGGGCATTTGAAGTGTCTCGGCCATTCTTGGCAAGTCTTAGCTTATGCTGCACTCGGCAAGAAAACTCCACTTAGGGTGCGATCTCGTATCCATAAGCCATATAGGCAAAAGGGATAATAGGTCACAAAACAACCGGTTGTTGTTAAGACCGGATGGGAGGAGCTAGCCTTGTATGGGAGAAGTACGCCTCCTTGAAGGGGCAACCAGGGGGAAGATAAGGGCCGCACCCTCCATTAGGGAGCTGATAAGTGTCTTAAGACGCAAATGTCATGAGGCTTTATTTTCGCAAGGAAATTTAGGCTTCTCATATTTGTGCGACAATCCTGAAGAGGCAATAATACAAAAGACAAAGATAAGACGAGATCAATGGGTCAGTACATGAAAGTGTAAGGACGTCCTGCGATTTCGTCGCAAGACGGCAATGTCATGGGGCTTTATTTTCGCAAGAATTTTTAGGCCTGTCATATTGTCGCAACAAAAATTTCAAAGATTAGAGTTAAGGCAAGATCAATGGGTTTTTGCATGCAAATGCAAAGACGTCCTGCGATATTGTCGCAATGACAAGAGGTGGCGCAATAAGACCTTTAACTAGGAAGGCAAGATAATACCACATAAGAGAAAAAGAAAAAAGGAAATCTTGGAAGAAACCAAGATTTCCTTACTTGCGAAAATTCAGCGGCAACAGCTGCGAGATTGAGGCATGAATACATATCATTATTCGAAAGTAACTTGCTCAATCTTTCATTTGAATGCAAATAACAGAGGCAAGTATGGGAATGTATAGAATAAAAACATGTTATTTGTCTTCATATGATAGATTTACGCACTCATAAAATGAAAGGTTGATAATATATTGATTAAGTATATTGTAGTTGCAGGATTTCCCACACTACACCCCTCACTCAAATCTGTTTAATCAATCCATTTGGAGATGAACAATGATGTGTTTTATTAATTGTTTCTTGAAAGGTTTACAAAGAAATGTAAAGCAAAGCTAAAGGAATTACAATCTCTTTTCCTTTCTCTCCTAATGACTTGTTTCACAATTCAAAAGACCTCTCTCACAACAGACTTACTCGACCCTTTATATAGGGTATTACATAGTGGGTGACACTATCATCCCTTATTTTCGAAGCGTCTCGCGAATGCTCGCGGATGTATAACTGTTTGCCTTAGCGACACTCTTAAATCTCGCCAAGTTTTCACACTTTCCTCATGTTCTAACTGTCGTCATTTATTACGTCGTTTATTTACCTCCATGCGACTCCTTCGCGATGCAGTTGTTTATTAATCTCGCGAAGTATTAGTGTTGCGATATTCTGGTCCTACATCTTGCCTCTTCTCATGTCTTCTCTGCGAAGAAGAGAATGTCATGAGAACCAATGTTTTAAAGTGCCATGCAATCGCTTATCTTTATCTTGCGATTGTTCATTTTCACTTGTTTTGTTTATGTACGGAATTTATTACAGGTGTTTCAACTTCCATTCTTTTCTTGACACGTCTCTCTCAACCGATTATTCTTAACCATTCACGTCCCATCTCACATTAAATGCATTTGTTTTCTCGAGAACTCTCTTCTCTATATATAGTTTTCTCCTTTTTCTCTTCTTCTCTTTATTTTCCCTCTGTAACTTTTCTTCACCTTTCTCCTTCCGCAATTTGCGCTTCTGCTACTGCTTCCTTTTCAATTCTTCACTTTTCCTTTCATTCCCTATACTCTGATAATGGCTTCACTTGGTCGTACATACGCTCCTCATTTTACTGATGTTCAAAAGAAATTACAGGAAAAGGGTTTCACTTTATCTACCATTCCACATCAAGAATCCTCATCTATGCTTTGAAAATTGTTTTCCGATCATCAATGTGATGATCGAAAATTATAGTCTCGCTTAGGTCAACTCCTCGCAGGCTCCCCATTCCTTTGTATAATCCCGAAATACCATTATTTTATGAGATTCTTGCTCACGAAAATTCTCGCGGGCTATTTATCAATTGAACGGCGATTGTATTCGCCCGATGCTTGAATTCGCCTCGTGGTGCCGGTAAAGGATCTTTATATCCCACGACAATGTTAGAAATCCCCAATTTGCGAATTTACCAATAGTTGCCGAGAAGTATACTGTGGATAATTTCTTTGCAAATTATTCATCATAACTATGAGAAACGATAAATCTCACTGGGGTGTTCGATTGAAGAAAAATGATAACGTTGATGCGACAAATTGCTTATGCATGATATTGACTCGGCATTCGGGTAAAAATAATATCCCTCGCTACTCCAAAGATGAAAAGTGGTGGGTTGTACCTCTCCTTCGAGTGGACCTTATATCGCAGAGCTCACATGCACTCCCAAAGAAATCTCGCGAATTATCATCCTTGGGAGTTTAAGTGGCCCGAGAAGACAAAAGAGGTATATACATATCATTCATTTTAGATTTGCTTTGCTATGTCTTCCATTTCTTTCCTTCATTAACTTTTTAGAAAATTTTTAGATCACGAATGAGAAAGAAATACAAAGAGAATCCTCACCAAATATCCCGACGATACTTGATCACTCACGGATGAAGTAAGAAACATTTTCTTTTGTTATTTTAAACAATATTGTTGCCTCTGTTTCTTATCTTTATTCGTGTGTGAAGATTGGTGTTGAAGAAGTTGAAACTGCAAAAATTAATGATGGAGAAGTCAAGTGCGAAGGCTAAAGGCAAGAATAAGGCCATTTCTCGCAAGGATAAATCTTCGGCCCATCCTCCAAAAGACGAAGACTCCAACCTCCTTCACATTCTAACTCCCAATCTAGCGAGAATTCGGAAGATGAAAATGATATTGGCACCTCTTCTCGCTAAGGGAAGTCATTCGATACTTCGCTATGACGCTTTTATCTAATGTCTTTACCGATTCTATGCAAGGTTTTGGCGATAGCAACTTGTCTCGCTACTTGCGAAACTATCGCTAAGATTTGTGATGCCCCATTGTTGGAGGATATCGAGTCTTTTCGCGGAGTTTCTCGAACAATAACACCCAGCCTTTTAAATGCTCTCAATGCTTTGGTATGTTCATACCTCTTTACCTCTTTGTAACTCTGCTCTTATCTTTAATTATTTCTCTATTTTCTTTTACAGTCTGGGAGAGCGCTTTGTTGCTTTGCCTCGGACCTTGAGAGAAGACGCAACAACCTTGAAAAGAAGAACTTGCAATTGAACAAGAGGATTCGAGAACTAGAAGTTGGGGTGCGTCATCTCGCGAGAAGGATGAAACGGATTAAACAACCGGAGGCTGAGCTTACTTCTCAACAAAATAGAGTATCTACTCTTGAAAGTGCAAATCAAATGACTTTATGGTATAGCAATCTTTATTCCTCAGATTTCTTTCATTTTATCATTTACTTTTCTTTGCACGACTTACTATTTTCGCAGAGACATATATAATCTCTCTCGAAGAGTCCATTCTTCTTCATTCATTTCCCGAGCCCATGGATGATGATGTACTCCTTGCTCGCCTCAATGAATCTCTAAGTAGTTCTTCAAATGATGCTAACCTTCTTTCATTAAAGGATCTTCAATCCAAACATCATCTCTTAAAAATCGAGCTTAGATCTAGTTTAAGTTTGGCTAATCTTTTTAAACGAAAGTATGTTGATTCCAAGAAGAAAACCAAAACTTTAAGGAAGAAATTTAGTGATCTCATAGATGAGAAAGATCGCATTACTAATAGAGGTGCACAAGCATTAGCAAAATTTCAAAAATCTCTCCTTGATGTGCAAATTGAGCGAGATGAACTCCTTCGTCAAAATACCATGCTTAGCGAGCGAGAAGACCAAATTCGTTCACTTTTTGTCATAAATAATGATGATGAATTTGCCTAGGCTGCGAAGGTTTTAGATAATGCTAGAAATAACTTAGGTGTTGATGTTAGTCTTCGCACCGAGCAAACTACCTTAATCAAGGATATGATCTTTGAAAGAGAAGGTTGTTTGTCATACTTCTTCACTTTTCTGTTCTTATTCTTTTTGTACTATTAACATTAATTCATTTCCTCATGTTTTCAGAATCTGAAAAGAGACTTCAGACTAGAATTGGAGAGCTTGAAACCGAAAAAGAACAACTCGCGATGGATCTCTTCCCGCGAGAATAAATATTCTAAACTCACGCAAAGAATTCCAAACTACGGTGGCAAATTTTAATAATGATGTTGTTCGTTTTCGTAATCAAGCTACGGAGATAGTTTGTAATGATCACAACATTCCTCTTCATTCATATCCTTTTCTCTGTTGAAGAAGTTCCCGAGAACTTGCCCTGTCTCGATGTTTCGATAGTGAAGCTAATGAAGAAGAAGAAGAATCTCGCGCCGAGAGTGATGGAACCTCGAGAATCGAGATGAAGAAGAAGAACCAAAAAAGAAATAATTTCTCTTTCTTCTTTGATTTCTTGTAATATCTTCGACTATTGAATGTAAATTTCAACTTTTGCTTCCTTTGTTCAGATATATTAATCAAACAACCCTTCTTTGTAATTATAACTTCACACTTGCCTCTGTCCATAAGATATAATCAACTTCGCGAGTTAAATATAATCATTCTTGCCTCTGTCCATAAGACGCGAGTTAAATATAATCATTCTCGCGAGATATAAATATATATATATATATATATATATTTTGAACATTAAATATTATCACTGCGACAAGATCGTTAGATATCTTCATGGATTTAGAAATCTATTGATCTTGCCTTATCATTATTTGTGTGGTCTTATTATGCCTTCCTAAGTAAAGGTCTTATTTTGCCACTCCTCATTGCGACAAGGTCGCAGGACGTCTTTACATTTTCATGTAATGACCCATTGATCTTGTCTTATCGTTTCTTAAGTATTTTTGCCTCTGAGATCATTGCACAAATATGACAAGCCTTAATTCTCTTGCGAGAATAAAGCCTCATGACATTTGCGTCTTTTGACACTTATCGGCTCCCTAATGGAGGGTGCCGCCCTTATCTTCTCCCCTGGTTGCCCCTTCAAGGAGGCGTACATCGGCCATACAAGACTAGCTCCTCCCATCCTGGTCTTAACAACAACCGGTTGTTTTCGCAGCCTCTTATCCCTTATACCTATATGGTTTATGGTTACGAGACCGCACCCTAAGTGGAGTTTTCTTCGGGCCGAGTGCGGATGTGCCAAGACTTGTCAAGAGTGGTAAGGAAGTTTCATGCTCCCCACACTCTTGACTCAACCGTGTACCTCGGCGCCTTGGTCATACACTGACTCCTTGGAAGAGACCCTTGGGCGTCCAACCAGGGTATAACCTTATATATATATAGTTGGAAATCCAAGGTATCTCCCCCGGATAGGCTTTCATGGGCCCCAAATCTCCATGACCCAGGTTTCGGGAGCGGTGTAACCTTCCACCTGAGCCATGTTAAGAGATACCCCCTTATATGACGTACTTTAGGTCTTACATTTGCCTCTTGCGAAATATCATTCGCGAACTAGGGTGTACGCCATAAAGGTTTGTCCCATTCATTCACTCATTCATTTTATCAATTTATTCAATCATGTGTCTGCGAAAGTATCGCATAATCTCAGTTCCATTATTCAATAGATTTGTATACATTCTTCATAGCGAGATTCTCGCACAATTTTTCCGCAACCATCATCTCTGCCTCTTATCCTTATCATGCTTTCATCACTAAGTTGTTATCTTTTCTCGCAATTATTCATTTTTTACACCTTTTATTCTTACTTCCTTCTCGCCTCCGCATCACCCACCATTTCAATGTCTCCTTTGCATCATGATACTCGGTTTCTTTTGTGCATTCACTTCATAAAGATCTCTTCTTCTTTTATTTCTATGGCATCTACCATTAGTCTTTCTTTTCTTTGTTCATCCTGTACATTCTTCCTCCAACCTTTCTTTTTTGCTGTTCTCTCTTCGCAGCTTTCTACATCCACTTCATAACATTTTTGCCCCTCTATCCAATCTCCTTTTATAATTCCGACACCGCTAGGATGTGGAAACTTTATGCACTGATGGTATGTCGATGCTATCCCCAGAATTTGATGAAGCCATGGTCTTCCAATCAATGCATTGTAGGGAGATTCTACATCAACTACACAAAACAAAATATCAGTCGATAACCCTTGCAAGGGTATCCTCATGTGCACTTCTCCTTTGGGCTTGTTCGCGGTACCGTTGAAACCATATATTTTGTATGTTGAAGGGATCAAGTCTTCGTCTCTTCCTCCCATGGTTTTGTAAGTATGGCGAAAAAGAATGTTGATCGAACGCCGGTATCAATCAATATTCTATTGATTGCCCAACAACTTTCCGCTTCATCATCTTCGCCATCAATGGGTTTTGGATTAATTTCCAGCTTCACAACCAGTGGGCTATCATGTATTTCTCTTCCTTTGGGTACTTCTTCAGCCGAGAAAGAAATAATCTGCAGTTGCCACTCTTTTAGCTGCGATATCTTCGCAACATTCATCACTTCTTTATCATCAGCATCCCTCGCGAAAACTCTACTAAGTACATTGTCATGAAAATCTTCAATAGTGCGGTATGAGTGTACGATAGAGTTGCAAAACAGATTTTTAGCCTTTGTCCCAACTTCTATAACAAATGTTTCTTTTCCCTTTGCCGGTGGGGGGAAATGTTGAACTTTCTCTTCTTTTTTAAAAAGTGATTTAGCTTTCCTTGAGCAATCATTCTTAGGATAATTCTCTTGATGTTTCTGCAGTCATTTGTTAAGTGCCCATGAAAGCGGTGGTAAGAACAAGACTCGTGACTTCTATCTCCAGTGGTGGTTCACTTCCCATGTTCCATGGTGCAGTATGTTTTCCATCAAAAGAATTGCTTCCCATATTTTTTCCACACCGGCGTTCAATGGCGGCATTTTAATTTCCTCCCACACTACTCGTGACTTCGCCACTTGCCCTTTATGATAATTCTGCCCTCGACCTCAGTCCGTAGGTCTCTTTGCAATTATACCTTTGACCTCCATAGGTTTCTTGTGGTTGATCAAGCCTTTGAATTTTATTGTTTCCGCCACGGTTGTAGAAATTTCTTTCTCTTTCAAACTCTTCCTGATCGCGACTTCCCATAGCCACTAACTTTGGTTCTATATCAACTGCTTTTCTTTCCTGTTGACCTTGTGATGTGCTCGCCACTGTGTGTACAAGTTGAGGTAATAAACTTCCATTCGCGATGCTAGAATTTGTGTTCGCCACTGGATAAGATTCCATCTCGTTCTGTCTTTCTTCCAAAGTGATGTATTCTTCCTCGAGTTCTCGATTCACCATTGTAATCGTATTCTTGACTCTAAAACCCGAACATACAATAGATTGGTTGCGAACATAGCATTTATGAATGACAAGATGAGGTATCTTTCATCTACCTTTCCGGCCATCTCGCCGCACATCGTCTTCCATCTCGATGCTTAGATGTCTCAAACTCTCGCCAACTCTTTGTTTTAGCCCAAATACATCTTCAATACCAGTCGCGAAGAATTGTTACTTATATACGCCCCTAAGAATATAGCACGTAAATGATTAAATGATGTGATTGTATTCCTTGGTAAACCCTCGAACCATTTCAACGCTTCTCCCGTTAAACTCGACGCGAAGTATTTGCACAATATAGCGTCATGATTTTCCCATTGTAGCATACATCTCACGTAAGCCTTGATGTGTTGTCTTGCACAAAGTTGACCCATCAAAAATGCTAGTTAGTGCTTTGGTAAGTTGCATTTTGGGGGTATTCCTCCTAATCGCACTTCTAGTGTAAAAGGATTTTTCGCAACCTCTCCGATAGCTTCATCTAACCGCCTTCTCCCTCCTCCTTCTCTTCGTTGTTCAATATTCCTCTCATCTCTCGCCAATTCTCGCGAATTTGTTCATTTGCCTCGAAATTTGAATTGATCGGTCTCTTTAATTCTGCTTCTCTCCTTCTTCGTTCGTGTCTACTTTTTGTATTCTTTCGTATTTTTCGTTAATATCTCCATCGTTGCGATTTCGCTCGCGCCTCCTCTCTCGATTATCATGGTTATTCTTGCTCGGATCGCTTCTTCTAACTCCCGATTTTCCATTTCGCTCTCAATCTCCCGATTTTCCATTTCTCTCTCAATCTCTCTCTCTCGACGGGCTGACGTGCTTGCTCAATGTAATGCTTTTCAATATCATCTTCAATTTCCTTTTGTTTCCTTTGTGTTTCTCTCCCATGTAGTGCTCTTCTTCTTTCCTCCCGATTTTTTTCATTAATTAGGTTATTCTGTCCTCGAGGCTGCCTATCTTCTTGATTTCCATCATCGTGATTGTTTACCAAAATATAACGATTTTCTATTAGTTCTCTCTCTTGGCGACCTTCTTCGCCATGATTTAACTCTCTTTCCAAATTTTCTTCATTAATGTTCTCCGCAGGTAATGTTCTTCTCCCATTTTCTCTAGTCGATCTTGATCTCGATCTGTTACTACTTCTTGATCTTCTATTTTGCAGCCTCCTATTTTCCATCCTCAATTCGTGGTTTTGCCTTGTTAGATTCGCGCGTTCTTCTGCTTCTAACCGCCTTTCTTCGTGTATTGTCTGTCTCAGCGCTTCTAATGCCGCGATTTCTTCATTTTCACGAATTGTTTCTCCCATCTCTTCTCGATTTCTCTCTTCCTGTCTATTATTCATCAATTGTTGTACTTCTTCTCTTTCTTCCGTAGAATCTGATCTCCATGTATGCACGCTCACTCTATCATAATCGATTACTCTGTTTAGTGTTGGTTGAATTGGTGGTTGAGTTGATGGTTGAATTTGAGTTGATGGTTGAATTGGTGGTTGAATTGATGATTGAATTGGTGGTTGAATTGGATCTTCTTCTCCATTTCTTGCATATATCCTTGATGGTTCACCTACTTCATTTCTTCTTTCTCCCACTAATCTTCCACTTCTCCTTATGATTGTTGGTTGTTCTGATGCATTCTTTCTCCTTGCCATTTCTCAATTTTAGTAACTTGTTAAAAATTATTCAAGATTTCTTTCTTGTTATCCCTAATTCTTCCAATTCACAAGGTCGATCTTCTTGAGTCCTCAAGTTTCTAGCGCATATGTAGTTGCGGGATTTCCCACACTACACCCCTCACTCAAATCTGTTTAATCAATCCATTTGGAGATGAACAATGATGTGTTTTATTAATTGTTTCTTGAAAGGTTTACTATATTGCAAAAAATAATTGCTCTTTTAACATGTGCGAAAGGAACAACAAAGGTAGAGTTTGTATTTGAAGATCCAAGAAATTCGCAAAAAAAAGATTACAAAAATAGAAGATTAAAAGAATGAATGTACAGATATTACAAAAAGAGAAGGAAGAAAATAGGACTATTTCTCGTTTGATTCCTCTTCTTCATCATCTTCATCGGATCCTTCTACTTCTTCATCTCCATCAGATTCCTCTTCTTCACTAGCATCGCTGTCAGAGATATCCAGAGAAGGCACATTCTTGGGGATTTCTTCAAGAAGGCAAGGATATGCGGAAATGAGGGATACTATTGTCGTCATGAGACCATTTTAATAGTCTGATTGCGAAAAAGAGTAGCATCATTCTTAAAATTCGCAATGATGTCTGTAGTTGCTTCTTCAACCTAGAATATTTATCATCTCGAGAAGAAAGGTTCTTTGCAAGCTGCTCCTTCTCAGACTCAAGTTCTTCAATTCTTTTACGAAATCTCTCTTCAGCTCCTGCGAATATGTGACAATGAATCGGCAACTTAACAACAATTTCATGAAAGACAAATAGTTAAATAGAGAAGAACAATTAACAACCTTCTCTGTCAGAAATCATATCCCTAACCACGGCCGTATGCTCATCTTGAAGACTAACGTTAACACCTAAATTATTTCTGGCATCATCTAGAACTTTCGCAGCCCAAGCGAATTCATCATCATTATTTATGAGAAGAAGGGAGCGAATTTGATTTTCTCTTTCGCTAAGTATAGCATTTTTACGGATAGATTCATCTCATTCAATTTGAACCTCAAGAAGAGTCTTTTGGAATTTCGCTAATGCTTGAGCACCTTGTCTAGCGATGCGATCTTTATCATCTATGAGATAACTGATTTTGGTTCTTAAAGTATTAATTTTCTCTTTAGAATTAAGATAGAGACGCTTAAATTGGTTGGCTAAGCCTAAGCTAGATCTATGATCAATTTCTAAGAGGCGAAATTTGGATTGAAGTTCATTTAGAGGAAGAGATTTAATCTTGTCATTTGAAAAACTATTCAAAGAATTGTTGAGGTGATCAAGAAGGGCATTGTTATCCATAGGGTCAAGGGACGCAGTGAAGAAGCATGGCTTCATTAGAAAGATTATAAACGTCTGCGAAAATGGTAAATCAGATGAGGGAAGATAATGAGAGAATAAAACAAAGGAAAAAAAGAAAAAGTCTCATACCATAAAGTTGTTGGTTGGCACTTTGAAGACTAGATATCTTATTCTTCTGAGTGGAAGAATCAGCTTCTAATTGCTTAGTTTTCTCGCGAAGAGTAGCGACTTGATTTCAAATTCTTCATTTCTCTTGCGAAGAGTAGCAGCTTCAGCTTCCAATTCTTCATTTTTCTTGCGAAGTTGAAGATTCTTCTTTTCGAGAATACTGCGCCTTTTCTCAAGAGCTGAGGCAACATCGAAGGAAGCTCTCCCAGACTGTAAAGGAAAGTAAAGAAATTATCAAGATATAACTTAAAATCAAAATTATGAAGAAATAAGGGAACAAAGACATACCAAGACACCAAGCGAATTTAGAAAGCTAGGAGTCACTGATCTGGAGACCCCATGAAGAGAATCATCACCCTCTAGCAAAGGAGCATCGCAGATACTCACGAGTGCTTTACATGTACTAGAAAGACGATCATCTCCAATCCCTTGCATGGAGTCAGAGAAGATGCTGGACAGTTGTGCCATAGAAGATTCAGTTGAAAAATCCTCCTTTGCGAGAGAAGTATCAACATCATCATTATCTTCATTATCAGAGATTTCGCTGGACTGAATCTTTCGTTTCTTTGAAGGTGGGGAAGTAGACTTCTCCCTGCGAAGAGAAACTTTACCCTTGCCTTTGGTCTTCGCAACCTTAGAACTTTCTTCTTCTTCAGCAACTTCAACACCAAATTTCTTCGCACACGAATGAAGATAAGAAACAGAGGCAACAATATTGTTAAAAATAATAAAGAAAAGTATTTCTTACTTCATCCGTGATCGAACGGAGTGCCGCTAGGGTACTTGCCTTAGCATTTCTTTTGTAGCTTTTTCTCAACTTGATAATCTGAAAATTTCGCAAGATTAATAGGTATAAAAAGGAGTGAAGATTATAAACTGAGCGAAATTTAGGAAATATACCTATTTTGATTTCTCAGGCCAGTTAAAAAACCCAAGGTTGATAGTTGGCGAGATTCGCAGGGAGCACATTTGAACCTGAAATATAAGGTCCTTTCAAAACTAGCGGAAAGACGCACCATCTCTCGTCTTTAGAGTGATGAGGAACATTGTTCTTGCCAGAATGCCAGTCGATATCCTGCATAAGTATTTTATCGCCGGCGACATTTTCTCTTCTTTTCAAGCGAGCACCCCAGCGAGTTTTATCATTCTTCATGTTTATTACTTCATAGTTTTCGAAGAAGCTCTCTACTGTATACTTTTCAGCGAATATCTCTAAGTCCTCAAATATAGGATTCCTGACTTCTTTGGGATAAAGAGATCCCTTACCAAAGACCACGGTTGGCGAACTCAAGCATTAAGCGGATACAATCCCCACTCAATTGGTAGATGGCTCGCGAGAATTTCGCATGAGCAAGAATTTCATAAAATAAGGGAAGATCAGGGTCATAGAGATTAATCGGAAGACCAGCGAGAATCTTACCTAGCAAAATTATGATCTCCTGATCATCACAATGATGATCAGAAAACAGTTTGGCAGAAAGAATGGATTTAGATTCTTGATTGGGAATGGCGGTTAACATGAAACCTTTATCTTCGAAATCTTTCTGCACTTTGTCTAGAGAAGTTTCATATTTACGACCAACTGGAGGCATTTTCAGAGTATGGGAATGAAGATAAAATCGAAGATCAAAAGAAGTGAAAAGAAGAACATTTACAGCAGCAGAAGCGGAAGTTACGGAGAGAGGTTAAAGAAAAGTTGCAGGATCAGAATATCGCAACACCAAGATCCTTGCGAAATCCATAAACGACACATTGCGAAAATGTCGCAGACGGATAATATAAATGACGCAACGGATGACGACAGCTTGAACACGAGAAAGATGTGAAGACCTAGCGAGATTTAGGAGTGTTGCGAGATTTTATATTTGTACACTTGCGAGAATGTCACAAGTCAGATCCGAAAATAAAGGACGGCTTAGCTGTCATCCACTATGTAATGTCCTATATAAAGAGCCGAATAGGCTTATGAAAGGGAGAGATCTTTTTGGAGAGTGGAGAGAAAGTTTAGAGGAGAGAGAAAGTCTAGAGTAGAAATAACATTCTTGATTTCACTTCCTTCTTGTAAAATTTCTAACTCAATTAATAAAGAGATTGGTTATTGATCTTAAATATGTGTTAGATATTATGAATTGCTAACAGCGGCTCCGGTATATTGTTCTCCCCTTCTGATCACGTTTCACCTCGAAAGTGCGTCCCCTTTTGGTGTGAGCATGAGTTGAAGTCTCACCGGATAGAGATGGACGCCTCGTTACAGAACGTGTGTTGTAGTGTTTGGCCTCCAGTGGTGTAAGTCGGTCTCCTTCCTTGATTGAATCCCACGTGGGTAGTGGGGTGCATAGGACTTTGTCTGATCCTCCCTGTGTGGTACCTTTTGGCTCGAACAGCTCCACTCCGCATATTGGTGCATACGGAGACAATGATGCAGGAATGCGGATGACTTTCTAGTTTAGCATGGTCTTCAGGCACTGGTGATACGTCGAGGGAATGACCTTGTTGTCGTGAAGCCATGGTCTCCCCAGTATCATATGGTAGTCCGGCTCTTTTTCTATGACCTCAAACTTTACTCTTGATTGAACGGGTCCTACTGATAAGTTCAGATTGACATACCCGTATGTGCAAGTCTGATTTCCTTCGAAGTCCGTCATCGTGGTGGGCTGTCGTACAATCTCGCATAGGCTAACCTTGGCTGTCTTGAGAGTCTTGAGAGTAATTACATTCGAAGATGCTCCTGTGTCGACGAGGGCCCTTCTGAACTCCGAACCCTTGATGTGTGCGGTAACATGTAGGGCCCGGTTGTGACCCTCCTCTGCCATCATGTCCTCTTCCGTAAATGTGACATTGTTTACAGATATTTCCGATGCAGCTAGGACTTCTGGATGAGAAGGAGTCTGGTGTACATCCAGAGCTATTTTATTAATTGCAGAAAACGTCTCTGCCCGTTGATTCCTCGAGAGGTGCAAGAGTTCACACAAGCTTTCTACTAGAGATGCCGCTTCCTGATCCACTGGTCTCTGGTTCGTAGTAAAACTGTTGATTTGAGGGAAATTAGTCCCCGGTGTAGAAATCTCCGGAATGCTCATTTCTGACGTCATCTTGATGAGGAGATCAAGTATGCCGTTTACCGCTTCTTTGATTAGCTCCATGTTCTTCGTGTGAATCTCCTGTACCCGTGCTAGTTCGCTTAATGTTGGAAGTCTTCTGATTATGCCGTCGGATACACCGTTAGGAGGGGGTATCTCCGTTGGAGGAGCCATCAGGATTTGAGACTGTCGAAGCGGTCCTAAGACCAACCATCTCAGAATTGATTGAATGGTATTGAAGAGATTGACTTTACAACCGAGAGATCAACCTCCCACTGTGGTCGCCAATTGTTTATGGGTGAAAACTACTCCTGCAGAATTTGGTAATTTGGGGTGTGGATGAGGAATGAATTTAAACCTTAAACAAATGCACTACGCGGTGAGTGCTTGTAGATTCGAGAGATCAATCAGTGCAAGTCCGGCCTAAACCAAGAAATGGCCGTTCCAGACTTGTTTCGGTTACAAAGTGAAGGAGATGGGGTTGATCTTAGGGAGGGAAGCGAAGAAGGTGTTGAGAACGTGAAGGTGTAGACTTGCTTATGACTTATAACAGGAAAGTGAACAAGCTTACGATTGGTGTAAGCAGGCTCTGGTGTTTTTCTTGTTGTTTTTCTCTGTTGTTTGGAAATAGGGCGGAGAACCTATTTATACAAGTCATTGAGTCTTATTCACGTCTCTCGTGGGAAGTGGAGGAAGTGGAGTGATGGAGTAGTGGAGTTGTGCCTTGGAGATACACGACCAGCCTTGCCCACTTCTCTTGTTCATCTCTAACCGTCCATGACTTCCTAACACATTCTTGTGATGGCGCGTTGCACGCCGCACGCCGTAAACCGCCGACCAATACCCCAAAGATGTATCCCCCCATTTGTGACATGATTGATGTCCGGAATGTGTGGCTCGTGGATCCACGAAAGATAGCATGTAATCTTTGAATTGAATAACTGCGTTATTCGAGAAGTCGATACTTGTGAAGTATCGTGTGTATTTTATGTGCATCTTTGCATCATGGTGTGGTAAAGTGATGGGTAATGACACCTTACTAACCAATTAACTCCCCGACTGTACGTATAACCAAGCTGGTGAAGTTGGACGGATGAGATGGTCTTTGAGACACTCATCTGCGACCGTTGATGAAGTTAGGGTTTTGAAGAGGTGCGCATGCATCACTCTTCAGCTTGGTCGAAACCAAGCATGGGATACAACTTTGGCCTAACCGACCATACATGCGTGTAGATGGCATGATGGTGTAGGCGCCTATACCCCATTACCTCATGAAAGTATGATCTGGGTTACTCAATTCATCCGGTGAAATCGAGTGGTTGAGATCGATTTGCGACAAAAAACTAGTGCCGCAAGGGCCGCATGTCACGCCCTCTTCAGGCGCACGTTCCAAGACGACCAATCTTGGTCGGTCTTGGCCGATTGGCCTGGTGTGAAGGTGGTAGGCTGATATTCACGCCTATACCTGAATATCCCATGAAAACGTGATCTGAGCCATCCAAATCGTCCGGCGAAGTTGAGTGGTCGAGATCAGTTTGCGGTTTGGGAGGTGTGACCACGCTAGTTTGAGCGTGCGTTTTGGATTAGCCAGGCATGATATGCCTTGGCCGATTGGGTTAGGGAATAGATGGGTCCACGGTGGTCATGCTGGTATGACCGGACCTGCTTAATCTAATCTTGGACCCTCCGTTCATGCCGGAGAAGATGGACGCTCGTGATGCTCAAAACCCTAATTTTGGGTTTCAAAGCCGTGCGTCTTCTCTTGTTTGGGCGACGATTTTGTCACGACCAAACATGGTTGGTCTTGACCGATTGGCCAAGTGTGTAGGCGGGCCCACGGTGATCGTGTTGACATGCTCTGGGCCCTTTGAATCTACATCTACACCCTCCATCTATACCTGCGAAGATGGATGGTTGAGGCTGTTTTGCGACACATGTAATATGCCGCAAACCCTAATTTAGGGTTTTCCGTCCATAATGCTTGGTATGAACGTTTTTTGGCAAGCTAGGCCAATGGCCGACCGTGCGGGTTCCGCATTGGTTCGGCAATGGATATTCCATACCTGCTTGGGGGTGATGGAATTGATCTGGGTCATCCAATCATGCTTATGGAGTTGGATGATCTGCGATCATATCCGGCCGATACGGCCAATCCGTATGCTCAATCGGGCTAGTATAACACACCGAGAGGGGCTCAATCGGGCTAGTATAACACACCGAGAGTCGGCTGTCACGGGGTATTTCGTACATGGTTTCATTATAGTGCTTGGAGGTTCGTGTTACTCTGTAAGAGTAACACTCAGTCGTCATGCCACACTGATAATGAGTACTGGAAATACAAGGCTGATTAGAAATTCACAGGATGAGATTGTTGCCACATGCTCCAACCTGGAGGAATTTCATGTATTCACATAATGGGATTGTTGCCACGTGCTCCATTCTTGGTGAATTAAGTGAGGGAGTATCCAAAACTTATTAATGGCTTTATCTTTTACAAGATGTCAGCGCATAATTTTTTCCGGATTTTACAATTTTAACCTTAAACGAAAATCCACCATCAATATTAAGTCCCCTGCCTAGCACATAATGGTTACACTATTGTGTGGTAGGCATGAGATGGTGGCATATACAAACGTAAGGAGACAAAATAAAAGAAGTCTACCTAGAGGGATTACGCCGTGGGCAATCCTCCATACGTGCGTGACCACGGGCCTTTGATGAACCTAGCTTTCTCCCTTTGGTGTTTGAGTCGGGAATAGGATTCTTCTTTTACTGGGATCACGGGCGTGGGTGCTTGCACACCGTCGGTTGAATTGCTCGTATCCAAATGCTCTTCTGATTCTTGATTAGGGTTCAAAAGAAAGCCTGACTTGGTCGGTGTTGAATCCTCGCATATCGGGCGCCGTAATCGTTTTAGGGTTTTCTCAGCATATATGCAGGTGTAGAGGTTTTGAACCATTTTTACGATTTTTTCAATAGGGCTTTCCCGCAGAAACTCCGTTTCCTCATCATGTCGAACAACAGTGGATCGTCTTCTTCATACCATCCAGGATCTTCCGTTAAACGTGCACGACATGCGTCTGAGCTTCATGATCAATCCCCTGCTCGTGTTCTCCGAGTCAAGAAGATCATACCGGTTTGTCTCTTTTTCCTTTTTTGAACCATTGCTTGTTCGTCGTAATGATCAAGTAAATAATCCCTTCATTCTTGCAGAGATACCCTACCGGAACATGTGTCACGGTTATCGATGATGATGACTTAACCAGTCCTCTTCCTTCAAATTCAAACACATTCACCCCTGTGAACCTCGAAGACGCCGACTTGGGTATCTTATCTTATGAATATCCAAATGCGGGTCTTTCATTCGATGTTCGCATGAAATGTTTATCCTCCGGCTACGAGATGTCGGTGGATTCCTCATGCGGAAGGAGTTTATGCCATTGTACACAAAGTTATGGAGGAATTACGGCCATATCGCAACCGAAACGTGGTCCGACACTTGTTCCTCTGCTTTGGTCACCGCGAAACCGCCTTCTTCCCATGATTGCTTGAGATGGAGAGTATTTCTATCCGCAATGTTCTTTGAATCAAGCCTCGAAAACGTGGGAGAATATGGTATCTACCTGTGAGTCCATGGAGTTCAACGTGGGCTGGTTGCGGCAGCGTCTTGATATCATCAAGGTTGATCGAGCCGTATCCTTGTAAATGTTGTTCTCGGCCGCGAAGGCTATTTTGGAAGAGGAGAAGGCTCGCGCTGCGGAGAATCGAGAGAAGGTAGAGCAGGCATGCGGGACTTGAATAAAAAACAAAAGATATCACGCTAGACTAGAGATGATGCTCTCAAGGAACTATAATCTTCTAGACGGCCTCTTCTAAACTGCACTCCCTTATTGTTAATGATGTTTATGTCAAGAGTTTTTTGAACGTCTTTGCGAAATAAACTGCATTTGTTTTTGATTGGTGAAATATGCTTTTTCATTGACACATCTCTGAATATAATTGATGATTCAAACATGTAATGAAAATAAATGCCCGTATTGTTGACACAATGGATAGTGGTCGGGAATGATACGCCTTGAGCCACTTTCCATTGATGATCGCTTCACTGCCTCTCCGTCCACCTTAATGATCTTGTAGTAACCTGTATTGTAGGCCTTGGTGACCGTGTAGGGACCTTCCCATTTTGGTGAGAATTTCGGTGCGAGACATGTCTTCTTTGGATATGCTTGGCCGTTTTTAGGACCAAATCTCCCACTTTGAAAATACGTGGTCTCACAGTCTTGTTATATGCCCTGAAAATTCTATTCCTGTATATCTGAGTACGTTCTTCCGCTTTGTTTCTCCTAGAATCCAGAGTGTCTAACTCCGCTATTCGAGAGTTAGAGGCTTCATCCTCGTCCCAATGGATCCCGGTCATCGCCGTAATCTGGGCCGATGGGATTTTGATTTCTACCGGGAGAATTGCGTCTCTCCAGTAAATAAGTGAATATGGGGAGACCCCAATGGAGCTTCTAGGTGACGTACGGTATGCCCACAACGCCATTGGTAATCGGGTCATGCCATTCTCTAGGATTGTCATGTACGGTTCGACGATGATCCGGATCGGCATCTTGTTGGTACTTTCACTGTCCATTCCCCGAGGATAGTAGATGGTGGAGAAAACTTTGTTTAATGCCATACCTCTCAAGTAACTCTCGTACCTGTTTATTGGCGAAGGGAGTGCCGTTATCGGTGATAATATGCTTAGGTATACCGAAACGACAAATGATGTGTTCTTTAATGAAAGCCGCAATGGTTGCTCCTGTAGTTCCTCGCAGTGGGATGGCTTCTACCCATTTGGTGAAGTATTCCATTGCGATTATGATGTACTCGTCTTTGCTTCGATGAGGGCGAGTTGATTTTCCCGATGATGTCTAGTCCCAGTGTAGAATGGCCACGGACCGCTTATCGAGTGCAAGGGGGTGGAAGGTGCGTGAACAAGGTCTCCATGAATTTGACAATTGTGTCGACTTTGAACAAAAGCGGCGCGTAATCCTCCATGGTCGGCCGCAATATTTCTCGTGTATCTGGAGGAACAGTTTCCTCTTCCCTTGATGTTCTCCTTCGTGTGTTTCCCTCAAGATGATTGGAATTTCTAACCCAGCCAGGCATCTTAATAGATTACCTCCGAAACTCTTGCGGTACAGGATCCCTTCGTGGTATACGAACCGCTTGGCTTTTTGCTTTATCTTGATGGCATCCTTTTGATCGGTGGAAGTTGCTCCATCACGAAGATAGTTGATGTATGGCTCCCTCCAGTCCCAGCGTGGTTCACACTAAAAACTTCCGATTGGTGTGGCGGTGCTTGGCAATTTGAGCGGGACTTCGAAGTAGCTCAGACTCGAGTCTCCATCTCCGCCCATTAATAGCCCGAGCACTGGAGTCGCCTGTAAAGCATTACCACCAATGATTGTCCACAGATTTCATCGTGAACACGGTTTAGTTGCGGTTGTGATTCGTCATCTCCAAGACATCTTGACGAGAGAACCATCCGGGTTTCGATAGTACAACATACCATGAAGCATGAAGAAGTTCTGCAGGGTTTTGAGACCGACCTTTCCTTGAGAGAGTGGGTTGTTGAGTTCTGAATGATCGGAGTTCGCCAATCATCGATCCCGGTGTCTTTGTATTGTGACATCCATGTTGACTATATGGTTCCCTTTTCTTTGTCGAGTCTCTTCCGCTCCTTCGAATTTCAGGTTTGGAAGCCAATGTTGCCGGACAATCGGCATGTTTATTGTTGTTTGCGCGACCAACATGGATTATGGTTGCGTCGGCGAAATAGTTTAATAACTTTTGTGCTTCTGACCAGTATGGGGCTAGTGTTGCTTCCTTCAATGCGTACACTCCGTTCATCTGATTTACCAGTAGTTTGGAGTCACCTCTTATCTCCAGACGCGTGACTCCTGCTTGTTTAGCTATTGAAAGCCCTATAAGGAAAGCTTCGTATTCTGCTGAGTTGTTGGTGCATTCGAAGTCTAACTTGAAGAAATGTGAAAATACTTCTCCGGTTGGAGAGACTAACACCACGCCTGCTCCTCCAATATTACTGCTAGGGGTAGCAGAGCCATCAAAATACAGGAGCCACACTCCTTCCTCCAAAACAGAGACATCTGGAAATTCTCCAGGGAGGTCTTCATGTAGTTCCGTAGTGCCTTCTCCAGGAAATGCTTTTGCTAGTAAGTCTGCAAATCGCTTGACCCTTGATAGATCTAGGTGACGCACACGTTATGTCCAGCTCTGACATTTGGAGAAGCCATTTGGCTGTCCTTCCAGTCAGGACCGTCTTTGAAAGTAAAAACTTTGCGGGATGGGATTTAGACACGAGTATCACCCTGTTAGACAAGCAGGGTATGCCTAAACTTCGAATGGAATGGATCAAGGCTAAACACGCCTTTTCCGCTCCGGGGGTATCCGAGTTCGGCGTCCCTCAATATTCGGGCCGAAATAGTATATGGGGCGTTCGATTCCCTCATCGTCTTCCTGAGCGAGTAGAGCCCCCACTGCAGTGTCACTGAAGGCAGTGTAGAGACACAACGGCTTCCCTTGTACAGGAGATTTCATGATGGCTGGAGATGATAGTATTCGTTGGATCTTTCGAAAAGCTCCCTGCTGGGTTGCGGTCCAAACGAAGCTGGCTCCTTTCTTCATAAGGGGGTGAACGAGGCGGTAAGTTGGGCTAAACCGGGTATGAAACGTCGAATGTAGTTCACCTTGCCCATGAAACTCGGAGCTCCTTCACGCTTCGGGGAGGCGGCATTGTGAGGATAGCCTGAGTTTTGGACGGGTCTACCCTTATTCCTTCTGCAGTCACTTGGAATCCTAGAAATTTACCTGAGGAGACACCGAAAGCGCATTTCAAATGATTCATCTTTAACTTGTATTCCCGACACCTCTCAAATACTTGACGTAAGACGTTGGTGTGATCTGCTCGAGCCTTTGACTTGACCACGATATCATCTACATATTCTTCTACTTGTTTATGCATCATGTCGCGGAATATTTCCGTCATAGCACGTTGGTACGTTGCGCCGGCGTTCTTTAAACCGAATGGCATAACAGTATAGTAAAAATTGCCAAGAGGGGTTCGGAAAGTCATCTTACTCGCATCGTGCTCATACATCCTTATCCGATTGTATCCGCCGTAACCATCCATGAAGGAGAAAATGTCGTGTCCATTGGTGGCGTCTACTAACATGTCGATGTTAGGTAGAGGAAAGTCGTCCTTGGGGCGACATTTGTTCAAGTTTCAAATCTACGCAAAGACCGGATCTGTCCGTTTTTCTTGTTTACTTTGGAACCACATTGGCTAACCGAGGTTGGATGATGAATAGGCCTGATGAAGCCAGCCTTCAGCGACTTCGAATTTCGTTCTTGATTTGTTCCTCTACTTCATGTCCGAATTGCCTCGGAGATTGCTTGATTGGCTTGGATCCGGGTATGACATGTAAGTGATGGGTGACCAATTTTTCATCCGGACCAGGCATTTCCTCGTATGTCCAGGCGAACACATCTTGGTACTCCTTGAGTAGTTGAACAAGACTCGTACGTTCGTGCGTGGACGTAGTCGAACCGATAGAGACCTACACGGGAGATTCTTCATTCCCGATGTTAACAGTCTCGAGATCGTCGGTTGTGGAATTAGTTCCATCTTGTAGTTCTTCGGGCGTCTGGTACCTCATCTTGCGTTTCATCATTCTTGCAAGCATTCAATTGGGCGGAGAGGCCGGGTTCCGGTCTCTCCGCTAATTGCTAACAATGCGCCAGTATATTGTTCTCCCCTTCGATCACGTTTCACCTCGAAAGTGCGTCCCCTTTTGGTGTGAGCATGAGTTGAAGTCTCACCGGATAGAGATGGACGCCTCGTTACAGAACGTGTGCTGTAGTGTTTGGCCTCCAGTGGTGTAAGTCGGTCTCCTTCCTTGATTGAATACCACGTGGGTAGTGGGGTGCACGGGACTTTGTCGATCCTCCTGTGTGGTACCTTTTGGCTCGAATGACTCCACTCCGCATATTGGTGCATATGGAGACAATGATGCAGGAATGCGGATGACTTTCTCGTTTAGCATGGTCTTCAGGCACTGGTGATACGTCGAGGGAATGACCTTGTTGTCGTGAAGCCATGGTCTCCCCAGTATCATATGGTAGTTCGGCTCTTTTTCTATGACCTCAAACTTTTCTCTTGATTGAACGGGTCCTACTGATAAGTTCAGATTGACATACCCGTATGTGCAAGTATGATTTCCTTCGAAGTCCGTCATCGTGGTGGGATGTCGTACAATCTCGCATAGGCTAACCTTGGCTGTCTTGAGAGTCTTGAGAGTAATTACATTCGAAGATGCTCCTGTGTCGACGAGGCCCTTCCCGAACTCCGAACCCTTGATGTGTACGGTAACATGTAGGGCCCGGTTGTGACCCTCCTCTCGCCATCATGTCGTCTTCCGTAAATGTGACATTGTTTACGAGATATTTCCGATGCAGCTAGGACTTACGGATGAGAAGGAGTCGGTGTACATCCGAGCTATTTTATTAATTGCGCAAAACGTCTCGCCCGTTGATTCCTCAAGAGGTGCAAGAGTTCACACAAGCTTTCTACTAGAGATGCCGCTTCCGATCCACTGGTCTCTGGTTCGTAGTAAAACTATTGATCTGAGGGGAATTAGTCCCCAGTGTAAAAATCTCTGGAATGCTCATTTCTGACGTCATCTTGATGAGGAGATCAAGTATGCCGTTTACCGCTTCTTTGATTAGCTCCATGTTGTTCGTGTGAATCTCCTGTACCCGTGCTAGTTCGCTTAATGTTGGAAGTCTTCTGATTATGCCGTCGGATACACTGTTAGGAGGGGGTATCTCCGTTGGAGGAGCCATCAGGATTTGAGACTGTCGAAGCGGTCCTAAGACCAACCATCTCGAAATTGATTGAATGGTATTGAAGAGATTGACTTTACAACCGAGAGATTAACCTCCCGCGGTGGTCGCCAATTGTTTATGGGTGAAAACTACTCATGCGGAATTTGGTAATTTGGGGTGTGGATGAGGAATGAATTTAAACCTTAAACAAATGCACTGCGCGGTGAGTGCTTGTAGATTCGAGAGATCAATCTGTGCAAGTCCGGCCTAAACCAAGAAATGGCCGTTCCAGACTTGTTTCGGTCACAAAGTGAAGGAGATGGGGTTGATCTTAGGGAGGGAAGCGAAGAAGGTGTTGAGAACGTGAAGGTGTAGACTTGCTTATGACTTATAACAGGAAAGTGAACAAGCTTACGATTGGTGTAAGCAGGCTCTAGTGTTTTCTTGTTGTTTTTCTCTGTTGTTTGGAAATAGGGAGGAAAACCTATTTATACAAGTCATTGAGTCTTATTCACGTCTCTCGTGGGAAGTGGAGGAAGTGGAGTGATGGAGTAGTGGAGTTGTGCGTTGGAGATACACGACCAGCCTTGCCCACTTCTCCTGTTCATCTCTAACCGTCCATGACTTCCTAACACATTCTTGTGATGGCGCGTTGCACGCTGCACGCTGTAAACCGCCAGACCAATACCCCAGTATGTATCCCCCAGATTTGTGACATGATTGATGTCCGGAATGTGTGGCTCGTGGATCCACGAAAGATAGCATGTAATCTTTGAATTGAATAACTGCGTTATTCGGAAGTCGATACTTGTGAAGTATCGTGTGTATTTTATGCAGTGCTTGCATCATGGTGTGGTAAAGTGATGGGTAATGACACCTTACTAACCAATTAACTCCCGACTGTAGGTATATAACCAAGTCGGGTGAAGTTGGACGGATGAGATGGTCTTTGAGACACTCATCTGCGACCGTTGATGAAGTTAGGGTTTTGAAGAGGTGTGCATGCATCACTCTTGACTTGGTCGAAACCAAGCATGGGATACAACTTTGGCCTAACCGACCATACATGCGTGTAGATGGCATGATGGTGTAGGCGCCTATACCCCATTACCTCATGAAAGTATGATCTGGGTTACTCAATTCATCCGGTGAAATCGAGTGGTCGAGATCGATTTGCGACAAAAAACTAGTGCCGCAAGGGCCGCATGTCACGCCCTCATGAGCGCACGTTCCAAGACGACCAATCTTGGTCGGTCTTGGCCGATTAACCTGGTATGAAGGTGGTAGGCTGATATTCACGCCTATACCGAATATCCCATGAAAACGTGATCTGAGCCATCCAAATCGTCCGGCGAAGTTGAGTGGTCGAGATCAGTTTGCGGTTTGGGAGTTGTGACCACGCTAGTTTGAGCGTGCTATTTTGGATTAGCCAGGCATGATATGCCTTGGCCGATTGGGTTAGGGAATAGATGGGTCCACGGTGGTCATGCTTTGGTATGACCGGACTGCTAATCTAATCTTGGACCCTCCGTTCATGCCGGAGAAGATGGACGCTCGTGATGCTCAAAACCCTAATTTTGGGTTTCAAAGCCGTGCGTCTTCTCTTGTTTGGGCGACGATTTTGTCACGACCAAACATGGTTGGTCTTGACCGATTGGCCAAGTGTGTAGGCGGGCCCACGGTAATCGTGTTGACATGCTCTCCTGGGCCCTTTGAATCTACATCTACACCCTCCATCTATACCTGCGAAGATGGATGGTTGAGGCTGTTTTGCGACACATGTAATATGCCGCAAACCCTAATTTAGGGTTTTCGTCCATAATGCTTGGTATGAACGTTTTTGGCAAGCTAGGCCAATGGCCGACCGTGCGGGTTCCGCATTGGTTCGGCGATGGATATTCCATACCGCTTGGGGGTGATGGAATTGATCTGGGTCATCCAATCATGCTTATGGAGTTGGATGACTGCGATCATATCCGGGCTGATACGGTCAATCCGGATGCTCAATCGGGCTAGTATAACACACCGAGAGGGGCTCAATCGGGCTAGTATAACACACCGAGAGTCAGCCTGTACGGGTATTTCGTACATGGTTTCATTATAGTGTTTGGAGGTTCGTGTTACTTATAGTAAGAGTAACACTCGATCGTCATGCCACACCGATAATGAGTACTGGAAATACAAGGCTGATTAGAAATTCACAGGATGGGATTGTTGCCACATGCTCCAACCGGAGGAATTTCATGTATTCACAGAATGGGATTGTTGCCACATGCTCCATTCTTGGTGAATTAAGTGAGGGAGTATCCAACACTTATTAATGGCTTTATGTTTTACAAGATGTCAGCGCATAATTTTTTCCGGATTTTACAATTTTAACCTTAAACGAAAATCCACCATTAACAGACACATATCAAGAAAAGATAACAGACTCGCAGATGCTTTTGCTTTTATCTCAAGTATGATGACAGACCCAGCTGCGAGATGCATAAATATACAAACACTTTTATCACCATCAATCAATAAAGAAGAAGAAGAAGAGGTAGACGTAATGATAATAGAAGATGGAGAACAAATACCTAGTATTGAAGATTGGAGAGAAGAACTTCATGCATACCTGAAAAGAGGAGAAACACCAAGAAATAGATTGGAGGCGCATAAATTAAAAAGGCGTGCAAGAAATTATGAACTAAGGGATGGGGTATTGTACCGGAGATCCTTTAATGGACCTTCACTCAGATGTTTAACACGAAAAGAAGGAGAAGAAGTACTAAAAATGTTACATAGTGGGGATGCTGGCAATCACGGGTGGAAGATTTTTGGCATACAAAGCGAAGATGCAAGGTTATTATTGGCCATTTATGCACGAGGATGCGAAGCAAATATCAAGGCGTTGCGAAGATTGCCAAAGGCACGAAAGAAAATACATGCACCAGGAGCACCATTAACATCTTCAACAAGTGTATGGCCTTTTGGAAAATGGGGTTTAGATATTGTGGGACCATTCTTACCGAGAACAGGGCGGAAGATATCGATTGTCGCTACTGGACTATTTCACAAAATGGGTCAAGTAAAGGCAGTACAACACATTCGCGACAAAGATATTTTTACATTCATATTTGAGAATATCATATGCAGATTTGGAATCCCCGCATAGTTGGTGTCTGACAATGGGAAACAATTTGAGAGACAGAATATAGAACTGTTACTTAATGCATTTAAGATAAAATGTGGAAAGTCAACTCCTTTATACCCTCAGGCCAACGGACAAGCAAAAACAACAAATAAAACAATCGCAGATATATTGAAAAAGAATTTAGAAGGACATAATAGAGCATGGTGTGAACAAGTGCATAATGCAGTATGGGCTTACAATACAACCAGGCAAGAAGCTACGGGAATGTCACCTTTCTGTTTAACATATGGAGTTGAGGTCTGTACTACCAACAGAAGTTATTATTCCAACAACAAAGAGAGAAGCTTGGGAGAAAAATCTTAGTGCGGGTAATATTTTAATCAAACTAGATGAATTAGAACAAAAAAGAGAAAGAGCTCTATAGCATATGGAGAATTACCAACGAAGATTAGCCAGAGAATATAATAAACGTGTTAAGACACGCGAATTTCAACCAGGAGATTTGAACTGAGAGAAACACCAATATATCAGCGAGAAAGTGGTGGCAAGCTTGCGAAAAAATGGGATGGACCTTATATCATTAAGGATATAGTTGGAACAGGGGCATATAGATTGATGGATCCTGAGGGTAAAGACGTGGGCCACAGATTGGATAGACCATGGAATAGGTTATACTTGAAGAGATATTACCCGTAAAAGATTGTGTGAAAAGATTAGACTGCGAAATAATGTATGATTGAAGCGAAATGAATTTATATGAAAATCTTGCGAAAGAATCATTGCGAGATTGCACAAAATAAAGAAAGAACATGCGAAAATCTCGCACAGAAAATAACAAGAGATAATCAAAAATCAATGACATATCAGAAAGGGGCGAACCACTATGGCGTACACCACAGTTCGCGAAATCAAAATTTCGCAAGAGGCAAATGTAAGACCTAAAGTACGTCATAAAAGGGGGTACTTGTTAACATGGCTCAGGGAAAAGGTTATACCGCCCCTGGAACCTGAGTCATGGAGAATTGGGGTCAATAAAGCCCATCCAGGAGAGATACCTTGGATTTTCAATCTAAGCTTATGACTTAGGTTGGACAACCGAGGGTCTCTTCTAAGGAGTCAGCATTTGACCAAGGCGCCGAGGTACACGGTTGAGCCAAGAGTGCCTGTGGCATTTGAAGTGTCTCGGCCATTCTTGGCAAGTCTCGGCATATGCTGTACTCGGCCTGAAGAAAACTCCACTTAGGGTGCAGTCTCGTAACCATAAGCCCTATAGGCAAAAGGGATAAGAGGTTGCGAAAACAACTGGTTGTTGTTAAGACCGGATGGGGGGAGCTAGTCTTGTATGGCAGAAGTACGACTCCTTGAAGGGGCAACCAGGGAGATGATAAGGGCGGCACCCTCCAGTAGGGAGCTGATAAGTGTCTTAAGACGCAAATGTCATAAGGCTTTATTTTCGCAAGGAAATTTAGGCTTCTCATATTTGTGCGACAATCCTGAAGAGGCAATAATACAAAAGATAAAGATAAGACGAGATCAATGGGTCAGTACATGAAAATGTAAGGACATCCTGCGATTTCGTCGCAAGACGACAATGTCATGGGGCTTTATTTTCGCAAGAATTTTTAGGCCTGTCATATTGTCGCAACAAAAATTTCAAAGAAAAGGTTAAGGCAAGATCAATGGGTTTTTGCATGCAAATGGAAAGACGTCCTGCGATTTTGTCGCAATGACAAGAGGTGGCGCAATAAGACCTTTAACTAGGAAGGCAAAATAAGACCACATGATTCAATAAAAGATTTATAAAAACTAATTATTATTTATGCAGGTCATCCATCGCAAAAAAAGATAATGAGAGGCAGTATGGGAATTATTCAACAATGGACATTATCTTTCTCGCAAATAAACACAATAATAAAGAAATAAGTGCACCTCAAAGAGGACTGAAATGCATCTTATGCAAGAAGTTATATAGGTGAAGAGGTTCAAAGAAATAAAATTACAAAAGAAGTTCAACTCTCAACATCAATTTTTTTCGCAAGAAGGAGATAATGGACATCCTTCATTAATTTTATCACTCTCGCTAGCTTTCTCGACCTCGTTGGCTTTCTCAGCTTCGCCAGTTCTCCTTCATTTTGGTTTGTTTCAATTTCTCCTCCATCTGGATTATTATCAACACCTTCATCATTTGGAGGAATCTCTTCTTCATTTGCAAAATCTTCGCCACTTTCATAATGATAATCGATGTCCGGAGTACCAGGGACTTCATCATCATCTACTTCCAAAGGCTCGGTGGATACAGGGGAGAGAGATTTGGATAATAAAATTTCATTCACAATAACTTCAGCCCTAAGATGAACTTGTCGAAGAAGTGCCTTCTGGTGATTCCTACTTTGGATATCTTTGGAGTAAGAGAGATAACCAAGTTTTCTTTCTGCCCGATCGCGAGAACGAGCAAGAGAAGTAGCAAGTAATGCATTTTCTTTGCGAATCTTGGCGAAGTTAGATTCCAAAGTAGAAAGAGAGGAGCGAAGATCTTTCTCAGATTCTGCAAAAACAAAGAATAAAGAAAATCATACAGGCGAAGACATCATTACATACTTTTTGGCAAATGTTAAGTTCTTGCGAAGAGATCGCCACCTTATTCAAAAGAACTCGTTTCTCCTGAGATAGGGTTTGATTCTCATCTGATAAAGTTTCCAACTCCAGATTAGCTTTAGTCAAAAAGTAAGAGAGGCGAGACAATTCATTACTTAATAAATTTTGCTTTTGGACTAATTGAGCATTCTCCTTGGTAAGGTTATCTATTTGATCAAATGAATACGTATGAAGATTATCTAATTGGTTATATTGATCCATCCAAGCATCTCTATCCATTCGGGCTTCCTCGGCGATGGATTCAAATTGATATATCTCCATTTTTCGTTTCTGGTTTAAAGCTTAAAAGGAGAGTAGAGATTTCAAAAAAAAAAAAAAAAAAAAAAAAAAATTCACCTTTTAGTTCTTCATTCTTCCTGCGAAGATTATCACGATCCAGCGAAACGTTTTAAAGTTTTTGATTCTCAAGATGAAGAGTGTCACATTTCAAGGTCATAGCTTGGAGGTTACTTTTCAAAGCTTCAACTTCCTTCTCCGAAGATGTTTGCGAAACCATTCTATCAGAGCCAAAATATTTAATTACAACCTCGCAAACACCAAATTTGATAGGATCAGTGGAAGCTTTCTTGACATCATCGAGAAGGGCGGATAAAACCTTGAAAGAAATATCCATTCCTTCCAAATTTTCTTTAGTAAAAGGGAGAGATTCAGATGATGAAGCGATGATGGCAGAAGGTGGGAGAGTTGAATCATCTTTCGCCATAGGTATGTCATCGGAAGATGAGATTTGATGAAGGTTAATGACTGGGGTTGAGGCAATGTTAAGAGAAGAGGCATGGACAGTAGAAGAAGAAAGGGGTTCATTCGCAACAGGTTATTGTGAGGAATTTCATTTATAGAAAGATTAGTTACAGGGGATAAATCTGCAGCGACATTTTCGCAAATGAGAAGAGGGGATTCCGCTTGCGAAGATGTCGCAGGAGGTGTTAAAAGCTTAAACAAAGGAAATGGAACAGCTGTTTCAATATTTTTAGGATGGCGAGGTTTTTTGGGGGGGCTCTCGATATTTGCATCACCCTGCGAATCACAAATTATATAAGAAACAGAGGCAACAATATTGTTATTAAAAGAATAAGTGTTTCTTAATACCTTGCTATTCGCAGGCTTCCTTTTGTTCACAACGAGTTTTTGCTGCGAACTCTTGGGAACATTAGGGTTTTGGATTGTAAACTTGGTGCTGGAAGTGTTTTTGCTGAAACAGAAAGAAGTATGGGAATTATCTAAAGATGAACAATATCAAATAAAATAATTTCAGTAGAGAAAATTAATTTTAAGAAGATCAGTTTCAGCAAAATAAACAAACCTTGATGGCTCCATGAGAACAGTAGCAGAAAGATGAAGAGGCTTTATGAAAAGATGAACAGTGAAAAAATTGCAGACGACAAAAAGAGGATTTACAGATGAAGAAGACGAAGTAAAAGAAAGAAGACATTTTTACGATGGATCTCTTCTTAAATAGACAAAAAATGATGACCCGTTAGCATTTAAAGTGCCGGTGAAAAGGGGAAAATTTAACACGTGTAAACGGTTATGCTTAATTTACGGAATCTTGTCGGCAGAAAGAAATGAACAACTGCGGCATTTTGAAAGTGTTAGTTCTCATGACATTATCTCCTTCGCAGAGAAGACATGAGAAGAGGCAAGATGTAGGATCAGAATATCGCAACACCAAGATCCTTGCGAAATCCATAAACGACACATTGCGAAAATGTCGCAGACTGATAATATAAATGACGCAACGGATGACGACAGCTTGAACACGAGAAAGATGTGAAGACCTAGCGAGATTTAGGAGTGTTGCGAGATTTAGCATTCGTACACTCGCGAGAATGTCGCAAGTCAGATCCGAAAATAAAGGACAGCTTAGCTGTCGTCCACTATGTAATGTCCTATATAAAGGGCCGAACAGGCTTCAGAAATGAGAGATCTTTTTATAGTGGAGAGAAAGTTTAGACGAGAGAGAAAGTCTAGAGTAGCAATTATATTCTTGATTTCATTTCCTTCTTGTAAAATTTCTAACTGAATCAATAAAGAGATTGATTGTTGATCTTAAAGATGTATTGAACATTACGAATTCTTGTGAGGTGTGTATTGTAGGATTTCCTGCAATTACAGATGAAGTAAGAAATATTCTTTTATGAATCTTCACAATATATTGTTTCCTCTATTTCTTATCTTTATCTGTGTGTAAAGGTTATCGCTGAAAGGGAAGAACCTGTCAAAGTTACGAAGACTAGGGGTAAAGGAAAGAATGTTTCTCGTAGTGAAAAATCTTATGCCCCTCCTTCCAAGAAAAGAAGGATCCGTTCTTCCTCTCCTGCGAGTTCTCATTCTGATGAAAGTTCCACTGATGATGAAGCTGACAATTCTGCCGCAAAGGGAAATTCTCCACCTGAATCTTCTATGGCGCAGTTGTCCAATATCTTTTCTGATTCCATGCAAGGGATTGGAGATGATAATCTTACTAATATGTGCAAGTCCATAGCTGCTATTTGTGATGCCCCCCCTCTTAGAGAATAATGAGTCTCTTCACGGGGTTTCAAGATCTATATATCCAAGTTTCTTACATTCACTTAATAGCTTGGTAAGTTTTCAAACTTATATTTTTCTCTTTTTCATTTTTGCTTTGAGTCCATAATTTATTCTGAAAATTCACTGCGTTATTTCGCAGGCTGGGAAAGCTTCTTTTGCTGTTGCTTCAGATTTAGAAAAAAGGCGTGCGGCTTTCGCAAAAGAATCTTGCACTTCGCAAGAAGAATGAAGAGTTGGAGACTGAGGCTGCTAGTCTTCGCGAAAGGAATAACCAATTGGAATCTGAGACTGCTGTCCAAAATACTAAAATCTCTGGTCTTCAAGATGCCAATAAGCAACTCTATGGTATAGAACTTTTTTCTTCTTTTTATTTATTTCGTTTTCTCGTTATCCTTTCTTATATAATTCACCATTTCGCAGAGACGTTTACGGTCTTTCTGATGAAGCTATTCTTCTTCATACATTTCCCAATCTTATGGATGATGATACTCTTCTTGAACACCTAAATACTTCTCTAAATAGTTTCTCAAATAACAAGATTGAATCTCTTCCCATAAATGAACTCAGATCCAAACTTCGCCTCTTAGAAATTGACTATAGATCCGTCTTAACTATGGCTAATAAGTTTAAACATTTCTTTCATAATTCCAAAGAAGAAATCAATATCTTGCGAAAAAAGAATAGTGATCTCATAGATGATAAAGATCGCATTTCTAGTCAAGGTGCCGAAACTTTAGCGAAATTCCAAGAAATCCTTCTTGAAGTCCAAATTGAACGAGATGAACTTAAACGCAAAAATGCTGTTCTTTGCGAAAGAGAGAATCAAATTCGCTCTCGTCTTCTCATAAATGATGATGATGAATTTGCTTGGGCTGCGAAAATTCTAGATAATGCCAGGAATAACTTAGGTGTAGATGTTAGTCTCCATGCTGAGCATACAACCTTGGTTAAAGATATGATTTCTGACAGAGAAGGTTGTCAACCATTCTTCCTTATTTAATTGTGTGTTTTTCATAATCTTTCATCAAGTTATTAATTTATTGTTATATTTTCGCAGAAGCTGAAGAGAGATATCGCCAGAGAATTGAAGAGCTTGAGAATGAGAAAGCGAAGCTCGCAAAGGATCTTTCTTCTCGCAATGAGAAATGTTCAAGATTGAAAAACCAACTAAAAATTGCTATTGCGAATTTTAAGAATGATGATGTTCTTTTTCGCAATGATACTATTAAAACGGTTTGCGATGATCACAACATTCCTCACACTGCATACCCTTGCCTCTCAGATAAAGTTCTAGAGAATGTTCCTAACCTAGTTATCTCTGATAGTGAAGTTAGTGAATATGAAAATGAAGATTCTGAAGAAGATGAAGAAAGAGGGTCTGATGAAAAATATGATGAAGATAATGAAGAAAGCTCTGGGAAATAATCTGATGAAGAAGAAGAATCATCCGAGAAATAACTCTGGTTTTCTTCTTTAACTTTTTTGTAATACTTGTTCATTCATTATTTAACTTTCTGTCTTTGTAATCATGTTGCGAATTTCTTCACTCTTCAATACAAGTTCCCTTTCTTTTGTTTCTTCCTACACATGTTAGAAAAACAAACCTCTTTTGCAATATAAATAATCAATATATAATTACTTCACTTTACGTGTAAATCTATCATATGGATACAAAAAATATTTTCTCATTTTATGCATTCCCATACTTTCCTCTGTTTTTTGTATTCAAATGAAAGATTAAGCGAAATACCTTTTGATGTTGAGATTGCAATGAAATCTTTTGGCATGACCTTACCATAATTTCGCAGCCATTTTTGCATGATTTTGCAACCTTACGTTTGTATTCATTCTTATTCTCTGTGGTCTTATTTTTCCTTCCTAAGTAAAGGTATTATTTAGCCACCTCTTGTCATTGCGACAAAATCGCAGGACGTCTCTACACTTTCATGTAGAAACCCATTGATCTTGCCTTAGCTTTTTGTTCTTTTGTTATTTTTTGCTGCGACAATATGACAGGCCTAAAATTTCTTGCGAAATTAAAGCCCCATGACATTGCCGTCTTGCGACGAAATCGCAGGACGTCTTTACACTTGCATGCAATGACCCATTTATCTCTTCTTATCTTCTCTCTAGTATTTTTTCCTCTTCAGGATAATCAATAAACGACAGCGTTGCGAAGGCGTCGCAGACGAGTAATATAAATGACGCAATGGACGACAATAACCAGAACACGAGAAAGGTGTGAAGATCTAGCGAGATCTAGGAGAACTGCGAGATTATGTATTTGTACACTTGCGATATTTTGCAAGTCATTCCCGAAAACAAAGGATAGTCTAGCTGTCATCCACTATGTACTACCCTATATAAAGAGTTGAACAAGTCTGTTGAAAGAGAGATCTTTTTGGAAGTGTTAGACAGGTCATTAGGAGAGAGAAATTTTGTAGTGATTGTAATTTCTTTAACTCTTTTCCATTTTATCTTGTAAACATTCAAGGAATTAATCAATAAAAATCATAGTTGTTCATCTTCAAATGTCTTAGTTGTGTGGATTCTTGTGAGGGGTGTAGTGTAGGATTTCCTGCAACTACATATTGGCGCTAGAAACAGGGACACTAAAGATTAGAGATTGGATATTGTCATTAAAATTGTTCAAATCAGGAGTATGATGGATAAATTGGAGAAAACCAGAATCGAAGAGAATAATGGAAAATTGGAATGTAGTATGATTACAAAAACAATGGTTAATGAATTTCATGAAAGTATCAGAGGGAGAATACACAAAAGAGATTTTGAAGGAAAGAAAATTATAACAGCAGAGAAAGCGTCACCCTTGAAAGAATGGGAAAAACAGAAGATTATGTTCACAGCAACGGAGATATTAGGAGAGAATTTAAATCACACATCTCCACTAGTGATTACGATAAGTGAAAGCAAAGAAGAGGGAAAATTAACAAAAACAGTGGAAGAATGGGCAATAAATAGAACTTTGGTGGACACAGGGAGTTCAGTGAATATAATGTTTTATCATGCTTATAAAAAATTGGGATACAAAGTTGAAGAAATGACTTCCGCAACATATCATATCTATGGTTTCGGCAAATCCATAACAAAACCTAAAGGGGAAATAAAAATACGAATTTTGTTGGGAGAAATTGAAACACATGTGACATTATGTGTAGTGGATATGAAATCACCATATAACATGCTGTTGGGAAGACCATGGATACATGCAATAAAAGCTGTAGCATCAACATTTCATCAATGTGTCAAATTTCCTATACCGAGTGGAATTGGCGAAATCAGAGGAGATACTGATAAAGGAAGTATATATCATCAAATCGAAGTAAAACATTATGAAGAACAGGTGAAGAGGTGAAAAGATCGCAAGAAGATGGCAAAAGCAAAAAAAGGAAGAAGAATTTAGAACTTACATGATAAGAGCAGAAGAAGGAAAAGGAATATATGGTGAAGAGAATGAACTTGCGAAGGAAATAAAAGGACCAACGCCCATGGAGAACCGAAGGCTAGTTACACTGCGGCAGAGCCAACAAAGAAAGTGAATATCAGAACTGAAGAAGAACCCAAGATGTTAAAAATTAGGACTAAAATGGAGGCAGATGAGGAAAGAAAGACTATTGATTTGTTGCGAGATTATAAAGACATTTTCGCGTGGGATATGGATGAGATTCCTGGAATAGATCCATCTGTAGCGTGCCATAAATTAGAGATTGATAAAAATACAAGACCATTCAAGAAGAGAATTAGAAAAATTGCAACATCATATCATCCTCAAATAGAAGAAGAGTTGCAGAAGATGCTTGATGCCGGAATTATTAGACAAGCAAAATATCCCGAATGGATAGCAAATATGGTCGTAGTTCCAAAGAAGAAAAAAGGGATAAGAATTTGCATAGATTTTACCGATCTAAACAAAGCTTGTCCAAAAGATAGTTTTCCTTTGCCAGATATTCCGCAAATGGTTGAGTCAACAGCAGGAAATGAAAGGATATCCTCTCTTGATGGATACAAGGGATACAATCAAATTCCTCTCGCTGAAGAAGACCAAGAACATACTGCCTTTTTCGCTCCAAGAGGATTATATTGTTACACAAAAATGCCATTTGGTCTCGTGAAATCTTTGGAGCAACATACCAAAGGATGGTAGAAAAAGTGTTCGAAAAATGGATACATAAAACACTAGAGGTATACGTGGATGACATGTTAATAAAAAGTAAAGAAGCAAAAGATCATGTACGGGATTTGAAGGAAATTTTTGAACAAATGAGACATTTTAACATCAAAGTAAATCCAGAAAAATGTACCTTTGGGGTGGCATCTGGAAAAAATTTAGGATACATTGTGTCAAAAGAAGGAATACAAGTCGATCCAGAGAAAGTACAAGCAATTCGCGATATGCCGACACCAAGAATACGATGAAAGATGTGCAAAAGTTAAATGGACTATTAGTTTCGCTAGGGAGATTCATCTCGCGATCATCTGATAAGTGCAAGTATTTTTTCAACATACTTAAAAAGGGAGCGAAATTTAGATGGACAGATGAATGTGAAAAGGCGTTACAAGGAATAAAAGAACATCTAATGGATATATCATTCTTACAAAAAGCAGAGCCAGGGGAAGAATTACTAATTTACCTTGCGACAACCTCGCATGCATTAAGCGCAGATATTATTGCGAATGGACGCAGGAGTGGAAAAGCCAATCTATTACATCAGCAAAACATTCAATGCCGCGGAGAAAAATTATTCAAAAATTGAAAAACTAATTTTGGCATTAGTTTATGCAACATTTAAACTTCGCATCTACTTCGAAGCACACACGATTAAGGTAATGACAAAAGTACCAATTGAGTCAGTAATGAAAAATTCAAAAAGGTCAGGAAGGGTTGAAAGATGGAATGCTCAAGTAAGTCATTGCAAACTCAAATATGAAATACTATCCTCACCCAAATCACAAGTTGTTGCAGACTTTTTAGCAGAATTTCCATTGGAAGAGGATGAAACAGTGGAAGAAATTATGGATATAGAAGAAGAACATGGAAATCCAAGGGATTTATTAACTGAGCCAAACAAATGGGAAATATTGGTAGATGGATCGTCAAATGGAGAAGGTAACGGAATTGGGATCATTGTAATTTCGCCAGAAGGCAATAAAATGGCTTTTTCTTTCAGATTGGAATTTGCATCTACCAACAATGAAACAGAATATGAAGCTATTGTACATGCTTTGCGATTCGCAATAGAAATGAAGTTGGAGAATGTGAGGGTCACCAATGATTACCAGTTAGCTATTCGCCAGATAAAAGAAGAATATACTACAAATGAACCATCCTTAAAAAAGTACAAAAAACTTGTTGAAGAATTGTCGGCGAAGATACCAAAAATAAAATGGAGACACATATTAAGAAGAGACAATAGACTCGCGGATGATTTTGCTTTTATATCAAGTATGATGACAGATCCAACTGCGAGATGCATAAAAATACAGACACTCCTATCACCGTCAATCAACAAAGAGGAAGAGGAAGAAGCAGAAGTAATGCTCGTAGAAGATGGAACACAAAGACCCTATTATGAAGATTGGAGAACAGAACTTCATGCTTATCTAATGGAAGGAGAAACGCCAAGAAATAGATTAGAGATGCACAAATTAAAAAGCCGTGCAACAAATTATGAATTAAGAGACGGAGTATTATACCGAATATCCTTTAATGGACCCTCGCTTAGATGTTTAACACGAAAGGAAGGAGAAGCAATATTAAAAATGTTACATAGTGGGGATGCTGGCAATAAAAGTGGCGGAAGGTCTTTAGCACATAGGGCGAAGATGCAAGGCTATTATTGGCCATATATGCATGAAGATGCGAAACAAATATCAAGACGTTGCGAAGATTGTCAAAGGCACGGAAAGAAAATACATGCACCAGGAGCACTGTTAACCTCTTCAACAAGTGTATGGCCTTTTGGAAAGTGGGGGTTAGATATTGTAGGACCATTTTTACCAGGTACGGGGCAGAGGAGATATCTGATTGTCGCTACAGATTATTTCACAAAATGGGCAGAAGTAAAAGCAGTACAACACATTCGCAATAAAGATATTTTTACCTTCATATTCAAAACCATAATATGCAGATTTGGAATTCCAGCACAGTTGGTATCTGATAATGGGAAACAGTTTGAGGGACAAAATATAGAGTTACTGCTTAATGCATTTCAAATAAAATGTGGGAAATCAACTCCTTTATACCCGCAGGCCAATGGACAGGCAGAAGCAACAAATAAAACAATCGCAGATATATTAAAGAAGAAATTAGAAGGACATAATAAGGAATGGTGTGAACAAGTGCATAATGCAGTATGGGCTTACAATGCAACAAGGCGAGAAGCTACGGGAATGTCACCATTTTGTCTAACATATGGAGTTGAAGCTGTACTTCCGACAGAAGTTATTATTCCAACAATAAAGAGAGGAGCTTGGGAGAAAAATCTTAGTGCGGGTAACATTTTGGTTAAATTAGATGAATTAGAGGAAAAGAGAGAAAGAGCACTACAAAGATATGGAGAATTACCAGCGAAGATTAGCCAGAGAATATAACAAACGTGTCAAGACACGCGAATTTCAACCAGGTGATATGGTATTGAGAGAAACACCAATATATCAGCGAGAAAGTGGTGGTAAGTTGGCGAAAAAGTGGGATCGACCTTATATCATCAAGGAGATAGTTGGAACAGGGGCATATAGATTAATGGATCCTGAGGGCAAAGATGTGGGTCAAAGATTGGATAGACCGTGGAATAGATTATATCTCAAGAAATATTACCCATAGAAGATGGAAGGGAAAGAATAGGTTGCGAAATATTGAATGGATGGAATGAAATGAATTCATATGAAAAGATCTTGCGACAGATTGATTGCGAAATTGCATAAAATAAAGAAAGAATGTGCGAATATCTCGCAAATAAAATGACAAGAGATAATCAAAATGAATGATTTATACGAATGGGACGAACCTTTATGGCGTACACCCTAGTTCGCGAATGATATTTCGTAAGAGGCAAATGTAAGACCTAAAGTTCGTCATATAAGGGGTATCTCTTGACATGGCTCGGGGAAAAGGTTACACCGCCCACGGAACTGAGTCATGAAAATTTGGGGTCAATAAAGCCCATCCGGGGAGATACCTTGGATTTCCAACTATATATATATAGGTTATACCCTGGTTGGATGACCGAGGGTCTCTTCCAAGGAGTCGGTGTATGACCAAGTCCCGAGGTACACGGTTGAGCCAAGAGTGCCTGGGGCATTTGAAGTGTCTCGGCCATTCTTGGCAAGTCTTGGCACATCTGCACTCGGCCCGAAGAAAACTCCACTTAGGGTGCAGTCTCGTAACCATAAGCCCTATAGGTATAAGGGATAAGAGGCTGCGAAAACAACTGGTTGTTGTTAATACCGGATGGGAGGAGCTAGTCTTATATGGCCGATGTACGCCTCCTTGAAGGGGCAACCAGGGAGATGATAAGGGCGGCACCCTCCATTAGGGAGCTGATAAGTGTCTTAAGACGCAAATGTCACGAGGCTTTATTTTCGCAAGAAAATTTATGCTTGTCATATTTGTGCGATGATCCTGAAGAGGCAATAATACTAACACGAGGTTAAGACGAGATCAATGGGTCTTTACATGAAAGTGTAAAGACGTCCTGCGATTTCGTCGCAAGACGGCAATGTCATGGGGCTTTAAGTTCGCAAGAATTTTTAGGCCTGTCATATTGTCGCAACAAAAACATCCTGCAGAGGCAACAATACTAAAGAAATGATAAGACAAGATCAATGGGTCATTACATGAAAATGTAAAGACGTCCTGCGATTTTGTCGCAAGACGGTAATGTCATGGGACTCTATGTTCGTAAGAATATTTAGGCCTGTCACATTGACGCAAAAATGAGAGGTGGCAAAATAAGACCTTTAACTAGGAAGGCAAAATAAGACCACACAAGAGCAATGATAAGGCAAGATCAATGGGTCATTACATGAAAATGTAAAGACGTCCTGCGATCTTGTCGCAATGATGAATTTCAACATAAATGAAGATAATGGAAAATAAAATAGTAATTATTAAATATCAAAAATTATACTCGTTGCAAGAAAGAGTAATAATAAGCAGAAGAACACATCTAAAAGATGTTTGAAGTACGTAAAGAAATAACAGTACAAGAAGAAAAATTACAAGAGAAAGACAATTCTCAAATATCAGTTTTTTCTCTAGAAGGAGATATTGTATTTTCTTCAGCAACTTTATCCATATTTTCTCCAGTTATTATATTTCCACCAGATTCTCCTTCACCCAGATCATTGTTGACAGCTTTACTAGGAGAGATTGTTTCTTCATTTGCGAACTCTTCACCACTATTGTAGTCATAATCGCTGTCAGGAGGGTTAGGAACTTCATCATCGCTTACTTCCAGAGGTTCGACAGATACAAGATCAAGAGATTTAGATAGTAAAACATCATTCACAAGAACTTCGGCTTTAAGATGAAATTGACGAAGGAGTGCTTTCTGATAATTTCTACTCTCTATATCTTTACTGATCGGACATATAATCGAATCTTCTTTTTGCACGATCGCGAGAGCGAGCAAGGGAAGCAGCGAGTATTCCATTTTCTTTGCGAATTTTTGAATAGTCAGATTTTAGAGTGGCAATAGAGGAATGAAGATTTTTCTCAGAATCGTCAAAAGAAAAGAACATAGAAAATCATTCAGATTTTTGGAATTCGCAAGGAAAATATCACAAAATAATAAATAAATGGATTAAGGTAGTCAAATAATATGACTACCTTCCTTTTGCGAGGTAAGATATTGGATTAAAGCCGAACAACTATTCTCCAAGTGATCCATGGCATTGTCAAAATTATCTCCAATTAAGCCTTTCAGTCGAGATCGCAAGCTTTTTTTCGTTAGAAACAAGTAGGGCATTTTCTTTCGCAAGGGAAGAATTGGACTCTTCTAACTTGGAACATTGATCCTTGAATTGGTTTGCCTTTACACTTAAGATTATTATACCTTGGATAAGTTTATCCTTCTCGGCAGTAACTTCTTCGAGTTGATTTCTCAGCGAACAAAGAGATCGTTCTTGTTCTTTACATATTTTTTGACAAACATCGACTGTTTGAGTAAATCGCCACCTTGTTTAACGAGTTCGCTTCTCTTGAGAAAGAATTCCATTCTCATCGATAAAGTTTCCAACTCCAAATTAGCTTTAGTCAAAGAGTAAGAGAGGCGAGATAATTCATTACTTAATGAGCCTTGTTCTGAACTAAGTCAAGCATTTTCTTTAGAAAGATTATCTATTTGATCAACAGAATATGTATGAAGATTATCTAATTGGTTATATTGCTCCATCCAAGCATCTCTATCCATTCGAGCTTCTTCAACAGTAGATTCCAACTGATATACTCCATTTTTCGCTTCTGGTTTAAAGCTTGAAGGGCGAACAAGGGCTTGAGGTTCAATATAAAAAAAAAAAAAAAATGAATGGAGAATATAGAGGAAAAGATTGTACCTTTCAATTCTTCGTTCTTCTTGAGAAGATTATCACGATCCAGCGAAACATTTTGAAGTTTTTGATTCTCAAGTTGGAGAATATTACACTTTGCAGTCATAGCTTGGATATCATTCTTCAAAATATTAATTTCTTGCTCCAAAGATGTTTGTGAAATTCTATCGGATCCAAGGTATTTGCTTAAAACCTCGCAGACATTAGATTTGATAGGATCGACAGAAGTCTTCTTGGCATCGTTCACAATATCTGATAGAACTTTGAAGGCCACGTCTATTCCTTCAAAATTTTCCTTAGTAAGAGGGATTTGCTCAGATAAGGAAGTAATGACAATAGAAGAAGGAAGAGATGAGTCATTTTTTGTTAAAGGAATATCATGAGAAGAGGAAGTCTCATGAAGATCAATGACTGGGGAAACGGTAGAGGCATTGACAATAGGAGAAGAAATGGGCTCATTCGCAACGGGACTTTTATGAGGGATTTGATCTATGAAAAATTCAGGCATAGGAGAAAGATCATCAACAATATTTTCGCAGGAAGAAACAGTAGGTTTATCTTGCGAAGATTTCGCAGGAGGAGTTGTAAGTTTAAATGTAGGAAAGGAAACAGCAGGCGCAACAGGTTTAGAACGGCGAGGTTTCTTGGGGGACTTATCAACATTTTTATCATCCTGCGAATTACAAGTTAAATAAGAAACAGAGGCAACAATATTGTTATTAAAAGAGTAAATGTTTCATAAATACCTTGTTATTCGCAGGCTTTCTTTTAGTGACAGTGTTTTTCGGTTGCGAACCCATGGAGATATTAGGGTTCACAATGGTGAACTTGGTGTTAGATTTGTTCTTGCTAAAACAAAAACAGCAGGGGAATCATTAAAAGAAGAACAATATCAAAGCAAAATAACTTCAATAAGAGAGATCAATCATAAAGTGATCAAATTTAGCAAAATTAACAAACCTTGATGGCTCCATAGAAACAGTAGCATAAGAATAATAGCAGAAAAATGATGAAGAAGACGATGAAGAAAAAACAGCAGTAAAAAGTTGCAGACGATGAAGAAGATGAAGTGAAAGAAAAGAAATATTTTCATAAGGAATTCCCCTTTAAATAGATAAGAAAAGAGTAACCGGATAACATTAAATGTGCCAGTAAAAAGGGAAAGTTTCAGACACGTGTAAATAGTCATCCTTAATCTACGGAATCTTGTCGGCAAAAATTGATGAAAAACAAACGATTACGGCAGCTCAAAATACTGGTTCTCATGACATTCTCTTATTTGCAGAGAAGACATGAGAAGAGGCAAGATTTAGGATCAGAATATCGCGATATCAATACCTCGCAAAATCAATAAACGACAGCGTTGCGAAGGCGTCGCAGACGAGTAATATAAATGACGCAATGGACGACGATAACCAGAACACGAGAAAGGTGTGAAGATCTAGCGAGATCTAGGAGAACTGCGAGATTATGTATTTGTACACTTGCGATATTTCGCAAGTCATTCCCGAAAACAAAGGATAGTCTAGCTGTCATCCACTATGTACTACCCTATATAAAGAGTTGAACAAGTCTGTTGAAAGAGAGATCTTTTTGGAAGTGTTAGACAGGTCATTTAGAGAGATAAAGTTTGTAGTGATTGTAATTTCTTTAACTCTTTTCCATTTTATCTTGTAAACATTCAAGGAATTAATCAATAAAAATCATAGTTGTTTATCTTCAAATGTCTTAGTTGTGTGGATTCTTGTGAGGGGTGTAGTGTAGGATTTCCTGCAACTACAAGGATTGTTGCACAAATATAACAAGCCTAAATATTCTTGCGAACATAAAGTCTCATGACATTTGCGTCTTTTTTGACACTGTCAGCTCCCTAATGGAGGGTGCCGCCCTTATCATCCCCCTGGTTGCCCCTTCAAGGAGACGTACTTCTGCCATACAAGACTAGCTCCTCCCATCCGGTCTTAACAACAACCATTTGTTTTCGCAGTCTCTTATCCCTTTTGCCTATATGGCTTATGGTTACGAGACTGCACCCTAAGTGGGGTTTTCTTTGAGCCGAGTGCATTGTAGTCAAGACTTGCCAAGAATGGCCAGGGTAGTTTCATACGCCCCGGGCACTCTTGGCTCAACCGTGTACCTCGGCGCCTTGATCATACTCTACACTCCTTAGGAGAGTCCTTATTACCTTAGTCGCCCAACTCAAGTCATACGCTTAAGTTGAGAATCCAAGGTGCCTCTCCTGGATTGGCTTTATTAACGCCAAATCTCCATGACTCAGGTTCCAGTAGCGGTGTAACCTTATCGCTGAGCCATGCAAGAGGTACCCCCTCCTATGACGTACTTTAGGTCTTATATTTGCCTCTTGCAAAATTTTATTCGCGAACTAGGGTGTACGCCATTAAGGTTCGCCCCATTCTGGATCTTAGATTTTTATGGATCTTCGATCGTTTCTTGCGAAAGTTTCGCATATTTTCATTCTGCTTGATGATTATTCTGTTTCGTCTTCTACATTTCAACTCTATTGTAATTTCCCAATCTCATTTTTGTCATTAAGTACCATATATTTTTGAAATTGTTTTTGCAACAAATCAATCATAAATCTCTTTCTCAATTTTTTTTTTTTTTTTTTTTTTAAAGTTTAAGTTTTTTTACCTTTACTGCTTTCTCCCTCTGCATCTTTGTTGTTTTTCTCTACTTTCTCACCTTCTGCGACATTTTCGCCATTTGTCATTTTCAGCATGCTTTGACTTCGCATCATTCTTTCTTCTCTTTGTTCTATTGAATCAACCATCAATCTCTCACTTCTTTGTCTTTCTTTGATGTTATACTTCCAATTCTCCTTCTTGGTAGCTCTTTCTTCGCAGGACTCCACATCAATCTCATAGCATTTCCTCCCTTAAACCCAATCTCCCTTTATTACTCCAATGCCACTAGGATGTGGAAACTTAATGCATTGGTGGAAAGTCGATGCCACACCTAAAATCCCATGTAGCCAAGGTCGGCCAATTAAGGCATTGTAGGGCGAATCTACATCGACAATACAGAATAGAATCTTAGAAGATATCCCCTTTAATGGAATTCGCATTGTGATCTCCCCTTTAGGCTTATTGGCAGTACTATTGAAACCATAGATTTTGTAAGTTGAAAGTATTAGATCCTCATCTTTGCCTCCCATAGTCTTATAAGTATGATAGAATAAGATATCCACAGAACTTCCCGTATCAATTAAGACTCTATTAATTTCCCATGTATCTTCAGCCTCATCATCTTCATCTTCATCTTCTTTTTGTTTCGGGTTTATCTCTAGTCTCACTACTAATGGGTTTTCATGCATTTCGCCAGCCTCAGGTATTTCTTCCGTGGTGAAAGAGATAGTCTGCTTTTGCCATTCTTTTGGTGGCGAAATTTTCGCAATATTCATTATTTCTCTCCCATTAGCGTCTCTTGCGAAAACTCTGCTCAGAACATTGTCGTGAAAGTCTTCAATTATTTTGTATGAGTGCACAATAGAGTTACAAAATAGATTTTTCGCCTTCGCACCAACTTCTATTACAAATGTTTCTTTTTCCTTTGTTGTATTAACTCTGCGAATTTCTGGTGGAGGTGGTAATGGTTGAGATTGAGGTTGCCCTATTAGAAAATGATTTAACTTTCCTTGATAAATCATTCTGAGGATGATTCTCTTTACATTTCTGCAGTCATTTGTCGAATGTCCATGGAAGTGGTGATAAGAACAAAATTCATGACTTCTGTGATTTGGAGGTGGTTCACTGCCCATGTTCCATGGTGTTGGTATATTTTCCATCAAAATTATAGTTTCCCATATTTTCTCCACAATAGCATTTAAAGGTGGCATTTTAATTTTTTCCCATATTATCTTATGATTTCCCTGTCCCTTATAATGGTTTAGCCTCTGTCCTCCATAAGTTTCTTGCGGCTGATCAAGTCTTTGAATCTTGTTGTTTCCACCTCGACTATAAAAGTTTATTTCCCTTTCGAATTCTTCTTGGTCACGGCTTCCCATGGCTACCAGTTTCTGTTGACTATTTCCCACCATCTTTTCTTGACTTGTCTGCGAAGTGCTCGCCACTGTATTTGTAGGATCATAATATCGCAACACCAACACCCTTGCGAAATCCATAAACAACACATTGCGAAGACATCGCAGACGAGTAATATAAATGACGCAACGGATGACGACAGCCAGAACACGAGAAAGATGTGAAGACCTAGCGAGATTTAGGAATGTTGCGAGGTTTTACATTTGTACACTTGCGAAGACATCGCAAGTCAGATCCAAAAATAAAGGATAACTTAGCTGTCATCCATTATGTAATGTCCTATATAAAGAGCCGAATAGGCTTATGAAAAGGGAGAGATCTTTTTAGAGAGTGTAGAAAAAGTTTAGAGGAGAGAGAAAGTCTAAAGTAGCAATAACATTCTTGATTTCACTTCCTTCTTGTAAAATTTCTGACTCAATTAATAAAAAGATTGGTTATTGATCTTAAATATGTGTTAGATATTATGAATTCTTGTGAGGTGTGTATTGTAGGATTTCCTGCAATTACATATGGCGCTAGAAACAGGGACTGATTGAAGATAGATATTGTGCTTTGAAAGAATTTGGGGTAAATTTCTTATAATTTTCAACAATTCATTAAAATTGAAAAATGGCTAGAAGAAGACATGCATCAAAGCAACCAACAACTGTTAGAAGGAGTAGGAGACTTGCTGGAGAAAGGAGAGACGAGATAGGAGAATCTTCAAGAATGAATATAAGGAACAACAGAGAAAATCAAACTCAACCGCCAGTTCAACCGCCAGTTCAACGTACACCACCAATACAGAATAAAGTTGTGGATTATGATAGAGTGAGTGTACATACTTGGCGATCAGACTCTGCAGATGAAATGGGAGAAGAGCAGCAATTAGGAGACAATGAACAAGAGGAGAGAGATCAAGAAGTAATTGGAGGAATAATTCATGGAAATGAAGAGATTGCAGCATTAGAGACATTGAGGCAAACAATACGTGAAGAAAGGCGGTTGGAAGCAGAAGAACGTGCGAATTTGACAAGGTAAAATCATGAATTGAGGATGGAAAACATAAGATTACAAAATAGGAGGTCAAGAAGCACTACAAGATCACGTTCAAGATCAGTTAGAGAAGAAATAAGACAAAATTTACCTATAGAAAATGCTAATGAAGAAACTCGAGAGGGAATACAAAATCCAGGCGAAGAACGTTGCGAAGGAAGAGAAGTATTGGAAGATCGTTATATTCAACGTGCTGAAATTCTTCAAAATGAACAGAATGATAGAATTCAAGGAAATAGGCATCGTCAGGGAAAAATAATCGAGATGGCGAAGAAAATCAGGAAGAAGGAAGGAGAATTTTACACGAGAGAGAAATACAAAAAAATGAACGAGCAATTGAAGATGAAATTGAAAGACACTATGCTGAACAAACACATTTAGCTCGCGAGAGAGAAAGATTAAGAGCAGAAGTGGAAGAACAAGAGCTACAAGAGGCAATTCGACAGAATAACCATGATAATCGAGAAAGGATGCGTGAGCGAAACCGCAATAATGCTAATATCAATGAAGAGTATGATAGAGTACAAAGGAGAATTGAAAGACGGCGAAGGGGAGAAAATGAGAGATATGACGGTGTACGAATTAATGAAAGAAGTGAAAGAGAAGATCGTAGAGAAAGACGAGAAGAAAATGATGAACAAGGAAGTCAAAATAGAGATGAGCGCAGGAGAAGAGAGGCGGAGTTGAAAACACCAATGGATCCAAATTCTGGTATAAATGAACAAATTTTGAGAGAGTTAGCGAAAATGAGAGGAATGATAAATAATAAGAGAGGATGAGGTAAGAGACAATTAGATGAAGCCATATAGGAAGCTGCGAAAACTCCATTTACACAAGAAGTACAATTAGGAGGAATACCCCCAAAATGCAATTTGCCTGCGTTAACCAGCATTTTTGATGGAACAACTTGTGCAGTCCAACACATCAAAGCTTATGTGAGATGTATGCTACAATGGCGAGAACCATGATGCAATATTATGCAAGTATTTCGCATCAAGTTTAACAGGAGAGGCATTAAAATGGTTTGAAGGTTTTCCAAAGAATACTATAACCTCTTTCAACCACCTGCAAACTATATTTTTAGGGGCATATATAAGTAACAATTCCTCGCGACCTGGCATTGAAGATGTATTTGGGTTGAAGCAAAGGGTTGGCGAAAGTTTGAGGCATCTAACTGTGAGGTGGAAGACAATGTGTAGTGATATGGATGGTCGTGTGGACGAAAGATATCTCATTCTATCATTCATCAATGCTATGCTCGCAACCAATCTGTTATACATTCAGATTTTCAGAATCAAAAATACAATCACAATGACTGAGTTGCGAGAACTACAGGAGGAGTATATTGCTCTTGAGGAAAAGCAAAATCAGATGGAATCATACCCCATTGCGAACATAAGTTCAAGAGCAGCGAATGCAAGCTTATTACCCAAGTTAATAAATACAGTGGCGAGCACCTCGCAAGGACAACAAGAGAGATTAATGGGAGATGGACAACAAAAGCTAGTAGCTATGGGGAGCCGTGATCAAGAAGAATTTGAGAGAGAGAGAAACTTCTATAGCCGTGGTGGAAATAACAAAATCCAAAGACTTGATCATCCACAAGAAACTTATGGAGGTCATCAACCGCAAGGAACTTATGGAGGTCAGAGGCAAAACTTTCACAGAGGACAGCGAAATCCAAAAATAATATGGGAAGAAATCAAAATTCCACCTTTGAATGCTAGTGTGGAGAAGATATGGGAAGCTATAATCCTAATGGAAAACATACCTGCACCATGGAACATGGGGAGTGAACCACCTCCAAGCTACAGAAGTAATGAATTTTGCTCTTATCATCACTTCCATGGACATAAAACAAATGACTGCAGAAATATAAAGAGAATCATTCTCAGGATGATAGATCAGGGAAAATTAAATCACTTTCTGGTAGGACAAACGCAAACTCAAGCATTACCACCTCCTCCAGATATTCACAAGCTAAATACAGCAAAAGAAAGAGAAACATTTGTGATTGAAGTTGGCGCAAAGGAAAAAAATCTGTTTTGTAACTCCATCGTACACTCATACAAGACAATTGAAGATTTTCACGATAACACTCTCAACAGGGTTTTCACAAGAGATGCTGATGATAAAGAAATAATGAACATTGCGAAGACATCACCACTGGAAGAATGGCAAAATCAGACTATCTCTTTTACCGCATAAGAAGTACCTGAGGGTGGAGAAATGCATGACAACCCATTGGTGGTAAGATTGGAGATCAACCCAAAACCTAGTGAGGATGAAGATGATGAAGCTGAGAATTCATGGGCAATCAACAGAATTTTGATTGATACGGGGAGTTCCGTGAATATTCTTTTTTATCATACTTATAAAACTATGGGAGGGAAAGATGAAGATCTAATACCTTCAACGTACAAAATCTATGGTTTTAACGATCTCGCAAATAAGCCAAAAGGAGAAGTTCATATGCGAATTCCACCGAAAGGATTATCTTCTGAAATTTTATTCTGTGTAGTTGATGTGGAATCACCATAGGACGACCATGGTTACATGAGATCTTAGGTGTGGCATCGACTTTCATCAATGTATCAAGTTCCATCATCCCACTGGTGTTGGCATCATAAAGGGAGATTGGGTTGAAGGAAAGAAGTGTTATGAAATTGATATAGAATCCTGCGAAGAGAGAGCTGCGAAGAAGAAGAATTGGAAACACAACATCAAAGAAAAACAAAACGGTGAAATATTAATGGTAGATGTAATAGAACAAAGAGAGGAAGAAATTCTGCGAAACCAAAAAATGATGAAGATAGGAGGTAGCGAAGGCTTCGCAACAGACAAGAAAATGACAGGAAAATTCAAAAATGCAGAGGCAGAAAGTAGCAGAAGTAAGAGACTCAAAGAATAAATATAGTTGTTGATTGTCAAAGAAAAAATTGGGAGGAAGACGAGAAATGTAAGTTGGGTTAAAAAAAAAAAAACTTTCTTATGAATAGCAGAGATGAGGTTGCGAAAGGAAGTTGATATGCAGAAGAAGAGAATATATTATGAAATATAATTGCGAAATTACAAAAGAATTTACACGCAAAAGAATCAAAAAATTAATCAGACAGAGGCAAACCACCTATGGCATACACCCTAGTTCGCGAAATCAAAATTTCGTAAGAGGCAAATGTAAGACCTAAAGTGCTTCATAGAAGGGGTACCTATTGCATGGCTCGGGGAAAAGGTTACACCGCCCCGGAACTGAGTCATGGAGAATTGGGGTCAATAAAGCCCATCCAGGGGAGATACTTTGGATTTTCAATCTAAGCTTAAGACTTGGATTGGACGACCGAGGGTCTCTTCTAAGGAGTCGACATTTGACCAAGGCGCCGAGGTACACGGTTGAGCCAAGAGTGCCTCTGGGGCATTTGAAGTGTCTCGGCCATTCTTGGAAAGTCTCGGCATATGCTTTGCACTCGGCCCAAGAAAACTCCACTTAGGGTGCAGTCTCGTAGCCATAAGCCCTATAGGCAAAAGGGATAAGAGGCTGCGAAAACAACTGGTTGTTGTTAAGACCGGATGGTGATGAGTGCCAAATAGTGCATATTTATACACCTTTTTATTGGCATTTTACTCATCTTTTGTGCTCAAGAATCAGATATTATCCCATATTCTGTATTTTCCTTGTTTTCAAGAATAAATATTTGTATTAATTAATTTTGTGTTTTTAGGTAATAAATAAAGCTCGGAGAATCTGAGAAGCAAAAGAGCAAAGAATTGGAGTCGAGCATCTATGGAGTAGATGGCCAAAGCCCGCGCGCGAATCAGTTGCAACCCAACAAGGAAGACATGGGCTAAAGCTACCCGCGACCCGGATCCGAGCCCGTACACTCCAAGCCGTCGAGATCTCGCCTGGCTACATCCAACGGTCGCTGCCCTCACTATACATCATTTCTTGATGCTCCGTGCAACACGAGATCACGCCAAAAACCGGCTACCAACCTCGACCGTTCAGATCTCTTCAGCTCCATCCGACGCTCGCTAGACCATTCCCATCGACTCTCGCTGCACCCGTTCAACAACAAATTCACCCATACCCCTATACCCCCACTCGACTCTACCATTTCCCTTCCTCACCTTCTCTTTCCTCTCCCACGAGCTCTCTGCAAAACCCTACCCACACCATACCTCCACCTCCTTCTTCCACGACGTTTTGCAGAGCCATCATCATCACCAACAACTCCTCTAGCCTCTCGCGCCACCACTCTCTCCCTTATTTATCTTTTTTATAGCTTCTCTTCAACCTAGAAGCTAGGTTAAAGATAAATAGGGTTAGGGTTTTCACCAACTCCGTTGCATGTCGATTCGAGGCGACGTGACAAAGGAGAGAGATTTATTCGAGTATGGGTTCGAATTCTTTTGCATTTAATTTGTGTTTTAAAATAATTAGGGTTTTGGTAGTTTTGGGAATTCGGTTGCATGTATAAATAGAGGTGTAAGAAGATGATTCTAGTCACGCCTGGATTAGCCGGAGTGTCAATTAGGGTTAGTTTTAATTTTGTATTCTGTTATTCTATGATGTTTTAATTTAAGTGTTAGGGTTTCACTGAAACCCTAATTCCCAATTATGTTTTGAACTGTGTTGAATGTTCTTGAGAGATTATTGTTTTAGATAGCTTTAAATTTTATCACCTCAACTCTTTACTCTCACAGTGCATACCAAAGCCATGGATGCACTCTAGTTAGGTTAAGACTGAGTTGAGAGTGATTCAGCTCTTGCTTGAATGATTAGTGCTAACCCTTGACTAGTTGTACTTAGTTAGACAACTAGTACTCGAACTAGCAACCTTAGCCGATGAATTGAGCTATTACCAGTGAAACTCCTTAAGTGAAAAAGCTAATGATAAGATTGACACATTACCCTTAGCTTCCACAGGAACAAGAACTTCAACTGAATTGAACACATGATAGGGTTAGTGGTGGATTTGAGACCTTAGCATACCCTTTGTCACTATCTTTTACTTAGTTTAGGTTCATCACATTAAAGCTTAGCCGTTTCGGCACAAAACATCTGTGTTACAATCTCTTGTTACTCTGTCACATTAGAACTCAGTGAAGCAGCCATTAGATCACATACATAGCACACCCTCGTCTCTGTGGATCGACCCGTACTTGCCGCGTCTCCAATAGACGCCGTGCACTTGCGGTATAACCCGTAGGCCGTAATTTAAACATCTTCTCGGGCCTACCAGATGGGGGGAGCTAGACTTGTATGGCAGAAGTACGCCTCCTTGAAGGGGCAACCAGGGAGATGATAAGGGCGGCACCCTCCATTAGGGAGCTGATAAGTGTCTTAAGACGCAAATGTCATGAGGCTTTATTTTCGCAAGAAAATTTAGGCTTGTCATATTTGTGCGACAATCCTGAAGAGGCAATAATACAAAAAATAAAGATAAGATGAGATCAATGGGCCAGTACATGAAAATGTAAGGACGTCCTGCGATTTTGTCGTAAGACGGCAATGTCATGGGGCTTTATTTTCGCAAGGATTTTTAGGCCTGTCATATTATCGCAACAAAACTATCCTGCAGAGGCAACAATACTAAAGAAATGATAAGGCAAGATCAAGGGGTCATTACATGAAAATGTAAAGACGTCCCCGCGATTTTGTCGCAATGACAAGAGGTGGCACAGTAAGACCTTTAACTAGGAAGGCAAAATAAGACCACATAAGAGAAAAAGAAAAAAGGAAATCTTGGAAGAAACCAAGATTTCCTTACTTGCGAAAATTCGGCAGCAACAGTTGCGAGATTGAGGCATGAACACATGTCACTATTCGAAAATAACTTGCTTAATCTCTCATTTGAACGCAAATAACAGAGGCAAGTATGGGAATGTATAGAATAAAAACATGTTATTTGTCTTCATATGATAGATTTACGCGCTCATAAAATGAAAGATTGATAATATATTGACTAACTGTATTGCAAAAAAGAATTGTTCTTTTAACATGTGCATAAAGGAACAACAAAGGTAGAAATAATATTTGAAGATCCAAGAAATTCGCAACAAAATGTTACAAAAATAGAAGATTGATTAAAAGAAGGAATGTACAGATATTACAAAAAGAGAAAGAAGAAAAAAGAATTATTTCTTGTTTGATTCTTCCTCTTCATTTTCTTCGTCTTCATCAGATTCTTCTACTTCTTCACCTTCATTTGATTCCTCTTCTTCGCTAGCATCATTGTCAGAGATATCCAAAGAAGGAACATTCTCAGGGATTTCGTCAAGGAGACAAGGATATGAAGAATGAGGAATGTTGTTGTCATCGCAGACTGTCTTAATAGTCTGATTGCGGAAGAGAACGGCATCATTTTTGAAATTCGCTACAGTAATTTGTAGTTGCTTCTTCAATTTGGAATATTTGTCATTTCGAAGAGAGAAATCCTTTGCGAGCTGTTCTTTCTCAGACTCAAGTTCTTCAATTCTTTTGCGAAATCTCTGCTCAGCCTCTGCGAACATATGACAATGAATTAGTAACTTAATGGCAGCTTCATAAAAAATAAACAGTAAAATAAAGAAGAATAATTAAGGGGATTTTAATAAAGTGCCACACTTTGAATTTCATGTTTCAAAAAGTGCCACTGTTTTTTTAAATATTTATAAAATGCCACATTTTTGACCTTTTCCATCCCGTTTCTTTGAGAAACCAGTTAACTGCCGTTAGTACCCACGTGGAAGTAAATCACCCTAGTAAAAATACATTTAAGCCCCCAATCATCAAAGAAGGACTGGTTCAAATCGGCTTAGTAGTGTGAGTCATTACCGATTGTGAATAAGTGCCGAGCTAAATCATGACTCTAGTGCAGTTCATCTTCTTCCCCAATTAAACTCAAAATTTAATTGGTTGTGAACTTAATACAAAAATCATAACTCTAGTGCATGCAGTTCATCTTCTTCCCAAAGTAAACTCAAAGTTGAATTGGTTGTGAACTTAATACAAACATGTTGTGTACGGGATAGGTATATGAACTCAAAGCGGACTTTTGTCGAACAAGATATGTTCATTCTAATGGTGAGCAAGATATAGACTCCTGTTCATGTTTTAAGACTTATTTTGCCCTGAAAATACGAATTGGATATATGTCCAACAACCTGAACATACACGAATTACATAATATCACCAAACCATATCATTCATCTCACAAAACTAACGACAATAGCTCTCCATAAATTGACAGAACCCTAAATGATCGATCGAAATTGAAATACATCAAATACATAAACTAGCAGCAACCAATAATCTCAAATCGAAAGGATTTACAGATAATAGTTTCAAAGTTATGATGCTTCCATGGTCATGTTTGTCTGTATTGAACCATTATTCTTCCTCCTCATATGTATGTTTTTTAAATCCATCATTTCATTAAATCATCAACCTGATCTACAATTCCAAATATATAAGAAGAGGATTTGAGCATACATAAGGATAGAAAGAGAGATAACTTGTGTATACAGAAGAACGAAAAGAGAGAATGGTTTGACAGGGATGAGATCGAGATTTTTTTTCTTGGGAAGTATAAGTTGTTAAAGGGGTAATTAGGTAATGATACCATATTCGTTGGACTTTGTCAATGCTAAATGACTGATTTAACGGGCCCTGGCAGAATAGTTAACGTGTGTGGCATTTTATATATTTTGAAAAAAACGGTGGCATTTTATTAAACCGGAAATTGAAAATGTGGCATTTTCTTAAAATTCCCAATAATTAATAACCTTCTTTATCAGAAATCATATCCCTAATCAAGGCCGTATGCTCAGTTTGAAGGCTAACGTTAACACCTAAATTATTTCTGGCGTCATCTAGAACCTTCGTAGCCCAAGCGAATTCATCGTCATTGTTTATGAGAAGAAGGGAGCGAATTTGATTCTCTCTTTCGCTAAGTATAGCATTTTTGCGGATGGATTCATCCTGTTCAACTTGAACTTCAAGAAGACTTTTTTGGAATTTCGCTAATGCTTGGGCACCTTGACTAGCGATGCGATCTTTTTCATCTATAAGATCACTAATCTTCTTCCTTAAAGTATTAATTTTCTCTTTGGAACTAAGATACAGACGTTTAAGTTGGTTGGCTAAGCCTAAACTAGATCTATGATCAATTTCTAAGAGGCGAAATTTGGATTGAAGTTCGTTTAGAGGAAGAGATTTAATGTTGTTATTTGAAAAGCTATCCAAAGAATCGTTGAGATGAGCAAGAAGAGCATCATTATCCATAGGTTCAGGAAATGAGTGAAGAAGGATGACTTCATCAGAAAGGTTATAAACGTCTGCGAAAATGGTAAGTTAGATAAGGGAAGATAATGAGAGAACAAAACGAAGGGAAAAGAGAAGAGTCTCATACCATAAAGTTGTTGATTGGCGCTTTGAAGACTAGATATCTTATTCTTCTGAGTAGAAGAATCAACTTCCAGTTGTTTGGTTTTCTCGCGAAGAGTAGTAGTTTCATTTTCAAATTCTTCATTTCTCTTGCGAAGAGCAACAACTTCAGTTTCCAATTCTTCATTCTTCTTGCGAAGTTGAAGGTTCTTCTTTTCAAGAATGCTACGCCTTTTCTCAGGATCTGAGGCAACAGCAAAGGAAGCTCTCCCAGACTATAAAGGAAAATAAAGAAATTATCAATATATAATTTAAAATCGAAGTTATGAAGAAATAAGGGAATAAAGACATACCAAGACACCAAGTGCATTTAGGAAGCTAGGAGTCACCGATCTGGAGACCCCATGAAGAGAATCATCACCCTCTAGTAAAGGAGCATCACAGATACTCGCGAGAGCTTCGCACGTACTAGAAAGACGATCATCTCCAATTCCGTGCATGGAGTCAGAGAAGATGCTAGACAGTTGCGCCATAGAAGATTCAGTTGGAGGATTCTCCTTTGCGAGAGAAATATCAACATCATCATTATCTTCATCAGAGCTTTCACTGGATTGAGGACTTGAAGGATAAGAGGAATGGATCTTTCGTTTCTTAGAAGGTGGGACAGTAGACTTTTCCTTGCGAAGAGAACCTTTACCTTTACCTTTGGTCTTCTTAGGATTTTCTTCCTCTCCAAATGATCTCAAACCAACCTTCGCACACAAATGAAGATAAGAAACAGAGGCAACAATATTTTTAAAAATAATAAAGAAAAGTATTTCTTACTTCATCCGTGATCGAACGGAGTGCTGCTAAAGTACTCTCCTTAGCATTTCTTTTATAACTCTTCCTCAACTTGATAATCTGAAAATTTCGTAAGGTTAGTAGGTATAAAAAGGAGAGAAGATTTCAAATTGAGCAAAATTTAGGAAGCATACCTCTTTTGCTTTCTCAGGCCAATTAAATACCCAAGGCTGATAATTGGCGAGATTCGCAGGGAGCACATTTGAACCTGAAATATAAGGTCCATTCAAAAGTAGTGGAAAGATGCACCATTTGTCGTCTTTGGAATGGCGAGGAACATTGTTCTTGCCATAATGCCAATCGATATCCTGCATAAGTATATTGTCGCTGGGAATATTTTCTTTTCTCTTCAAACGTGCACCCCAGCGAGTTCTATCGTTCTTCGTATTTATTATTTCATAATTTTCAAAGAAACTCTCTACTGAATACTTTTCAGCGAATATCTCTAAGTCCTCAAATTTAGGATCTCTGACTTCTTTGGAGTAAAGGGATCCTTTACCGGCACCACGGTTGGCGAATTCAAGCATTAAGAGGATACAATCCCCGCTTAATTGATAGATGGATCCCGAGAATTTCACATGAGAAAGAATTTCATAAAACAAGGGAAGATCAGGATTGTAGAGAGGAATGGGAAGACCTGCGAGAATCTGACCTAACGAAATTATGATTTTTTGATCATCACAATGATGATCAGCAAACAATTTGGCGAGAGAGAATGGATTTAGATTCTTGATTGGGAATAGTGGATAATGTGAAACCTTTCTCTAGCAAATCTTTTTGAACTTCTTCCAAAAGATGTTCATATCTACGACCAACTGGAGGCATCTTTCAGAGTATGGGAATGAAGAGAAGAGGGAAGATCAAAAGAGGTAAAAACAAGAAGATTTACAGTAGGAGGAGCGGAAATTACGGAGAGATGAAGAAGAGAAATTGCAGAGAAAACAAGAAAGAGAGTAAAAAAGAATAAGAGAGGAGTAAGAAAGATATATATAGAGAGAAGGATTCTCGAAAAGGCAAACACATTTAATGCGAAGAGTAGACATGAACGGTTGAGAGAGGACGGTTGAAAAAGACGTGTCAAGAAATGGATGGAAGAAGGGATACGTGTAATAAATTTTGTGTAAAAGTACGGAGTCATGTCAAAACAGATAAGAATGAAAGAATGAGCAGTTGCGGCATTTTGAATAGATTAGTTCTCATGACATTCTCTCCTTCGCAGAGAAGACATGAGAAGAGGCAAGATGTAGGATCAGAATATCGCAACACCAACGCCCTTGCGAAATCCATAAACGACACATTGTGAAGACATCGCAGACGAGTAATATAAATGACGCAACGGATGACGACAGCCAGAACACGAGAAAGATGTGAAGACCTAGCGAGATTTAGGAGTGTTGCGAGGTTTTACATTTGTACACTTGCGAAGACATCGCAAGTCAGATCCGAAAATAAAGGATAAAAACTTAGCTGTCATCCATTATGTAATGTCCTATATAAAGAGCCGAATAGGCTTATGAAAAGGGAGAGATCTTTTTAGAGAGTGGAGAAAAAGTTTAGAGGAGAGAGAAAGTCTAAAGTAGCAATAACATTCTTGATTTCACTTCCTTCTTGTAAAATTTCTGACTCAATTAATAAAAAGATTGGTTATTGATTTTAAATATGTGTTAGATATTATGAATTCTTGTGAGGTGTGTATTGTAGGATTTCCTGCAATTACAGTATTTATCAATTTTGGTAATAAGCTTGCATTCGCTGCTACTTAACTTGTGTTCACAACCGGGTATGACTCCATCTCATTCTGTTTTTCTTCAAGAGCAATGTACTCCTCCTGTCATTCTCGCAACTCAGTCATTGTGATTGTATTCTTGGTTCTGAAAATTTGAATGTATAGCAAATTGGTTGCGAACATTGCGTTTATGAATGATAAAATGAGATATCTCTCATCTACCCGACCAGCCATTTCACTACACATTGTTTTCCATCTTATGGTTATATGCTTCAAACTTTCACCAATTCTATGCTTTAACCCAAATACATCTTCAATACCAGGTCGCGAAGAATTGTTACTTATATATGCCCCTAAGAATGTAGTCTGCAAATGGTTGAAAGATGTTATTGTATTCTTGGGTAAACCTTCAAACCATTTCAGAGCTTCCCATGTTAAACTGGATGCGAAATACTTGCACAACACAACATCATGATTTTCCCACTGTAGCATACACCTCACATATGCCTTGATGTGTTGAATTGCACAAGTTGTTCCGTCAAAAATGCTAGTTAATGCAGGTAGATTGCATTTTGGGGGTATTCCTCCTAATTGCACTTCTTGTGTAAATGGAGTCTTCGCAGCTTCTTCTATGGCTTCATCCAACTGCCTTCTGCCTCCCTCTCTTCTGTTATTTAGCATTCCTCTCATCTCCGCCAATTCTCTTAAAATTTGTTCATTTACACCAGGCACTGATTCCATTGGTCCTTTTAATTCTGCTTCTCTTCTCCTGCGTTCTTGTCTATTTTCCCTTGTGAAATCCTGATTTTCTTCATTATCACCCTCGTTTTGCCTTTCTCTGCGATCTTCTCTTTCATAAATTCGCATACGATTACGCCTTTCAATTTCTCCTCTGCGATTTTGTTCATTTCTTTCTAATTCTCTTTGTTGTCTTTCAACTCTCCTTTGTGCCCTATCATATTCTTCGTTGATATTGACATTGTTGCGATTTTGTTCGCGTCTTCTTTCTCGATTGTCATGATTGTTTTGGCGTATGGCTTCTTGAAGTTCTCTTTCTTCCATTTCTGCTCTTAATCTTTCTCTTTCGCAAGCCAGGCGTGCTTGTTCAGCATAATGTCTCTCAATTTCTTCTTCGATTACTTGTTGATTTCTTTGAATTTCTCTCCCTTGCAATATTCTTCTTCCTTCTTGATTTTCTTCACCATTTTGATTATTTCGTTCCTGATGCCGCTCGTTCCTATGATTCCTATTATTTTGTCCATCCTGAAGAATTTCGCCCTGAGGAATGTAACGATCTTCAATTATTTCTCTCCTTTCGCTACATTCTCCGTCTGGATTTTGTAATTCCTCTGAATATTCTTCATCAACATTTACTACAGGCGAATTTCGCCTTCTTTCCCCTCTAGTTGATCTTGTAGTACTTCTTGACCTTCTATTCTGTAATCTTATGTTTTCCATCCTCATCTCATGATTTTGCCTTGTCAAATTTGCACGCTCTTCCACCTCTAATCTTCTTTCTTCATGTATTCTTTGTGTCAAAGCCTCTAATGCCTCAATCTCTTCATTTCCATGAATTATTCCTCCAACTGCTTCCTGATTTTCACCTGTTTGCCTTTCATTTCTTAATTGTTGCTCCTCTTCCGCTTCATCTGCTGAATCTGATTGCCAAGTGTGTACACTCACTCTGTCATAATCTGCAATCCTATTTTGCGTTGGTGTATGCTGAATTGATTGTAGAATTTAATTTTCTCCATTATTTCTTGTATTTATTCTTGACGATTCCCCAGTTTCATTTCTCCCTTATCCAGCAAGTCTCTTACTCCTTCTAATAGTTGTTGGTTGCCTTGAAGCATTTCTTCTTCTAGCCATTTCTTCAATCTCAATGAATTGTTGAAAATTATATAAAACTTTTCACCAACTATTCCAAATTCTTTCAAATCACAATACTAATCTTCACACTAAAAACAAGGAATTCCCTGTTTCTAGCGCCAAAATGTAGTAGCAGGAAATCCCACACTACACCCCTCACAAGAATTCATACAATCAAGTCATTTTAAGATGAACAATCATAATCTTTATTGATTAATCTCACAAATTTTACAAGAAAGGAAAGAAATCAAACTAAGAATTTTACAACTGCTTTGAACTTTCTCTCTCCTAAAGACTTTCTCTACACTCGAAAAAGATCTCCCTCTTCCTTACGCCTATTCGACTCTTTATATAGGGCATTACATAATGGATGACAGCTAATCTGTCCTTTAATTTCGGATCTGACTTGCAATATTCTCGCAAGAGTTCTATTGTTAATCTTCGCAAACACTCTAAACATCGCAGAGTCATCACACTTTTCTCATGTTTCTACCATCGTCATCTGTTACGTCATTCTTCAAATCAACCTGCGACGCTCGCAATGTGTTGTTAATCAAACTTCGCAAATGTGTCTTTCTTGCGATATTCTGGTCCTACGGTCATTATACCACATTTGAAGTTCGAATCAACACTGAGCTTCATATTTATCGATTTCGATGATGTATCATGCTAAGTTTGAAGTCAGAGCCCTCCCAGAGCTTCTTGGATCATAGTTTGTATGATGTTATACCACATTTGAAGTCCGAATCAACACTGAGCTTCATATTCATCGATTTTGATGATGTATCCAGCTAAGTTTGAAGTCAGAACCATCCTGAATTTCGTGGTCCATCTTTAGTAATTTCGTGGTCCATCACGTTTAAAATCTATTTTATTTATTCGAGAAAGGTAAATTTTTATTAAAGGTATAATTTCATCAAAAAGATGAAGATACCAAATCGGAAGAGATAGCTAATGCTACCGGTGAACTACAACTTGCTAATTATAGATTAAAGTGCTTAAAGAGTATTCTTGAAACAAATCTAACTCCTTTAAAGTCCTAAGTCATATAAGCTCCCACATCGCACGGTGACCCTCACCCTCCCCTCTCCAAATTGTTGAGAATTTCTCTCTTTTTTGTAGAGAAATTCTCTCTATTTCCAGAGAAATTCTCTCTTTTTCCAGATAAATTCTCTCTTTTTACGCCATGTCATTCCTAATTTTTCTCTTCTCCTTGACATGTCAATTGCCATCTCATCCCTATGCTAAAAACTTAAAACTTTCGTAATAATAAAAGAAAAAAAAAACTAAAAACCAAAACCAAAACCAAAACCAAAACCAAAACCAAAACCAAAACCAAAAAGAAAAAAACATAAAAACCTAACCTAATCTGCACTCGTGTCTCTTCGCCTCCCGAATCTTCCTACTCTTCTTCTCCCTTATGAAACCCTAAACGGCCAAGAGAATTCTTCTTCTTTATGTTTCCAGCGACAAGAAAACTTGACAAGGTTTTTTGATAACAATCATGATAATATCGGTTACGTCTCAAAAAGTTTTTGGTAACAATCGTGATAATCTCTTTTACAGGTAAGACCATTTCGTTTATTATATCAATTTGTTTTCGGTTTATTCTTGATAATAAAATCAATCACTTGAAGTTTACATTATTCGGGTAAATAAGAAACATTGTTTTGGGAAATTTGGACGTCTTTTCATTGTTATACGGGTGTTCTCATGAAACATTGTTTTGAGAGCAAAACTCTCAAAACTCTCTTTGCAACCAGATCTTAAACAAAAACTCCAACTACTTTGGAGTTGGTTACAAAGATGACGCCCTTCAAAACAGAGTACCAGTAAATTTCTTCAAGAAAGTGCAGCTGCAGAACTGCGTTTTTTGCTGTAATAACGGTTTCGTGGATGTATCGTCGTCTTCTTTTTTGTAAGAATTCACAAACTGCAAGTCGGATATTATATTTTTCCTTTTTTTGTTGTTGTTTTGTTGTAGGAACTTCACAATAGAGTTTCAAATTGCCTTTCAAGCACTCTAAAGACATAATAGAGCTTCAAATTGCAACTAACCGTTTAGGTATGTTGTGTAACTCTTTTGTATTTTTTTTTGCATAAAAAGAATTTTTACCCATTTATTAACAAATCCACACACATCAACATTGTTTTTTGATGTTACAATTTGGACCAATACCGCTATTGCCTGCAGATCTGCAACGCCTTCACATAGTGTGGCTAATGCGAGATAGAAATCTTATTATTATCTTTTGTTTAATTCCCAAGATATTTTCACATATATATATTATTTATTATTTTCTTCTTTAGATATCTGTTTCCTTCAAAAAAAATTATTTTCTTCTGACAAATAAGGAAATATCACCGAAGCCCTCGTATAACTTTTCGATATTATTGAACAACTTTTTTTTCGTGCTAATCTATGTCTTGGTTTTGTAAATTCTCCAAAAAAAAAAAAAAAAAAAAACACACAACCAACAAAAGTTTCACCAATATTTAGCGCCCTTAATTCCCACCAAAAATTTCATGAAAAATCAAACACTAGGCCGAAGGGGTTATCGATAATTAGCCAGCGACTCATTAGCCGTGACCTGTGGTTCAGTATTGGACCTCTTCGTTTCTTTTCGTTCCAACCCTAATTTTCTCCGCCTTTCTCTTCTCCATCTTTTGCATCTCTAAACCAGAAACTGAAAAATCCAGAAAACTAAATCGAAAATCAAACCCCTTTCCACGAAATCCAATCTCTCGAACAAACCCAAGACATCATCAACAGTTTGTTTCAAAAACCCCTTACTTCACGTTTGAATCTTGTTCTTCTTCGTTTCTTCTTGTTCAATTTGGATTTGACTACATTTTATGTTCTTGGAAGATTATAGGGTTTTCAGAAGAAAAAAAAACGATTTGCGGAAGATTGTTGTAAAGACTTTAGGGTTTTAAGTGAAATTGGGGATTATATTTTGAATCAGCTTTTGTACCATGAAATAAAATTGGTTGATCTAAGTCGATTCAAGTTGTTCTTTGAAGCTATTATGATGAATATGAATATATATTCCCCATGAAAAATTATTTACTTCAATAAAAAAATAAATCATTTGCTGAGTTGCTCTCATGAAGCTTTATATCATTCTCTTCTGGAAGATTCGCCCGGTTCTCGTGTTTTTCTTCAAGTAATGAAATTTCATCTTCTTCCCTATTTTATCTGAGAAATCATGGATATTATTAAGCTTTCGTTTAATTCCAGTTTAAGATTATTTTTTGAGTAGATCTAATTTGTGACTCTTATTATAATTATTGTTCATCCCTGATCATATGATTCTTCTGCTCTTGTAATCATTTTTTTTCCCTGATTTATATTTTAGGCTAAAGAAACATTTGATAAGATTTTCTATGGATTTTGGTATCACATCAGCTGAGCATCATATAGCAGTACGTTTTTTTTTTTGTATTGATTTATAGAGAATGAATAATTTAACTTGTTTGTGCACCGTTGCCTCGATGAATTGTCCCAAATAAATGTAATTACACTATAAAGATTTTCTTAGTCGACTATTCTCGCGTAAATGCTTATGGATATTGTCTGGTTATATTTGGAAGTTGGGCATGGTTTCTGTTTCTCAATTGTATGTGGAACGGGAAACACCATCACCAAGCACTCATTTACCTAATGAAATATGGGAGCATAGTAATTGGTCTAGAGATGCAGATAGAGTGATAAAGATAGACTTCGTACCACCCAGGTGCATTGATGCTTACTAATCTACTAACTTATGTTTACCAAGGTTTATTTTCTAGTTTAATGGGTTGATTAATTATGTGCATTTGTCGTTAGGTTGTCTAAAAATCTCAAACTTTTTGTCAGAGTTGATAAATCCATAACACTAGTGAAGAAATATTCATAAGAACTTTCTTTTCGTGCAGTGAAACTTGTATGATTGCATTCCCAAGAAGTTATGCAGATTGGAGGAGGCTTGTCCTGAAGGAGGACGTTGGGAACAACTTAAATGTGTGTATTGTTCTATAATTAATCAATTAGTTTTTATACCCATTTCTGCTTGAGTATTAGGCTCCATTTGGAACATGCTAGACTTTGAAAAGGTATCATATATTGCATTGGTATTATTGTCTAAACATTAAGTCTCTTTGTTGAATTCTGAACCTAATAGTCATACACATTGAAGAATAATAGCCACAAAAAATCAATGAAGGCGTTAAGCAAAGTCATGCAAATGAAGCAAAAAATAAAATGAAATGCATAATCCCCACACTCTTGAGGTCTTTTGCACAGACAAGGGTAAAAGGAAAAAGCATTCCTCACAGCTGCTCTTTGCGATATTACAGTTAACAAGGGGAACCATCTCATGGTTGGATTAAAAACGGTATATTTTCTTGCAATTTTATGATAATCACCCTATTTCTTCGTTGTCATTGTTGTCTTTTTTTGCGCCATTGTCGCAGTTTAAATTATTAGTTAAATTTGTAATAAAATTTAACGGATGTTGCTTTAATAATGATTCTAAGAGAAATGTTATGCAAAAGTGCGTCTCTAACCGAAACGTAAAATGAGCAAGAGATCGAACGGCCTAGGATTACTGTAGATTGGGTTACAGTTATAACACAAAAAATACCCGAGATCATCCGACAACCGCATGACCAATACTTGAATGATTTTTGCAGTCCTAACCTTGAGTTGAATCCAATGAGCATTATTTTACCATGAATCTGGATCCCGTATCGCATGCACAATCTTTTAACATTTTATGTGGCAGCTGAAAATCAGAATGTGAAATCAATTAGAAAGAGAAGGGACATTGACGATCGGATATGTGGTGACATCTTTATTTGATGAACCAATTACAGACGATTCTTCACTGCTTTTATTGAACCACTCTGTGGAGATTGGTTCTATAGTTTTAGGCAAAAACATGTGTTGGAATACATACTTGAAATTTCACCAAGTTTGCATTGGGAACACAAGTCATTGTAACTATATCCTCGTTGATTGGGTAGGTGATGAGTGCTAAATAGTGCATATTTATACACCTTTTTATTGGCATTTTACTCATCTTTTGCGCTTAGAAATCAGATATTATCCCATATTCTGTATTTTCCTTGTTTTCAAGAATAAATATTTGTATTAATTAATTTTGTGTTTTTAGGTAATAAATAAAGTCCGAAGAAATCGAGGAGCCAAAAGAGCGAAGAATTGAGTCGAGCATCTATGGAGCAGAAAGCCGAAGCCGCAAGCGCAAATGTGCTTGCAACCCAACAAGTAGCAACTCATCTACAAGACATGGGACCAAGCTATCCATCTCCGACCCGTGACCCGGATCCGAGTCCATCATTCCTGAGCCGTTAAGATCTTCACTCGCCACATCCTACGCTCGCTCGGCCTTGCACATCAACGTTTGATGCTCTCGCTCAACAAAGAATCACCGACTTATATCCTGAGCCGTTCAGATCTCTATCAGCTCCATCCTACGCTCGCTCGGCCCGTCTCATCATCACTCGATGTATCTGCCTCACACCAAAAATACCTAACCCTATACCCATCGAGACAAACTCATTTTCTTCTCCATTTCTCTTTCTTCTCCATACCGACAGTTGCAGAGCCCATCTCCTCCCCCATACCTCCTCCACCCGACCAACAACCACTTCAGCCACCACCATCCTTTCTCCCTGACAACAACACAACCATAACCACCTTCTCTACCACCCTAGGTTCACCCATCTCCACCTCTAGCTTCTCTCATAACCTAGAAGCTAGGGTTGAGATGATTGAAAACTAGGGTTTGTACAACAGTCGAAGCATGGATGAATTGACAAGAGGAGAAGGCGATTCAGAGTATGGGTTTGATTTAATTTCTGTTTTATAATAAATTAGGGTTTGATATTTTGAATCTTGATGCATGTATAAATAGAACCGAACTGGGTGTGTAGAAGGCATGCCTGGCTAGCTGAAGGCCAATTAGGATTCAATTAGGTTAATTTGTAGTTTATTTGTTACTTTGATGTTTTAATTACTTTGGCTAGGGTTGAGATGAAACCCAAAAATCTGTTGCTAAGAGTTGTTCATAATTTGGAATTGTTCTTGATTGTGCTTTAATGCTTAGGATACATTTAATCTTAACACCTCAGTATGTTCCTTTCACAGTGTATGTCATGCATCCACTGTAGTCAGACTATTTCCATGTTGTGTGTGTTGCAATTCATACCTCATTGCCTGTGATTGATCCTCGACTAGTTGTGCCCGAGAAGACAAACTAGTACTTGGGAGAGATACTCTAATTGCGATTAAATATCCATCTTAGGGTAAGTTTGATCATCTAAGTAGTGGAAACTGATTTGTGATTAGTTGTACTATGATAAGACAACTAATACTAGGAATTAGTTAATCACTTTAGTTGATAGTAAGCCACCCATTGAGACCCTGGATGAATGGTAGAATTGCCATTACAAGGGACAAGAACTTTAGCAAACATTGAACTGACTTAGCTGAGATTAGGAGGTGGATTCGACACCCTAGTCCTCTCTATCTTGTTACAATCTTCTTTTACCTTAGTTTAGTTTCACTACAATTCAGCCGTATCGGCACAAATCCTCCATTGTGTTACTTTGTCACTCATAGAGTTCAGTTGAAGTAAGCCATAGATCATCTTAAGCACCACAAGTCTCTGTGGTTCGACCCGCACTTGCTCAGTCCTACAACCAAGACACCGTGCACTTGCGGTATAACACGTAGGCCATAATTTATACACATTCCGAGGCCTACCAAGTTTTTGGCGCCGTTGCCGGGGACTTGGCGCGTGCCTTGCTGATTTTTGGCTAATACTTCACTGAGATTCATCTATCCCCTGTACATAGTCACCTCACTGTACACATTTACTTTGTTTTTGCTATTTTTAGTCCTGTTCTTAGAGTAATTTAGCCATAATATTTTTTTCATTCCTAAGCACTCTTTATTGTTAATAGATTCGCATCATTGCCCCGCATATTAACCCCATCACCAAGTTATTCTCGGGCGCATGTGGTAAGGCCGAGCCAACCCAAATTGTGCTACCCATATTACTTGTTGTGCTTGCTGCGACTGTTGAGCAAAGCCTAGGAGGTCAAGAACAAGCGCAGAGCCCGAGTCACAAAGCTCGAGCAAACTCCATGACTCGTAAGTGACTCCATGACTCCACGAATATGTTAAACTAGCATACACCCTTGTGTGAGCCTCTCGTGAATCCTTGAGTCGTCCCCGAAGCCGCAAGTATGAGTGAAGCTATGAATGAACTTTTGCTAGCTAAGAAAGTTATAACCAGAGCATGACCTATGAACCATGTTAGGGTAGCATCTATGAATCTGTGACCTTGCATGCTAGACCTGTTGAGCCAGTTATCTTGCGTGCTAAACCTGCCACCTGTAGTGCCCTGTGTTCACCACCTTGCTAGCCCCCTGAAGCTGCAAGCTTGAGCTCCCTTGCTAGCCCCCTTGTGCATGCTCTGTTGACTTGCCTTGCGTTGATAATCTGTGCTTCTTTGGTAATCTGTGTGTGAACCAGGTTTCTTCAGTCTTTTTCGAGCACATAGACTGTGCTAAATTTAAAACCTTCCCTGCACACATTGCATTATCTGTGCACTCACATGAGCTGTGGTTTTGAAGTTGGCCAAGCTTGTAACTGACCAGCTGCAACAGCTAACCAGTGCATGAGCTGAGCACAGACCAGCCTGCTCAACCACCAGGCTGTGTCAATTTCTGTGAAAATTCTGTGAGCTGTGTGCTCAGCTGAATCCCTCAACCTGGGCTGAACATAACCTAGAGCCCACACCCAAAACTCAAGCTCGCACTGGCGGGCTAACCCACAATCAACCAAACGGTGAACTGGGCTAGCATTATAACTGGGCCGCACTTGAACTGGGCTGTGCAATTGCAATCTAAGCAGAAAACCCAACCACTGGGCTCTGCATCCTGCCAAGCCCACATAAGCCACACTGCTGGGCTTAAACTAAACTGAAGCCCACAGCAACCTGGGCTTCCCACATAAACCAAAGCTCCCAACAAAACCAAATGAAACCCATTTAAACCAAACAAAACCCACATAAACCAAACTAGACTTCGAGTTCAATTTGAGTGCTAAATCATGTCAGGATTTTGGTCTGCATCTGGGGATGGAAACAAATCCCTTAGAGAGCGTGCTTACGGGCACGCTTCACAGGATGAACTCCCCACATACCATAGTGATTTTAGGGAATTTTATGAGCCTTCTCAGGGCCCTGACCTCACATACCCTAATCACTATGAGCACATGCATCATCCACCACAAAGTTGAAAATGAACACTTTCCTCATACCCAGTCATCACTTCTAGATCAATTAGAAGCTCAAGTTTCTGCTTTAGAAAGGCAATTTGTCAAATCTAATTCCTCTAGGCAATATGAAATTTATGCATGTACCTTATGTGGTGGCTTAGACCACCCTGCTGAGTACTGTTATATTTTGCATGATTTTAGGCAGTCTAGGGAAAGCCATGATAATCAAATGTACGAATTGTCTAGAAGTGACTATGACCATGCACACATGCATCATTCACCACAGTGGGGAGATGAACAATTTTATACTCCCCCAACTCCTAGTTTGCAATCAATAATGGAAACACTCATGGAGCAAAATGCTAGGCTTGAAATGAATGCAATGCATGACCATCCATATAGCAACATGTCTGAATTTCCCTTCTCTAGTGAACCTCATGCACAACCATACAATGAATATCCATATGAGGAATGCATACCCACTAGTGAAGACTCTCCTTCAATAGAACAACTCAAAATGATTCTTCAAAGGAACCTGATTGAGTTACAAAATGATAGGTTTGAAAATAGTGTTTCTAGTCTTACTCATGCAACTAACATTGAATATGAACCTAATCTAGAGGTAGATGAGTACACTAAAAATACTACATTTTTGAATGGAGAGATGAACTCTTGCTATGATGATGATGATGAATATGAAGAGCATGTGTATTTTGAAAATGTAGTAGAATCTTTAGGTTCAGAGACATTAATTGTCTCTTCTGTGAACCCCATGAATAATATTGCTTCTTCTAATATTCATATATGTGATGATGATGTGGAACCTGTGCAATTGTCCTGTGAAAATGAACATGATTTACCCTCTTCTGACTTTAGAAAAGTGTGTGATGGTACAAATGATTTTATACATGAAAACAACTTAGATGTACCTAACCTCTCTCCTGAGTCACAAATTGAAACTCTTCCACCAAACCTAGGTGTAGTTTGTAACAAAATTGCAAAACCAACTTTTCTGAAAATGCCTAACTTAGGCCTAGAACTTTGTGCTTCCCAAGTCCTCTTGGACTATTTTGCATCAAAGTATAACACTCTTAAGGAGCCACAGTTGGAATGTGTATGTCTGCCTGTAATTAGCAAAACTCATTTTGAGTTAGACCTTTTGCATGATGTACCTTTAAAATTGCAATATTTTGTACTCACAAACACACCTGTTGACAAGTTTAGGTTTGGGGGAAACTCATTCACATACACAGTCTTACTTACACTCTCATATTATATTTGTGTAAGGCTGTTGATGTTTGTACATATTTTCTATTGGGTTGACCCTCAACTCTTTAGACTGTTGGTTTATGGTGAACTTTCATTGTATATATCCAGTAGGACTTGTTAAATTTTTCTTTCTTACATCGGTTGAGTCTTCTTGTGCGTATATTGTGCTAATCCGATATGATCACCACTGAGAATGTTGGATTTTGCCTGATTAATGAAGCTCAACCTTGCTCCTGCCGACATTCCGGTAATCTCTTCCCTTTTCTCTTATCAGCATAGTTCTCATGGTATGTAACTGTTTAAATTTTTTCTATCTGTCGACACATTGAGGACAATGTTTGATTTAGGTTTGGGGGTGCTTTTGCATATTTTTGCATATAGAGTTTTTAGTCTTTTTAATCTATTATTTTCAAAAAAAAAAAAAAAAAAAAAAAAAAAAAAAAAAAACTCTTTTTGTAAAAACCTCCAACTTTTAGAGATTTTAGAGTCACTAGCATGCTTCTAGCTATGTTTACATAGAGAATCTGACCGAAATAACAAAAGTTAGAAGTACCGGAGAACACAATCGGGTTCCTTAGTTGATTAGAGCGTTAAAGTTGGATTTAACCATACCGGAGGGCGAATTAGGTGTTGTTTAGATATTCGGTAGTAGAATTGTGATCAACCATAGTGGAGACTACCCATTTTACATCAAGCGAGGTACCGACCTTCACTCTTTGTGACTTTCTAGAAAAGCCGTTAGAGTGTGTGTCACCGTACGTAAATTCCGGGTAGGAATGGTGAGCTACCCAACTTCGCACCAATTTCAGCACTACTTTTGATCTCTTGAGTGCTAGTTTTTGTCAATCATGAGGGTGACGTCTAAAGATGAAAACTCCTTCTAAATACCGATTTGCCGTTAGCATCACTCTCTCTCTCAATCAGCAAGACCCATAGAAACACATCATCGTCAACAAACGGAGCATCATCAGAATATTGAAAGAAAAATTGATATAGTCCAAGGTTTATGTGCAACAAAGAAAAGAAAATAGGATGAGAATTAATAAAATTTATAAAATCAAGACAATACAAGTGTGGAAAAATTGAGTGATAAAGTCCTTTGTCCATGGAGTTAGTTGTTTCATTATTTGTATTTTTATTTTCACTTATTGTAATATCAAAAAAAAAAAAAAAAAAAAAAAAAAAAATCAAAATCAAAAAAATCAAAAATCAAAAAAATATTGTAGTTTATTTTTGCTACCACCATGGTAAAGAAGAATTTAAAAAGAAAAAATCCAAACAACAAGGAATTTGAGTAGAAAAGTTAAAAATTGTCAAGTTTTGTGAAGTTTAGAAGTTCGTCATCAACATTTGAAGACCGAAGACCGAAGATTGAAGACGTTTCTATGGTTCTTATGAGAGAGTGATATTAATTGCCGATCGGGTGAGAAGTGAGTGAGTACTCCCACCCCTGCTAATGGTTGATTTCCTTCCTTAGAGATCATCAGAAAAAGATTCTTTTTGTCCACACCTCCTTAGAGTCTCCAGATTTTATTTTCGGAAGGTTATCCTTCTTACCTACAACGTGTGCAGGATTTCTCTTTTTACTCCTGCCTGCACACATGAGAGACTAAAAAAGCGATCTTTTTGAGTGCAATTATCATAAAACCCTAATGGTGAGGCAGAAGTTGAGACTTATGATCACAATCGAATCCGAATTCTTTCATATGGTATGGTTACTTCTCGCTCAAAGACTTAAGGATGAGAATGCGTTCTTTGGTAGTTCTAACTTCATGTTACTAGCATGCGAAACTCTATGTCCTCATAGCTTCTAGGATGCTTGAGACTCTTTACACTCGAAGTTGGAGAAGGTTTTGTGGGTACACCTCTGGTAAACCCTCACGAGACTACAACTCGTCCACTAGGGACACCTAGGGGTTTAAAGGCTTAGTGCATACGCTAAATGCATTCGAGAGACCTGCGACAGGGGTATAGTTAGGATTTCCTAATTTCTGTTTCACTTGAGTACAAGTAAAATTCAGGTTTGGGGGTATTTGATGAGTGCTAAATAGTGCATATTTATACACCTTTTTATTGGCATTTTACTCATCTTTTGCGCTTAGAAATCAGATATTATCCCATATTCTGTATTTTCCTTGTTTTCAAGAATAAATATTTGTATTAATTAATTTTGTGTTTTTAGGTAATAAATAAAGTCCGAAGAAATCAAGGAGCCAAAAGAGCGAAGAATTGGAGTCGAGCATCTATGGAGCAGAAAGCCGAAGCCCGCGCGCGCAACAGTTGCAACCCAACAAGTAGCAACTCATCTACAAGACATGGGCCCAAGCTATCCATCTCCGACCCGTGACCCGGATCCGAGTCCATCATTCCTGAGCCGTTAAGATCTTCACTCGCCACATCCTACGCCGCTCGGCCTTGCACATCAACGTTTGATGCTCTCGCTCAACAAAATAGAATCACCAGCTTATATCCTGAGTCGTTCAGATCTCTATCAGCTCCATCCTACGCTCGCTCGGCCCGTCTCATCATCACTCGATGTATCTGCCTCACACCAAAAATACCTAACCCTATACCCATCGAGACAAACTCATTTTCTTCTCCATTTCTCTTTCTTCTCCATACCGACAGTTGCAGAGCCCATCTCCTCCCCCATACCTCCTCCACCCGACCAACAGCCACTTCAGCCACCACCATCCTTTCTCCCTGACAACAACACAACCATAACCACCTTCTCTACCACCCTAGGTTCGCCCATCTCCACCTCTAGCTTCTCTCATAACCTAGAAGCTAGGGTTGAGATGATTGAAAACTAGGGTTTGTACAACAGTCGAAGCATGGATGAATTGACAAGAGGAGAAGGCGATTCAGAGTATGGGTTTGATTTAATTTCTGTTTTATAATAAATTAGGGTTTGATATTTTGAATCTTGATGCATGTATAAATAGAACCGAACTGGGTGTGTAGAAGGGATGCCTGGGCTAGCCAGTGCGTCAATTAGGATTCAATTAGGTTAATTTGTAGTTTATTTGTTACTTTGATGTTTTAATTACTTTGGCTAGGGTTGAGATGAAACCCAAAAATCTGTTGCTAAGAGTTGTTCATAATTTGGAATTGTTCTTGATTGTGCTTTAATGCTTAGGATACATTTAATCTTAACACCTCGATATGTTACTTTCACAAAGGTATGTCATGCATCCACTTGTAGTCGACTATTGCCATGTTGTGTGTGTTGCAATTCATACCTCATTGCCTGTGATTGATCCTCAGACTAGTTGTGCCCTGAGAAGACAGCTAGTACTTGGGAGAGATACTCTAATTGCGATTAAATATCCATCTTAGGGTAAGTTTGATCATCTAAGTAGTGGAAATCGATTTGTGATTAGTTGTACTATGATAAGACAGCTAATACTAGGAATTAGTTAATCACTTTAGTTGATAGTAAGCCACCCATTGAGACCCTGGATGAATGGTAGAATTGCCATTACAAGGGACAAGAACTTTAGCAAACATTGAACTGACTTAGCTGAGATTAGGAGGTGGATTCGACACCCTAGTCCTCTCTATCTTGTTACAATCTTCTTTTACCTTAGTTTAGTTTCACTACAATTCAGCCGTATCGGCACAAATCCTCCATTGTGTTACTTTGTCACTCATAGAATTCAGTTGAAGTAAGCCATAGATCATCTTAAGCACCACAAGTCTCTGTGGTTCGACCCGCACTTGCTCAGTCCTACAATCAAGACACCGTGCACTTGCGGTATAACACGTAGGCCATAATTTATACACATTCCGAGGCCTACCAGTAGGTGTTTTAGCAGTTACTCATATTAATAATTGATCTAATATGGAGACTGTTAACTTCAAATAACTCGAGATATCTAGCTTCTATCCCAATAATCTTGTTGAAATTTTTTTTTTGCAAGTTAAGAAAGCTCTCGGAGGTGCCGAGTTGAAGTATCCTTAGATTAAATTTAATGAAATTACCGTGTTTCAACTGTCTTACTTACATGTTATCGAGATTGAGGTATATCTAATTCACCTGTTCTACATATTTGTGCTCGGCTTCCTGAAATTGTTAAGCCTTTTTAACTCAAGGAACATGGTGTTGCAGCAAGTTCACGATGAAAGGGTTATGGTTGGTATTGAAGCTTACTTGAGCATTAGGTCGCATACATATGATATTGGTGTTTCTGTTTTTGAGTTCAATGTGAAAGCTCGTAATGAAAAGTTATTTTTTTAATGACCTTGTGATTGTTTTAATTATTGCTGATTCTGGTTTAAATTGCTCTTCAACATAAATGTCTCATTCTTTGCCAGCTTCATTCTGTATCCTTTGTTCCTGTTCCTATCTAGTGAATATACTATAGGATTAATATTGTATTTTTAATCCTTGGACTAGATCATATTATGATATTATCTAATTGGGACATCCTCTCTTTATTTTTCAGGCTTCATCTTCCATTTGAAGCTCAACTAGGGGTTGGAAAGTCTTATGACTTTGCTCCAATCAAATTGCCCCGAGCAACCCGAATCTCTCGCAATTGTGCATGCCGAGTCACTTGTCTTTTAGAGTCAGTCAATATTACCGTCCTCCGTGCACTCCACAAAAAAAGTTTCTAAAAATCGGGCATTATCGTGGTTTTTACATTGTGTTTGCATTCTGTATAAGACTAAACAACAGTGTTCTCGTAAGATGAGAGAGTGATCCTCCATTTTTAGAAATGATAGTGATAATGTGATTTCTAAAGATGAATTAGATGAATTGCATAATTGAAATTCTAAAGATGAGGTCTGTGTTAATAATGTTGGAGATGGAGATGGTGATGATGCGCGCCTACAAACTCTGGTCCTATTAGGAATTGATTTAGGTGCAATGGTTGGGTTGTGTATGCGAACATCATACATTCAGTAAGTACGTGGTGAATGTGGGGGTGATGCTAATTGGGATTAAGCATATGGTAGGTGTGGTGGAAGAATGGGGTTTGGTTCCATTACTTTTCCTACAACAATAAGCATAGAGATTAGTCGGCTTGATGCAATGCTAGTGCTTGCTCATGGAATGCAATATCGTTTCCTAAATTTCGTTTTACCTGCAGATGGACGTGCCGCAACCTAAATTGTTGCCTTTTGTTGAGGCAGACATGGTGTTTGGAATCCTGCAGGCAATGCCACTCAGCCTAATCCAAAATCGCACCAGCTCTAGCAACATCGATCGAACCAGCAATAATACCATCACCAATAACTGAGCAAGCATAAGCCATAGAGCACTAGCAGGAGCAATCAAGATGCCTGATTCTTTTTAATAACATCCGTGGATATCAGAAAAACTATCGGATTTTTGTTTTTCAAATGAGATGCCTGACTCGTGTATGGTTCAAACATTGAGAATGGTTATTGGATTTGTATCTGGACCTTCTCGATTATAGTTTTTTGGATATGGGTACAATCTAGGTACAAAATTTTATATAATTTCTTGTTTAACTTACCTTTCTTTTAGTTGATTCGAATGTGTATTTGTTTTGGTGAATGAATATTTGGTGGTTTGATAGGTTTAGATTTTTGATAAAGATATGGTTTATGAAGGTACTAGCAGATGCTCTATTAGGGTAGTGATTAAGTTTGAAACGAAAAATCATTTGGAGGGTGAAATCAAGTAATTTCATTAGGTGGCTAATAGGTATTGATATAGAGTTTTGAATTGAATCTGGATTTTTAGGATAGCGTAAAAAATTGTACCCGGGGTGGTTGAGTCTGCTTTAGTCCTCCAGTTGTAGCGTCCATAAGTCCGTCAGTATACTAAGTTTTAAAATTAGCCATGGATTAGCCCATAATTAATATATGTAAGATGTAAATTACCTTATGGACTTGGAGACATTGGCCCAGTTACTTCCCATGCACTTATGTAACTCAAAATGTCGTGTCTATAAAACTTAGACTATGGACAGGCATAGTAGTGTCCAATAAGACTAACTTTTTAGCCACGAAGGTGGCGTGTCTATACGCACACTATGGACACACATATAATAGCGTGTCCAAAGAAGGAATTTTTTGGCCACACTTTGAATTTGGCGTGTTTATTAAAATGTTGAGTAGTTGAACCAGTTTAGTTTTTTCAAAACACTAATTTTAAACATCTAAAGATGGGGCAGCTTGGTGGATTGGTACGTTATCTAACTCCTTCGAGGTCATGCGTTCGAATATGGGCGAAAGCTTTTTATTAATTTTTTCAAAACAAACTTTTTAGCCACGCTATAAAACCGGCGTGTCTATAGAACACACACTATGGACACACATATATACTAGCGTGTCCAAAGAAGAACTTTTTGGCCACACTTTCAATTTGGCGTGTTTATTTAAATGTTGAGTAGTTCAACCAGTCTAGTATTTTCAAAACACTAATCATAAACATCTAAAGATGGGCAGCTTGGTGGATTGGTACGTTATCTAACTCCTTCGAGGTCATGCGTTCGAATATGGGCGAAAGCTTTTTATTAATTTTTTCAAAACGAACTTTTTAGCCACGCTATAAAACCGAAGTGACTATAGAACGCACACTATGGACACACATATACTAGCGTGTCCAAAGAAGAACTTTTTGGCCACACTTTCAATTTGGCGTGTCTATATATCTTACACTATGGACACGCATATACTGGCGTGTCTATAAATCGTACACTATGTCCAAAGAAGAACTTTTTGGCCACACTTTGAATTTGGCGTGTCAATCAGTCGTACACTATGGACATGCATATACTGGCGTGTCTAATGAACCAACTTTAAAACCACACCTTAAATGGTGTGACTAACCTTTTGGACACGCCACAACTACCTAATGTGGCCATAGACTGGTCTATAAACACACCCAATACCTAATGTGGCCATAGATTGGTTTATAAACACGCCCAATCAAAAATTTGAAGTTAAGGTGACTAAACGGTTGAAATTTTGACACGCTACTAACCCTGGCGTGGCTGAAAGCACTTATATGAACACGCCCATTGAACATGGCGTGTCTATAGGGTAGAAGTATACCCTATAGACACGCCAAAACCAAACAGGCGTGACAGGGAAATTTATATTTGGCGTGGCTAAAGGCCATTTCTGTACTAGTGTCATGAACCTGCGAAGCCAAAGAAAGGGGCGTTTTCTGACCGAAAGCCTCCACGATTAAACGTGAAGACGTCCACTAGTCCTTCGGCGCCCCAGGTACTTACTATATATATATATATATATATATATATATATTTGCGCCTTTTTCTGTTTTGTCATTATGTTTCCACGCTTTATTTTGATTGAGATAGATGGCGGAAATCATTTCCCCAGGGAGCTCCTACTTCCAATCGCTTAGGGTGGAAAGATCCTTCTTACGTGATGGAGGAATACTTAAACATGCCCGAATGTGATTGGACTGAGAGTAGTTTAAAAAAGAAAGCCAGACGGGAGGCGAATCAGTCTTCTGCTCCGCGCCCTTGTTCCTCTGCTAACACTTCACCTTTTCAGTCACGTCAAAGTCATAGGAGGAGCGCATCGCAACCCCGAGGGACGTGAGCGGCAGCCCAACTTTCTCGTTTGTGGACCAGTTGAGAGATATGGGGGTTACCGTTCCTACAGGGGCTGGCTGGGTATCACCGCGCCTTCACGTATTGTCAATTCACCCTCTTAGGGATGAAACTGTTCGTGGCAGGGGTGAACTTAGGGTGTCTCCCAGTGTCGTTTTACAATCGATGAGCCCTTCTGGGTCTAGCTGGTCATTTGTTGGTGGGTCCTCATCCCACGTGGCATTAGACGTTAATGCTCCTGCAGGTAGCTTCCTATTTAATACGTGTATTTGTTTTCGTCATTCCTCTGTCTTTACCTTCCTCTTCTCAGCTCTCTTTTTTTTTTTTTTTTTTTTTTATAAATCTAAGCTGGCTTTGCAATGATGCTCATTTCTCGTTTGTCAGGTTCCACTAGTGACTCTGAATCTTCCTCTAGTTCCTCCGCGTCTCGTCCTAAAGTTGCTGATACTCCGCTAGGCTCGTCAATTCCCGAGGTTGGTTTTCCTCCTTTCTCCTTCCCTTGTTATTTATTACATTTTTTGTTGTTCATTTTCCTTTCCTTTCGTTGACATGTTGATGTTGGTGTTCGGACATGGGTATGAAAAGAAAGGAGGCCGCGAAACCCGACACCGACATTGCCAGGCGCGTGGTCTCTAGTGGCGATGGGTCCTTTAAACGCACTAAAGTGGATGATGGCAGTTCGTCTGTTCTTACAGAGAAGCCGGCTAACGTTCCTCCTACGGATGCTCCGACCAGCCCTGTTGTAACAGCAGACCCAGATGACGCGCAGTTTCGCTTCCCTTTGGTGGTGAGTGCTGCCGAGGCTGGGGTGGATCCTTCTATCCACACTCTTGTTCACGGCTTCTGGGTTCCAACTACTCTTGCTGCTACTTATAGAGACATTGTCGAGCGCGGCGGCGGTCATATGGCAAATGTGGGTCTATTGGGTATTCCTATCTTGTGCTACATGACTAGGAATCTCCTGGAGATTGCAGACCAACTTGCACATGTATGGGATGATCCTGTCGATGAGGCAAGGCTGCGTGGCTATGAGGCTTCCGTATAATCTGCGCTTAATGTCAATTTTCCCGTGGCGTGGTTAAAGGAACTATTGGTAAAGGTAAAGAGCCGCAATGATCCTCGCGGTCGTCTTACCAGCCAAATTTCTCTACTGGAGGAGAAGCTTCAAAAGTGCTCGGAGACGACTTCTAGTAAGAAGGCGGTGTTGAATCTGTTGATTACAGATGTTGGCTTGGAAAATGACGAGGTATTGCGAGCCGAGGCTGCCAAAGCGGAGATCCTTGCTGAGCTCGAAGAGAAACGGCGGGAGTTGGAGAAGCTTTGATTAATTGATTTTTTTTTCTTTTGTTGGACTTGATCTTTGTTTGGACTTGGTGTTTATTGTGGCATGTTGGTGTTTGGATTATTTTATTTTGCTGGTATTTCATTATGGGATACTTCATTGGTGTTTATATTAATTTCTCTTGCTGCTAGCATTTTGTTGACTATTTTATATTCATGAATATGCATGCGACGAAATAGTCAGAATTGTTGTTTTTAGCTTGCAGGTGTTATTATGTTCGTTTGTAGTAAAGGATTGTTGGGTGGGGTGGACGCGCCCTTTTTTTAAAAAAAAAAAAAAAACGCGCTTATTCCCCCTTTTTAGGGGTGTTGGGTGGGACTGGCGTTGTTTAAACGCGCATATTCCCTCCCCTTTTTTATTTTCAAGGGAGAAGGGTATGGCGGGCGTTGGTTAAACGCGCCTACTCCTTCACTTTTTTATTTTCAAGGGTGAAGGGTAGGGCGGGCGTTGTTTAAACGCGCATATTCCCCCCTCTCTTTTTTTTTCTTCAAAGGAACCGGGTAGGGCGGGCGTTGGTTAAACGCGCCTACTCCCGCTTTTTTTTTTTTGTGCTTGTTGGTCGTTCGGATGCTTTTGGCATTCCTGGAACCTTTGTGGTCTCGTCAGTTGATTAGGCGCCTTGGGCGTTCCTGAGGTTTTTATGAAACTTGGCGGTCAATCAGGCGCCTTTGGCCGTCCTGAGACCTTTCGTAAACTTGTTAGTCAATCAGGCGCCATTAACATTCCTGAGACCTTTTGTGAATTTTGTCAGTCGATCGGGCGCCTTTGGCTACCCTAGGACCTTTTGTGAACAGTCAATCAGGTGCCATTAGCATTCCTAAGACCTTTTGTAAATTTCGTCAGTCGATCAGGAGCCCTTGGCTATCATGAGACCTTTTGTCAGTCAACCGAACGCCTTTGGCATCCCCGGGACCTTTTGTAAATTTCGTCAGTCGATCAGGCGCCCTTGGCTATCCTGAGACCTTTTGTCATTCAACCGAGCGCCTTTGGAATCCCCGGGGCCTGTTGTAAATTTCGTCAGTTGATCAGACGTCCTTGGCTATCCTAAGACCTTTTGTCAGTCAACCGAGCGCCTTTAGCATCCCCGAGACCTTTTGTAAATTTCGTCAGTCAATCAGGCACCCTTGGCTATCCTGAGACATTTTGTCAGTCAACCGAGCGCCTTTGGCATCCCCGGGACCTTTTGTAAATTTTGTCAAGTCAATCAGGCGCCCTTGGCCATCCTGAGACTTTTTGTCAGTCAACCGAGCGCCTTTGGCATCCCCGGGGCCTGTTGTAATGCTTACTCATTGATTATGAAAGCGGTTTTTTTTTTTTAAAAAAAAAAAAAAAAAAAAAAAGAATAAATAAAGTTGTTTATAATTTGCTAGCTCATACTCCGATTCTTCCCTTTCCTTCCTCCTTTGGGTTAGTGACGGGGAAACGGATCATGCACCATTGTTTGTTTCGTGTTTTCGAGCTCCCCGGCTACCCGCTTTCGTTCAAATATGCCTCTAATGACAAAGCATTCTTCCATCGGGTGTCCCATCCTCCAATGATAATGACAATAATTAGGCGAGCTTTTGTCCATCTTGTTGATATCCACCGTGGTTGAGGGCTGTTGAATTTCTCCATCGGCAATCCATTGATTTAAAAGTTTGACTACGCGATCTTTGCTACAAGGGAGAGGGGGTGGTAATTTATGGTCGCGTCTTCCTCTTCCACCCCTTCCTTGGTTCCTGCCGTCACTTTGGGACCGACCCCTACTTTCCGTGCTGATATCGGGTCTTGCATCAACTGAGGTTTCTGCCACAGCGCCAATCGTAGTACGCCAGATAGAGTCTTTGGGTGCTTCTTCTATGCAGTCGGCGATCCTATCAGCTGCTTCTTCTAGATCTACAAAGGTCTGGAACTTAAAATTAATCAGACCCCCTTTGAAGGCTGGGATCATTCCTGGTACACAAATTTCGACGAGTGCTTCCTCATTGATGTCTTCGTGGAAATCCAATGTCAATCTTCGGAACCGCGAGATGTTTTTTCCTACTTCTTCTCCTACCCGATGTTCACTCTTGCTTAGGTCTATTGCCGTAATCTTTCTTTTCGCCGAATAAAACTTTCCAAGAAAGAGTGCGGACAAGGTTTTCCAGGAATCCACGCTCTCTTCTTTTAGATTGGCATACCAGGAGAACGTTGTGCCCGTGAGTGACTTGGGAAATTCTTTTAAGCATAGTTTTTCATCATTTGCTCTGTCGTTCATGGCTGATAAAAATCGGCTGAGATGTTCCCGCGCGTTTCCCTGGCCTTCGTATATTTTGAATTTTGGGGAAGTATAATCTTCGGGGTATGGGTACCCTCGGATGTGTGCGGGATATGGGCTACTCACACGGCATCGGTTGTCTTGTTTCATTACATGGTAGTTCTGCTCTAGGTATTCGGCGATCTCTTCTTGTGCTGCTACTGCTGTCTTATCAGCCTTGCGTCTATCATATTTTCTTGTTTCTTCAGGGAAACTTTGTCATGCTTCAACTGCTTGCGTTATCCATTTTTCCAACTCCTGTCTCCTTCGAGCACGTTTTTTCAGTTCTTCTTGCATGCCTTGTAGAGTTAGCGGCGTGGGCTTCGCTGGTCGAGCTTTATGGTTCACCGATTTCTTGATGACACATAGGATCGGTATTTCTTCCTCGCTGTCATCGTCCTCTAATGTTACCTGATCGAGGTTAATAGGATGGTCGGCCGCTTGAGCTCCTGTAGTGTCCGAACCGACGCCTCCTATATGTGTCTTTGTGAGCTAGGCACGAGCCTCCGGGTGTGGTGGCCAAATGTTGAGGGGTGAATTTCAGTTTAGGTTCTACCCGTCCTAGCTATTACACATGACCTCACAATTCCAATAATAGTAAGAGAGAGAGAGTTTTCTTTCCATTGTACCTTGTCCTTTCTTTATTAGGCTTTCCTAAAAGCCCCTCTTTACACTACTTCATGACACATGTCCTAATACCTCTTAATTACCCTTAATGCCATTCTTTAACATAACCCCGTCCTTCTTCATTAATTCCTCCTTTATCCCCCATCTTTTATGGGTGTCTCTATTTTGGCTTGGGTTTAGTCCCCAAGTCCTACATCTTAACCCAAGTTCACCTCTACTCTTAGGAGCATCTCCAACTCGTTAAGGAGATATTTTTTCATGTATCTAACAGTGGTAAATTCGATTCAAGTTGAGTTCAATCGCTTAAACTTCATATGCTTACTATGTGGTTTGTTACCAAGTTTAAAAATAATTTTACTCTTTCTTACTAATTAGCAAACTATCTACAAAATAGAAACATACCAGCTCCAAATACCGTATCAAAATAGCAACATACAATTCTTGGACCAAATTCGAGCTCAGACTTCGTTTTAATCGTTCTTGCACCTTTCGTAGATGTTGTTTGGATTCTAAACCTTAGATTTTAAAGTTTCAACTTCAGAGATTTAGGTTTTGGATGTTGGGATTTTTGATGGTTTTCATCCTAGTTTTAGTGATCCCGTTGTGCGATCTTACTGTGATGGTGATTTATTTTGTTGGGTGACCTTGCTAAGTTGGCTTCTTTGGCTTCACGAGTTTCAGACTCTATTTTCTTTCTTATCTTATTCCTTCTTTCTGCTAATTAACATCATGAAGTATATGGGGTTCAAGAGACTAAATCTTATTTAATTTCTAGTTGGATCTATTTTTGATTGAAATGATCGTTTTTGTGGTAAGATACACTAATCCAAGCCTATTTTGTTTCAATCTAAGCCTTGTATAATGTAAGCTTTGGGATTTTTGTTTTATTACACAGATGGGCTCATTATGGAGGTGATGTTTTCTAGTTGATGTGGTGTTGATTTAGCTCGTGTATTGCAGATCCATCAATTTATCTCCTTTTGATCATTACCGACATTGAAATCACTGATTCCATCAATTAAAGGTTCTTGTTTACTGATGAATGAAGTCGTGACGAATTTCTTAGTGGTGGTTTGGCTTTGGCTTTGGGTGACTGCTTTATGGAGATGGATTTGAAGGAAGCATCCAGTGAAATAGGCGGCGAAGTTTGGTCGCAGTTTAGGATGAAACTAGGGTTCAAGCGCTTGTGAAGACTCCTTCGGGCTCTTGTTGGGTTCAGGATTGGGTGTTATCCACACTTCTAGGGTTTATCTTTTTAGTGGGCTCTGGGTTTTCATACAAGTGGTCGAGTGTATGTGGGCTTTATTTAACTGTTCATGAGTTGTGGGTTTCTTTTTATCTATTTGTGGGTTGCATCTTTTTCTATGGTTTCTTCCGATCCAAAGTGAGAAACATTTCTTTGGGAGTTTGTATCTTGTCCTTACTAATTCATTAATAAAAAAATTTATTTACCGAGCAAAAAAAAAAAAAAACAAAATTTTTCTCACTAATCGACCAATTAAATAATAATTGTTTAACTTTAATGGTTATCATTTACCAACTTTACCGATTAGTGAGAAAGTTTTTGAGACATTTTCTTTAGATATGATACTTAAAAAGTGTCAGATTATTTCCGACCTGGTCTATTTTCACTTTGTATCTCTTTTTGCATCCGTCTTGTAAGTACACTTATTTATCTCCCTCGCCACGTGTACTAGCAAAGCCCACGTGGAGGCCACGTCATAAAAGCAGATGACACAGGGGCATCCATAGGATCCAGACGGCGTGCCATCTGTCAAACTCAACGGTCGAAGATGAAGGAGTATCAAAGGAAGGTATCCCCACGTAACGTCGAAGAACCGCTCTGCTACACTTTACCCCATCACGAGGTAAGGGATAATCAACGGCTGGGGAAGGTTCAACTGACACAGACGTGACAGGGAAGACTCACACCGCTTTGGCACAGATGGACCGCCCCAACCACTCGCATTCAATGCTTGCCGGAGGGCACGTGTCGGATGACCAGCGGAGAGAGCGCGGACTGGCCAGCGTAATGAACATAGAGACATTAGAAGGCGCGGAATGACAAGGAAGTCCGAGGACTTTGCACAAAACACGAGAAGATAAGACTTCAACGACTCTCTTCCAAGGGACCCCCTTAAAGGAGCTATATATATAGATATCCCTTCCCAACATGGGAGGACATCGGGAGAAAACTAGAGAATAGGAGAGAGATCAGTGAGAAGTAAGTATGAGCATCAACCGGTGGGTTTGATGAACACTCAAAGTCTCAAGAATATTCTTGTAACCATTTACCTCATAGTAATATCCCCAGATCCGTGGATGTAAGCCTTAGTGCTGAACCACGTAAACCATTGTCTCCTTTACATTTAGCATTCACACCTCTTTGTTTATATGTTTACTTCTTAGATCTACCAATTTAGATGTTGATGAGATCATGATAAACCCGCGGGGTTTGGAATCAATGAATCAACATCTACCAATGAGTCTTAGACTAAATTCACACTTTGATGCATGTATTTAATACTCGCCGAGATTGTTTGTGAACATATGGTTATCCACATGATTTCCGTGTTCACAATATGGCGCTAGAAACAGGGACCTTGTCCAGTAAAAGATTTATCTTTTCCCGTGACTTTATAGTCTCTACCTCAAACATTTCACTTACAAAGACACACACGGATCTATGTTTAAACTCATTTTTCGCACATATCTGTATCCTTTGTACTTTCTACCTGCAGATTTGGGTCCTTTACAACCTTTAAACTAGCAGATCTGTGTTTTTGGGCTATTTTTTCGCACATATTTATGCCCAATGTATTTTCCACCAACAGATCCGGGACGTTAGGCAACCTCTAACCAACGGATCTATGCTTTAACTAGTATCTCGCAGATAGTTTATACCAATAGATCTGGGTTTTTTTTGGCGAAAAACAACCCATGAGCCTTATCCCAATTAATTCCACACATCCGTCTAGATTTTTCGTACTTTTCGCTAAACCGATAGCCTGAATACACTCTTTGCCACTAGAAATCGAATTCATGAAATACGATTCGGACTAACAGCTAACCCGTGCACTCTTTGTCTCGGTTTACCTCTATGCTCTATCTACAGAAAATATTACAATGGAAAAGAACAAAGATACGGGGAAGACAAAGGTACCTTCAAAAGAGGCACCCAGGACTACGCCAGTAGTAACAAGGAGCAAACGTAGAAGGGTGCGGGACTCACAAATGACAAGACGCAGAATGGAGCGGAAAGCACATTCCTTTCAGATGCGGGCATCATTGCAATGGAAGCAAAGAAGGCCGCGGCGGCAAAAGCTGCTACACCTACCGAAGGAACTTCTCAAGTGGTCGCCTCCAAAGTGACGGCTACAACCCGGCCTCCTGAACCTCGAGAAACAGTTTGCGAGAATCGGTAATCCGTAACCCTCCTTACGGGATGCCGCAGACTAATGAACAAAATGTACAAATGCACGCAGGATCCCACGGGTGATCGAGGCGGGTAGACGGCTAGTAGAGGAAATCAACACCACGGCCCCAGGGACAAGCTCGAGTACGATAGGAACAAATCAGGAATCAAACCAGTCTGCGCAGATTTTGGCGCAATTAGAAGAGCTAAAAAGGAATCAGCAGACATACGCGGACGCGGTGGCCTTACTAGCCCAAGAGAACCAGCAATTAAGAGAGAAGATCCTCCAAAGCGCGGAGCTAGAGAACCAGCAGGACGAGGCTAACTCGGCGGTACAGAATAGAGACCGGAGGATGATCCTCGAAAACATACCTGCGGTAGTCAACCAAAGAGGAATACCCCAAAGAGGTGCGCGGAATAATAGAAGGTCTGACCCAGACTACCATCCGGACACTTCAGACTACTATGATGAAGAGGAGGCCACGACGTCACAACCTACAAGGAAGACGCGGCCTTCCATTCAAGAAGAGCACTGTTTGGCAATGGAGAGTCTTCGCGCAGAGATGTTAGCAGAGATCAATCAAATCAAAACCCGGGCAAGGAGGTGGAAGACTAGAACAGGTTATGAAGGAAGCCAACACTACCCCACTCGCACAAAGAAATGGCTACGGCTACCATACCGCGAAGTGTCCTGTCCCATCCTTTGAGTGTTACGACAAACCACCGATCCCGCGCCCACCTACGATATTACAACGGGGTAATGGCGGATGGGACCGCGACGAAGCTATACTTTGCAGATACTTTCCTTCAAGCCTGAAAGGATCCGCGTTATCTTGGTTTGATAACCTCAAGCCAGGATGCATCAATTCGTATGATCAACTCACGGAAAAATTCTTGTCCACCTACATGTATAACAAGGTTGTGAACACAGGGATGGACAAGCTCTTCTCGCTTGCAATCAAATATAAGGAATCCATTCGAGAATACACGGATAGATGGCACAAGATATGTCAAGCCATAGGACATGTGGACCCCGTGTTGAGTATTAACTGTTACAAATGGGGACTTGACAGGATGAGCCCATTGTTTGTCGAAATCCACGGCACCACCCCAACCACAGAGGGAGATTTGAGGATAATCATCGAAAAACACGCGAGGTTGGAAGAAATTCAAAGAGAGAACCCAAGAGCACAGTCTCAACGACCTCCACGGACAAACACCGCGGAACAAGTAAATGTACCCAGCGGATACGAAAAGGATCGAGAAGATGACCACAAAAGGAGTGGTAGAAAATTCGAGACCGAGTCTACACGAAACTCAACACCAGCCTACGCACGCATCTTAAAGGAAATCAAGAACCGCGAGAACTTAGACTGGCCCTGGTCTAAGTGGAAGCAACCACCGACATCGGCGAGTCAAAAGTCTTGTGATTTCCACTGCTTCTACGGGCATCCAACAGAGAAGTGCAAAAATCTCAAAATAATGATCAAAAAAGCGGTAGACGCGGGGATCTCAAAATTACGTAGAGAAGGCCGGAACGGAGGACGAGCCAAACACACAAACGGGTCCAATTGCCGGAGGGTAAACGCACACTAAATACTATATCCTTCTCGGAAAACAAAGAACCAACCCTAACCGCACAAATAGGGAAAAGATTGAGGAAGCAATTTGAAGACTATTGTGAGCTTTACAGTTTAGACGGAAAAGAAGTGGATGAGCACGAAGAATGGATGGACGCACCTCTAACCTTCGAGGCCGAGGACATTGAGGATGACATGGAAGATCACAATGATCCTTTGATCCTCACTTTGCCAATCGCAGGATGCAACATAAAGAAAATACTCATTGATGGAGGGAGCTCCGTAAATGTCCTGTTTTACGATACCTTCAAACGTATGGAGCTTAATGACGAGCAACTCTTGACCTCGCACTACACCATCTACGGGTTCAATGGTACGGCTACGAAGCCTCTCGGGGATATTATTTTGCAGGTAGACGCAGGCCCCATGAAAGTTGACGCTCGCTTCAGTGTGGTGAACACGCCTTCACCCTACAATGCCATTAATGGACGAAAATGGGTCCACAAGCTTAAGGGAGTCGCATCCACCTACCATCAATACCTTAGGTTTCCTACTCCTTTAGGGGTAATGGAGATCAGGGGTGATCAAGTTTCCGCAAAGGAATGCCAGGCAATGCAAATACAACTCAACAATGAAGAAGATGAGAAAAGAAGAACCCCCCGGGAGCTCGGAACAAGGCGACATCCAAAGACAAGGCCATCAATGAATACTTGACGGAACCTCGGGGAAGAGCTTGTCCAAGGGAAACTCCTTAGGAAACACGGAAGCATCAACATCAATCGCTAACCGGGATGCTCTCGCGAACAAAGAATCCGAGCCTACCAAATAGCAATTAAAGAAAGTTCCTCACCCTGGGGAACCAAAACCCACATTCACATCCTTGGAAGCGGTGAAGGAAGTTAACATAGGAACGGAGGAGTATCCAAAGAAGATCAAGATAGGAACTCTAATGGACAACGAACGCGAAGCCTCGGGCTGTGAAACTACTAAGAGAATACGCGGACATCTTCGCGTGGAAACTATCCGACATGCCGGAATAGACCCGAAAACTGTACAACATGAGCTGCGCATTAAACCTGGCACACCCCCGGTAAGACAAAAGATACGTAAGGTGGCTACGGAATATCACAAAGCCGTAGAAACGGAGCTGCGAAAGCTGTTGGAGGCTGGTTTTATAAAAGAAGTCAAATATCCTACTTGGATCTCTAACATGGTAATAGTACCAAAGAAGAGTGGTGGGGTCAGAATCTGCATCGACTTCACCAACTTGAACAAAGCGTGCCCCAAGGACAGTTATCCACTACCCAAAGATTGATCAACTAGTCGACGCAGTAGAAGGATACGAAGAACTATCATTCATGGACGGATACTCCGGGTACAATCAACTATTTTTAGCAGAAGACGATAAACAACATACGGCATTTTACACACCCCACGGCCTATATTGCTATGTGAGGATGCCTTTCGGACTCCGGAACGCGGGAGCAACATACCAAAGGATGGTCGATGCTATTTTTAAGCCATGGATTGGCAGGATCTTGGAAGTCTACGTTGATGATATGCTCGTAAAAAGCAGATTGAAGAAGAACCATCACCAAGACCTGAGGGACATCTTCGAAGCCATGAGAGAACACAATATGAAGGTAAATCCGGAAAAGTGCACCTTCGGAGTAACATCCGGAAAATTCCTTGGATATCTGGTGACAAAAAGGGGCATTGAAGTAGACCCCGCAAAAATCCGAGCCATAATAGACATGCCATCCCCAAAGAACCTAAAAGAAGTACAAAAACTCAATGGATCCCTAGCAGCTCTAGGAAGGTTCATCTCGAGATCCTCGGATAAATGCAAACTCTTTTTCAACATACTAAAGAAGGGGACGGAATTTGAGTGGACTACAGAATGCGAAGAAGCCTTCCTAGGCATCAAAAAATACCTAGCGAAAATCCCTATCCTTCAGAAACCAGACCCTGACGAAGTCTTGGCATTATACATCGCAGCAACAGACGATGCGGTAAGTGCCGTGCTGGTCCGGACCCACACAAAGGAGGAGCAGCCAATCTACTATGTCAGCAAGACCCTGAATTCCGCGGAAAGAAACTACACAAGAATCGAACAATTGATTTTAGCCATCGTATGGTCTACCTTAAAGCTGAGGACGTACTTCTTAACACATGACATACGTATCCCATGTCGAGCACCCTTAGAAGCAATCCTCAAAGGGGCAGGAAAGGTAGGACGCATAGCAAAATGGAGCACGTACCTCGACCAATTCAACATCCACTATGAGCTTCAACACTCTCAGAAATCGCAAGTGTTAGCAGACTTCCTTAGCGAGACCTACCTCTGGACAACGAAGAAGAGGTGCGCATACAAGGATGGAGGGCCGCGGGCGCTCCAGAAATAGAAAAACAAAAAGAACCAAATAATATTCTTGAACCGGTAAACCCACGACAATGGGAGGTCTTTGTCGACGGCTCCAAAAACAGAGAGGGCGCGGGGATAGGCATTGTCATCACCACACCCACTGGGGACAGGATCGTGCACGCATTCAGACTGGAATTTGAAGTCCATACAAATAACATCGTAGAATACGAAGGAGTGGTCCATGCTCTCCGTTTGATAATTGAAATGGGGATACAAGAAGTGCGTTTGACTAGTGATTCACAACTAATCATACGGCAGATAGGCTACGAATACAACGTGTACGACGCAACACTAATGGCATACATGGCTCTAGTGCAAACGTTGGTTTCCCGAGATACAAAAATCAAGTTCCGACACTGCGTAGGAAGGAACTCGAGCACGCGACGCCTTGGCATACATATCAGCCATGCTCAAGAACGAGGATGTCAAAGCAATCAAGATAACAAGGGTGTACGAACCATCCGTCAAACCCCAAGAGATATGCGCGGCTAACCAACGCAAGCCCAGGGAAGAAGATATCTCTGACGATGATATCGGAGAGCACATAATCGACGACTTCCAGGACGATGACATCATGCGCCAGGATGAGGACGACGATTACGATCGGGAAGAAGATTGGAGAATCGAAATCCATTCTTTCCTTGAGGAAGGAAACTCCCCAGGACACCAAACAGGCTAAGAAAATACAATCCAGAAAGCGAGGGATGTACGAGCTAAGAGACGGAACCTTATACGTAAAATCATTCCTCGGGCCGCTTCGCCGCTGCCTCCCCGATCCGGGACATGCCATCTTGAAAGACATCCATAGAGGAGACGCGGGGAATCACGGCGGAATGAGATCCCTTGCGGATAAGGCAAAGACACGGGGCTACTACTAGCCAACCATGATCCGAGACGCGTCGAGAATGGCGCAAAGATGCGAAGAATGTCAAATATTTGGCGAGACGAATCCACGCCCAGTAGTAAAGTTAAACTCGTGGATAGTCCGTGGCCCTTTGCAAAATGGGGTATCGACATAGTGGGCCCGTTCGTATCGGGGACCGGGAAAAGAAGATTCCTAATAGTGGCAATGGATTACTTGACAAGTGGGTAGAAGCCAAGGCAATCGGCAAGAATTCGTGATTCGAGACGTCTTTACTTTTATTTTTCAAAATATCATTTTGCGGGTTCGGCATCCCCATGAGAGATACTTTCCGACAACGGTAAATGTGCAAGGAAAGAATATCGACTTCTTTGTTCGACACTTTCAAAATCCGAAAAAACAAATCCACCCCCATATACCCACGTAGCAATGGACAAGCGAAGCCACGAACAAGACTTTGGCACTTATCCTTAAAAACAACTAGACGAGTACAAGGGGCGGTGGTGTGAACAATTACATAACGTTCTGTGGGCATACAGAACAACTCGAAGATCAGCTACAGGAGAATCTCCGTTTTTACTCACATATGGAGCAGAAGCAGTAATCCCCACGGAAATTCTACTACCAACAACAAAGACAGAAGCATGGGAGAAGAACCTCACCACGGACATGATGTTGGAAAAGCTTGACGATCTCGAAGAAAGGAGAGAAGCGGCACTGCAAAAGATGGAAAACTACCAGCGCAGGCTAGCCAGGGAATATAACAAAAAAGTGAAACTTAGGAATTTCGTAGAAGGGCAATATGTATTAAGAACCATTCCCCAATACCAGCAAGAAAAGAAGTGGGGAAAATTAGCACCAACTTGGGGAGGACCCTACGTAATACACGACATCGCGGGAAATGGCTCTTACTATCTGCGTAATCTGAAAGGGGAAATCCTCATGCATCCGTGGAATGCCAAATATCTCAAGCCATACTACCCGTAATCCACCATCTGCGTATGCATTTCAGAAGAAGAAAATTGACTTACAAGTCCACATGTTTCTATCTCTGATAAAGGAGTAACGCGCCTTAACTTTTCAATCAATCCAAGCCTTCGTCTTCAAGTGTCATATTCTATTCATTACCCATACGCATTTCAATTTATTCAAAACCCACGACCTATACCATATGAGACACATGTATATACTACTTACACACCCATCTGTACATAGGAAGGTCAACCAAGAAACGTAGTATGAATGTACATTGATAACCATGTCACTTCTTAATAAAATATCGACACTATCGTTACCCCGTGGATGTAGGCCTTAGGGCCGAACCACGTAAATCATTGTGCAGTTACAATTATTAAGAACTGGCATTATACGTTAAAGGAATGTCCCGCACAAAGCGTGGATCATATCCACTTGCAATACATCGGGGAATATCCCGCGCAAAGCATACACATGCAATCTCTCGGAAATCCCCGTGGCGTCTATAAGTGCACAACCAGGGGGTGACTTCCCGCAGAACGGGATATCCGAGCAATATTACAAGCCACGTACTCAATGGATTATATCCTTGAACGTCGGCCAGACCCCACCGTTCAGGAATCCTCTGGCCAAGGAATTAGCTGGACGGGGTGCAAGGTCACAAGACAATTCCGGGGATATCAACCTACGGAATTGCGCGAACAATACATTTTCTCAAAATTCCAAGGTTCAACATCCTTAGATTAAACGCACTATGAAATTAATCATTATATTAACTTAATTTGAAAAACCAATAGATGCGAATTCAACAAAATTCAAAGTCAGATTTAAACGCTAAAGTTTGATCTAGTACACAGTAGTTGATTACAAGCCTAGCAAGAAAAGTAGCAAAAAGGCCAAAAAGGATAAGCAACTGAGATCAATCCCTAGCATAATAGCTATGATCTACTGGGAAGGAGCATTATCCGCGGGTTTGTCCTTCAGCGACGAAGGGACACTACCACCAGAGGAGGGGCCAGAAGAACCTGAAGGGAGCGCGGGTACGGGACGTCGAGTATAATTCTTGTTTAACCCATGGTTCTTCCTGAGATCCAACTCAATCTCACCAAGAGTTCTGTTAATCTCTTCTGCCAACTGCTTACGAGCCACGAAGCCTATGGCTACACTCTTCATCTCAGCTTGATTTAGGGAAGTGGAAAGAAGGTCCACCTTTTGATTGGCTTGCTTCAGCGTTTCCTCCTGAGACAAGGCCAGACCACGATGGTAATTGACTTGGCCCTCTAATTGAACTACCTTAGCCTGAGCTTCGGCAAACTTGTCATCCGGACTCGAAGTCTGTCCTTGGAGCTCTGCGGATAATAGAAAAAGAACAATTATAACAAATACAATACAAAGCACACTCGATGACAAAGACGTATACCTTCACAATGATCAACCGCGGAGTCCCGTGCTTCTGCGGCATAATCATATTCATTTGATAACTTATCATAATCTATCTGCGGAAGATTATGAGCATGCTTTGACTCACGCTTAGATCATCTCGAAGCATCGAGTTCGAATGATGATATCGATTCACCTCATCATTCTTCGATTCCAAGCCTTTGTTAAGGCGATACATAGTCACCTCTAAGTTCTTCTCATACTCAACCTGACGGGCCACATCAGCTCGAGACGCGGATAAAGCATTACTAAGAGCGCCGAGATTCCGCTCTAGCATCATCTCTTTCCTTGGCAAGACGTTGCATATAAGCCCGCACATCGAGGATGAGAAGAACGCGCTTTTTGCCGCAGCTCTTCTTCCATGACATTAAGCTTAACTTCCAGGGCGGAAATCTGACCACGGGCTATCTCAAGATTATCCCGCGTCCATAAAATAGCCCCGTTGAATAAATGACGGTCATGGTTATTTTGGTTTTGTAGATCTACCAAGCAAAACTTTTTCTTACGCCATTCTTCGGCCATAGCGTTATGGACATCCGCGCGAGCATTCCATTTCGCCGATTCACTCTTGAGTTTTTCAACTAACTCGGCAATACGACCTTTTGACGAATTCTCTCACCCCAAGCCACATTAACTCGGGGATTCCACCCATCAAGATAGTACAAAATGGGGGAGAAGAAGATGACTCGAACATATAAAGAACATCTAATAATCAAAAAGAAGGAGACGCAGACACTGAAATAGAGGAAGAATTCTTCTCAACCAGCTCCAACCTGCCCTTGACCGAAGCTAGCTCGGAGCGCGCAGCTTTTGCCTCGTCCGCCACTTGCTGCTCCTTGCACTTAAGCAGACCCTTCAACTCCGCTATTTCCTTATCCTTAGCAGAAGCCGCAGCTTCAACACTCGAAAGCACCTCTTCACGATGGCGGAGCTTCGCTTCAAGCTTGAGAGACTTAGCCTTGAAGAGCCGGTAAAGATTATGGTTGCAGTACTCACTCCTCATCATCTATCAATTAAAAAGGGAAATTAGTTCACACAACACACCTAAGTAAAACCAGGAATAGAGAGCGAGCAAACCTCCAATAACCGCTGCTGGGGATAACTGTACTGATACCCATCGGCAATAGCCATCATACCCGCAACAGTAGAGGGAGGATTCACCACGAGATCAATCCCGCTGGCCACAAGATTCTTATCCCACTCTCCATCTACCACTTCCACAGAGGTGAGCTCCATATGCCTGCGAGTAAAAGAGTCCGAACTCTTTTCCCCTTCAATCACAGGGGCAGGATTCGACACGACAAGCAAATCTTTCTTCTTAAGCCAAGCCAAAATATCATCATCACCATCCGCGGTTAAAGACCGCGAGAAATCATCTGAGGAAGAATCAGAGGACTTCCCACCAAGTAACGCACCAGTATTACCCTGCACCAAAGCCCCGCCAGCAGAGGAAGAAGCGCCAACAAAGCCCTCTGGATGAACCACCAGAACCTCAGCATCACCTCCGCGGCTATCTTGAAGAACATCCCAGTCATCACCGGCGGAGAGCAAGTTGAAATCCGAGGCAAGTCCTATAGCTGCGGCCATGTCAAAAGATTGTCCCCCGGATAAAACCTTACCAAAGGAGAACTCACAGTAAGTATCCCCATCCTTATCACTACCACCAAGAGCAACTCCCTTGCCCTTGTCTACAACGGCCCGCTGCAGGCCAAGGCCACTGTCCTCTGCGATCAGATTTTCACCAACCTCAATATCCGCGGCCCCACTCGACTTAACAGCCCCACCAGGGGCCTGATCACCACTACCGCCACCAAGTGCCTGATCACCACTACCACCACCAGGGGCCTGATCACCACTACCCCCACCGGTGGTCTGATCACCATCGCCCCCACCAACAACATTGTTTCCTTCTTGAAAGGGTGGAGAAGTCCCAATCCGCTCTTCCTTATCGGAAACATCCTCTTCACCATCTACTGGACTGTTCACTTCCTCGAAGTGCGTAGAATCCTCGGTGGGAGAATTCGACGATTGCTTGGGATTGATCTTTTTCTTTCTAAGCACCTGCGAGACGTAATAACAATGAAACATAATGATAAAGAGACGATGCTAAAAGAGCCATTTGTATCTCCTTTCCTTAACATAATCAACATTACTTAAGAAAACGAAGGGGCATATGTACGTAGAAAACAAACAACACACCTTAGCAATGTTAGCACTCTGCGTAGGAGGATTAGCATCGGAGATATCTTCATCTTCCGCATCATCAACATCAGGATTGTAAGCAAAATCCATACCTCCAAAACTCATACGCCAAGGGCGTGTGGGCATAACGAGAAGGAGAGGCTTCGCGATAAGGACCATCCAACGGTGAGGGTCACCAACCATGGGGCCCGGGGACCCAACCATAGGCCCACGGACCAACAACTTCAAGAACAGTAGCAGACCACTCATAGTCATGATCACGCTTAATTCTCTCATCAGCGGGAATAGGAAGACCTTCAGCACCAGGAACCCTCGCCATTTTGGAATCACTTACCTCGCTCAAAAGGCGAACTTCCCCCTTACCAGCAACAATATTCCCGACTGACTCACGGACCACGGCTTACGTGTATTCCTGTTAACATAATCCCCAAAGGACTTGTTAAAATTTTCAGGAGTATACCACCCTTTCTCCTCCTCTAACTTGGGGGTATAGCAGGTCATCATCGTTTGCCCTTTACTACGAAGATAGCATTCTCGGAGATGGCGAAGATAATTTCACAACTGCTTTGCACCCCACGGTTATGACTCTTCTTAGCAGTATCACGGCTAGACAAAACCCGGTAGTAGAAATCGTCACCAGCCTTATACAAAGGCAACATCAAACCAGCCTCGAAGGCGCCCACGGTCGTCAATAAATGGAAGGCATCGTACTGATAATTGGTAACCATCTCGTAGGTTATATCTTTATCAGGGGCATAAAAGCGCACTTGGAAGTGCTGAAGACCATGTTTCAATTTAAAGGCTTCAAGATCGATGTGTCTTCAAAGTGAACTTCTTGTTACCCAAAGGTAAAGGACGAAAGGTAGCGGAAGAGTCATCCTCATAAACGGTTCCCACAACATCCTCCGCAGAACCCGCTGCCTTCTTCTTAGGAGGAACAGCATCTCCCGAAGATCCTATCTCTGAAGCCTTCCTCTTCGGAGGCCGACTCTTAGTTGACTTGCACGAACTAGGCACGAGATGAAGTCCGCGGAGGAGGCATGGCGCGAAGAGGCTGCACATCCGAGGAGTTCATCGCGGGGATTATGCTGTCTCTTGGGAGACCCATCTCTGGGGCGATTCACGGCGTGCTTAGATCCCTGAGGAGGATCACCTTTCTTGAGCGAAGGCCTCTGACCAGAGGATGAGGATGTTCGCCTGTCCCGAGGATCACCCCGCGTAGGAGGAGCCGAAGTTCCGCCCTTAATGTTAGAACCCCTCCGAGGAGATCTATGAGGACTTGACGGAGGAGTTTGATAAGGAACCCGCGGACGATCGGACATGTCTGCGGACACAAACACAAATGGAAGTACAAATCAGAGTCAAGGAAGATCGAAAAATGAAAAAATCTCAAGAACATCAGTGAACGTGAGGAAAACCCTAAATTTCATCTACAACCAGTTAAGCTTTCAAGCTATTACCCAAACACAAAAGAAGTAGAATATAATCAAACGTAGCCGGTAAAACACACGGTTCAGGAGGAAGCAATTTCAAATTCCACGACATGCATAAGATTAAACCCATCGGGGTTCATCACGAAAAATCAAAAACTCAACAAGGGTAGGAATGGCGAGTAAACGAAGTAAAAATCCTACGAGTTTCAATAAGCAACAGCGACAATAGCGACAACGACCGCAATAACAGCAATAGCGGCGAAGCAGGGAGGACGAGGTTAAGAAGACGAAGTTAAGAAGAAGAAGTTAAGAAGACGAAGTTAAGAAGAAGAAGTTAAGAAGGCGAAAGCGAAAGTAGGGGCGAGAGAATAATCGGAGAATGTGAATTTAATTCACATTCCTTCATCCCCTTCTCTTTTATAAGACCAAAAGAAACCGTCCACTACCCAAAGAGCGATTATGACCGGATGTGGAAACGTGCACAATAAATGCGGATAACTCCTTTTTAGGAGAAGTTATGAAGAGAGAGATAAAAACGTGCCACACGATTCTTCTCCCAACTAAAGTTGGCGCCCGATCCACGAGAAGAGGGCAAATTGTAAGTACACTTATTTATCTCCCTCGCCACGTGTACTAGCAAAGCCCACGTGGAGGCCACGTCATAAAAGCAGATGACACAGGGGCATCCATAGGATCCAGACGGCGTGTCATCTGTCAAACTCAACGGTCGAAGATGAAGGAGTATCAAAGGAAGGTATCCCCACGTAACGTCGAAGAACCGCTCTGCTACACTTTACCCCATCACGAGGTAAGGGATAATCAACGGCTGGGGAAGGTTCAACTGACACAGACGTGACAGGGGAAGACTGACACCGCCTGGCGCAGATCGGACCGCCCCAACCACTCGCATTCAATGTCAGTTCGGAGGGCACGTGTCGGATGACCAGGCGGAGAGAGCGCGGGATCGCCAACGTAATGAACATAGAGACATTAGAAGGCGCGGAATGACAAGGAAGTCCGCGGACTTTGCACAAAACACGAGAAGATAAGACTTCAACGACTCTCTTCCAAGGGACCCCCTTAAAGGAGCTATATATATAGATATCCCTTCCCAACATGGGGGGACATCAGGAGAAAACTAGAGAATAGGAGAGAGATCGGTGAGAAGTAAGTATGAGCATCAACCGGTGGGTTTGATGAACACTCAAAGTCTCAAGACTATTCTTGTAACCATTTACCTCATAGTAATATCCCCGGATCCGTGGATGTAAGCCTTAGTCTTTGAACCACGTAAACCATTGGCTCCTTTACATTTAGCATTCACACCTCTTTGTTTATATGTTTACTTCTTAGATCTACCAATTTAGATGTTGATGAGATCATGATAAACCCGCGGGGTTTGGAATCAATGAATCAACATCTACCAATGAGTCTTAGACTAAATTCACACTTTGATGCGTGTATTTAATACTCATGAGATTGTTTGTGAACATATGGTTATCCACATGATTTCCGTGTTC